>OZ019946.1:8252184-8852184 GCA_963970385.1 Theonella swinhoei
AGTATGTAGCTATATTTATCTCAACATTATCATATGTCATATATAAACAGGACATTGGGAGGTGCTGTCTCCGATTGCCTTCCAGGTCCACTCACACCATCACCCACAATTCTCACTCCTCTGCTCTCCAGTCTTTCCTTGGTACATACCGATACCTTCAGCCCCACCCACAACCCCCCCCCACACACACACATACATGTACACACAATGTATTGGAAACACAATTGAATTGGAGTACCTATAGTCATCTCAACATTACTGCTTAACATAGTCACTCCTCCATTTATTTTAGG
Organism: Theonella swinhoei; assembly: GCA_963970385.1. Lineage (NCBI taxonomy): Eukaryota > Metazoa > Porifera > Demospongiae > Tetractinellida > Theonellidae > Theonella > Theonella swinhoei. The sequence continues at coordinate 8,252,478 of OZ019946.1, forward strand.
TAGCAGAAAGACACACACACCACACAAGCATACTTCTAACATGCATGGGTGTGCCTGCACACCTAGAAATAACTAATGATATGTTGACCATTGTAATTATATACAGCAAAAGAAATTGATCACACCCCAGTGATTATCATATACATTTTTCACTTGAATTGTTGTTAGCCTCTATATTATTCAATGAGCTAGTGTATATTGTGACCATGTGTTGCTGTTAGTCAAAATTCATGAGACATGGACTATACGTTACTGCCCCCTATCAAAGGTTATCATATACATATTGGATTTGGTCTCATGGACCAGTTAAGATAACCTTAGGGTTTTTGTAGTCAGCTAGCTAGCTACAGCGGATTGTCTTGTAGAATTCTGTCGACGCGCATGCGCAGCGAGGCTTCAGTAGCGCGTGCGCTTTTAAGGATTCGCGCACGAGGTGTTATATACACGCCGAGTTCAGTGCTGTTCATTTTCGAGCTCTCCAAGCAGATGCCTCCTCCGTGAGCTGAATATGCAATAATAAGACAGCATTCCACAAGCTGGTCTTATCGTGCATGCATAACAGTGGAACCTCCCTTAACGGACCCTCCGAGAAGCGGACATCCACGCTACAACCGACACTTGCTGTGTTACGGATTGAAAATACCATAGAGCTGTAATACATTAGCAACCTTCGAGAAGCGGACGCTTCCCGATTCCGAACAGCGGACAAAATCTTTGCTCCGAACGGCACTCCACCGTACATTTTTACCTCTAAATAGCGGACACCCAGAAGCCACTCCGCTATAATTGCACAATTGATAGGATTGTCAATATTACACATCAATCAGCAGGACAGACAACTTTACTTGACTACTTTACACACTAACTCATACACAAACTTCACTACATTCCACCCATTTATATAGAAAGTTATAAAATCAAAAAATTCATGAACCTCCGAGATAAGAAAAACCTCCGAAGAAAGGACACAAGTGCCGTTCACAAAGTGTCATTTCTTCGGAGGTTCCGCTGTATACATATCTCCCTCATTTGGAGTGTGTTTCCTTCATCTGTATAGGTAAAGTAAAAGTATTGACTGGTTCGGGCATCTAGCCTCCATTTAAACACCATGCGTTCGTCTTTCTTCTTTTTCTCCTTCTTGTTTTTCTTGTTCTTTCTTCTTCTTCTTCTTCTTCTTCTTCTTCTTCTTCTTCTTCTTCTTCTTCTTCTTCTTCTTCTTCTTCTTCTTCTTCTTCTTCTTCTTCTTCTTCTTCTTCTTCTTCTTCTTCTTCTTCTTCTTCTTCTTCTTCTTCTTCTTCTTCTTCTTCTTCTTCTTCTTCTTCTTCTTCTTCTTCTTCTGCTGCTGCTGCTGCTGCTGCTACTACTGCTGCTGTATGGTTTTCATCCCTATATACACAGCATACTACCATACTGTGTGATGGAGATGGAAACAGTACGTTTTTAGTAAATCATTCACAAATGCATTTTTGCCTTAAATATGTCCCAGATCTTTGTGCATGTGCAATGTGATAGAGAGAGAAACATCCAAAACAACCCCCTTTACCTTATAACTAAATAAAGGAATGCATTTGGTAGATCAAATCAAAGTACCAATGTGAGATTCAAGATCAAAATTTAATAGGGAAGCTACAAACATACGACCTATAATTGCTAAAGTTTCAAATAATCTATTCAGTTAAGATCAAACTAGGAGCAGCTACTACATCCATATGCAAAATATACTAAAATAGTCCAAAGTTTAATAGGAAAAAATTCCTATTCTTTTAACTTGTAAAGTAGTGAAGAACAGAATCCGCAGTAATTTCTTTTGTAGCTGGAAGTACATGCAGGCGTCCACTACCAGATACATCCTTCTGACTACCATCAGCATCAGCAGCCTTTCCTTCGGGGTTGTTGGCAACAGCTGTAAAACTTTCGTCACCATGAACTTGAACCTGGATTAAGTGGACAAAAACATATGCCACTGTAGGGATATAGCTCATGCCAGTGGCATCGATGGTACCTTCCACCTTCACCTATAATATGAAGAATAAGAATAATATATCAAACTGGCAGGTATACATACACTCAAGGTATAGTCAGAAATAGGTTGCGTCTACAACAGCCTCTTAATTGCTCTACAGAGTGAGTCATGCAGCTTACTTCCGAAGTATCCGAGTCACGAAAGGCTTTGGAAATTGCTTGAGCTTCTTTGCTTCTTTTAATGTCCTTTGTTGTCTTCTTGCTGCTCCAGTCATAACTTCCACCAGCGAATATATCAAAAAGGTCGAAAAAGAAGCTTACTCCTCCTTCAGCATGCGCTTTTTGAATTTTCTCCCAGGTTTTTTCAGAAAATTGCGATTTTTCCTTCACGAGTTGACTGTAAACATCAGAAACGGTTTTTGCCTGCACCTTGATAGATACTGTAATATGCGCCACCGCTCCAATGGTGACAGACGCTCCAGCTTCTGTACCCCTGACAAATCCGTCATTAACAGTGAACTTCTTTTGCGTTGCCATGTTTGGAGTAGGTCGGACGTAGACTAGTATATAGTCGGGTTTACGTTGTTCGAACAAGACGACTGAGCCGAAGAGAAACGAGTGCTCTTTTATAGCGACGTAGCTAGCGCGCGCACCCTCTGTGTGAGAGTTCTGACTAATTAGTACTGATTGCCGGTTTTATCCCTCTAGCGGTTAGATCTAGAGTAAGCGACCATTCTTCGAATTTCTAACGCTTTTAATTTTTCAACGTCACTAAACGACTAGAGTGTGTTTAGATACAAATATAATTATTGATCACCTATTTGGCTTGATCCGAGTTCTATACAAACAGAATGAAGAGGTGCTAAAATTCACCGTCTGAAGACGCAAATTTCGGACTAACACTTACGCGCGTCCAACACATTTGTAGAATTATTATTAATAACAGCGGCGTATATACGTAGGAAGGACCGCCTGTAACAGGCGCGCGCGTACAGGTGGAACGCCTACTATATTTTACTGTTTTCAGGCCCATACGCAGCCCATGACATTGGTAGGCCCTGGCACAAATTGCTCGGCAATTTTTGGGAAAAATGGGTGAGCTCGAGCAATCAAGCAATATAGACAACTTGATTGGGAAATTTGGGCAATAATTGCAAGTAGCAGACTACATTGCAGCTGCTGAAGGTGTTGCAGAGAGTGTCAACCCCTTGATTAAGAAGAAAACAACCCTCTGCTAAAATGAGTGAAGACATTGAAACTAGTATTGCTTGTGAAACCAGCGGCAAATGTGTATTTTCACTTTAAAGAATAGTTTCAACACTAGACAGGAATCTGCAATGGAAGATTTTATTAAACTTGATTACAAATGAGGGCATTTGTGGAAATTTAGGTAGATCAGTGGGAAAAATAAGGAGGGAAGTGGGAAAAATAGGGAGGAAAAGTGGGAAAAAAGAAAGGAAATTTACGTGAATTTTCAAGCAATTTGTGCCAGGGCCTAGACATTAGGGAGTTCGAGGTTTGCGCGTGAGCATTTTACACCATCCCCGAACCTATATATAGCTAGCGTTGGCCGTGTTTACATAACTTTCGCACGCATAGTAGTATGACCATGCACCCACATTGAATTTCAGCACTGGAGGCGAGCGGGATAAAGCCAGCTTTACGTTTGCACATTTCGTGATCTCACGCTATGTAGGCCTCTGTGCAAAGTTTGCTGATATACGGCTCCGCTTCGCTCACTCAATTATACGTGCGACTAGTGCAGCTTGGTCGCAACCCGCTAATATAAGGGGGTTCGATCAAACCTACCGAATCCTCCCTGGGTACGGGCCTGGCTTTAGGTTTGGCAGCGAGCGCGAGGGATCCAACTGCGTGTATAATTCTGTGGACACGTACAATTGGAACTCGCGTAAAACGTTACGGCTTGTGTGCCAACACCGTTCATTGCTCGCTCCTGCACGCCAATAATGAATATCAATAAATCGCGGAAAGGTGGCCCGGCCAAAACCGGACCAGCCCGACCGACTCCTACGCCTATGACATCATTCAAAGGCCGAAGATTCGTCATTTCGTTGGAACAGCGAGTGCCAAGTCGACTTTGATACGCTCCGGAAACTGATAATCTTAGCGTCAGTACTGGTATATCCTGACATCGACCGCAAGTTCATCCTGGACACGAATGCTAGTGACTCTGGGATTGGAGCAGTACTCTCCCAGATCGACAGCAAAGGACATGAACGCGTGATAGCATATGGCAGTCGTCTACTGACTAAGGAAGAGCGCAACTACTGTGTGACCTGAAGAGAACTTCTAGCTGTAGTAGTATTCACATCACAGTTCCGTTCTTATCTACTTGGTCTACAGTTCAAGCTGCGAACACACCATAACTTGGCTCGGCAATATCCGGAACCCCGAGGGCCAATTGGCAAGGTGGTTGAATTACCCCAGGTAGAGTACCTAGGACGCAGGATCTCTGCAAATGGTTTGCAGCCCACAGCACAGAAGGTGAATGCCCCCTACACCGAAGATGTAAGCCAATTGAAAAAAAGAAGATAATTAAACAATCGGCGTTTTTACAATTTTCCGAGAATCACTGTAGCTGTATATGTTACGTATTTTGAGAGTATTATAGTGTATAAAAGCACTTGCTGAGCATGTAGTTTGTCTGAAAAAGCTTAAAACATCCGCGTTCGGGAGTTCTGAGCTTTTTAATTAAGGCTAATGGGCGTGTCTGCGCCATCCCTAAATATAGAGTCTACCGACTCTATGTTACGGATAGCAGCTCTAAAATACTGAAATTAAAAAAAATCTGTACTTAAAGCCTACTTGGACAGGCACGTAGGAGTGAGAATTAAACCAGTACGGCCACTGGGAGTAGGAAGTGCGCATGCGTTGGCGCGCGCGAGCGAAAATTGCTGACGACGTCCACTTTTGCTTAGTCACACCCATTTTGTTACTAACTGAGCATGCGTAGTATGCAAGAGGAGGCCACGGCTGCCGGCCGTGCCGCGTCCTACGGCCTTATTGGAGGCTCTGTCTGTTGTTTGTGTGTAGCCCTATTCTGTGGAATATAGTGCGTGTAATATGAGTTTTCATGCTGATGCATGCAGGCAGAATATACATTTATTGGAATGGATATTATTGTCTGTAGTCCAGGGTATTCTTTCATGACAAATATTTTATCTCCAGCTAGGTGTGCAAATATGTTCTATGTCATTGCTTTTACTGGTAGAGATGTATGGGTTGATGTATGTATGAGTGTGCTGGTGAACTCAAAGAAGTAACTCTCTATATATGGCTGCCCCAGATATGACATGGAGTTCAACAAGGAAGACTTTTGGGAATTCAACACATTCAGTTTATTTAAATCCTGCATCACAAAATGGCATTAGACATAGTTTTATCATTGCTAGTGGGAGTGATGAATGGAGAATTGAGTCTATTGTTACTGTAGCGTGGCTCGCAGTGCTTCTTTAGTAGTGATGCGAGTTAATGCAAAGTTAATGGAGAGCACTCATACAGGGTGGTGATCACTTTTATAGTAAGGCTGATATAGGCATGTGGTGTGTATCTGGGTGACAAAGTTATGCATATAGGTGTACAGGGATAGACATGTGGAGAGAGGCAGATCTACAGAATAACATGACAACACAGAGGATTAGACTATGACAGAACACACATACAGTTGGCATGGTCGATTAGACTAGAACATGCATACTGTTGGCAGGGTCATGCCACATTACCATACTCCACACTGGGAATGACTTTGAATTTCTCACAGCTGACATGCATATCAACTAGATTGCGCAGTATCCACTAAAATCTGCCAATTCTCCCTCACCAATGTGTTAAGTTTGCAAATGAAACATTTAGTCTAGTGTATGTAGAGACATTGGTGTAGCATAAAGATAATTATGTATTCTGATGACTCAGTAGATGCTTATTGTCTACTCCTATAGTTTCATTGCTTTGTTCCTGGTAATTGGCCTATAATTACATATACAAGAGTAAAAACATTTTCATTAAATACTGAAGGATGTATATAGGATTGGCAGTGCCAAAAATCGGAGAAACAAGGACAGTACCTATTATATGCAGCAAGACTGCACAACACCATACAAAAAAGATGTAGGGAGGGATTGAATAGGCTGGGCCTCAGGGGTAAGCCTGCATGCTTTGCAACCACAACATATAGTCAGTTTTCATATATTGCCGGAAAAGTCGGCTCCCACTGTATTATTCAAACCTATGTTCAACCGTTGACAAGATAGAACACATTACCACTCAGCCATCATCTCCTGTCTTGCTGCATGTCTACTGCACTTATTTTTCTGATTTTGGAACTGTCATCCTATGATAAATACATTTTATGTATCTACATACTTTCTCTTGTATTACAGAGTTCACTCACTAAGTGTAAAGTTTATGTAGTTTATTATGTAGAGAAGTCTTTGTAATGAGCAATAATATACAATGCCACTCATCACTTAGGGCAGAGGTTGAGAGGGCCAGTGATTAAGCGATCAATTGATTCACATTGTTGCAGAGGACCTCCTCCTTCCTGGACACTTTTTTTCACAATGGCCGCTATATCTTGAAATGATTTTGACTTGTTCTTCTCATCACGTAGTTGGTAAGCCAGCTGAAACATCCATTTGTAGTCAGAACCTATGATATATGCCATGTGATCTTGAAAGGTGGCGTAGTCAATCCGATAATTTCCTACATCTTCAACAGCAGCTTTGCCAATAGCTTCGTCAACAAGTTTCTCTTCACCTCGACATGCATCAATAAAGAAGAGTCTAGGGATTTCAAACACACGTGGAATTCCGATGAAAAGACTCATTATGTCCCCCTTCAAAGAGAGATTCTCTTCATCATAGGTTAACAGACACATTGAATCCTTATCATTTTTATCATCTGGTTTTCCATGTCCAGAGAAAGCAAATGCTATGACCTTTTCACTACCATCTTGGTTTGTTAGTTTCCCTTTGTATCGCTGCAGATACTGATGGAAATCTTCCAATAACGTCATGATTTTATCTTTGGTCACATTTTCATTCCGCCTTTCATGGATATCGTAGCCCAACACCTCAAATGTCTTTCTCATTTCATCAGCATCTCTATTTGTTGCAGGTAATTCTAAATGAGGATTGTCACTATAGTCACAAGTGACTAGTATTGCAATGCCTCTCATGGAATCCAGTTTGAACTCTATAGAAAAATGACATAATTATAAACTGTAACTATACACTCAATTTAATACTGTAACAGCTAATATGCTGCATATGAAAGTTTGATTGTGTTGTGTGTATTCAGTTCTGCCTGCATACATGGGAGTCTGAACACAATCTGCATTTCGAATGTAGCCTGACTCTAATCCGCTTAGCAACTACTAAATGTACTGAAAAAATTAATGTCCACTCATAAACACAACAAACACACTAGCTAGGACACTAGATATATTGGCCTTGTCCTGTAAGAAGAGTCTCTAATTCGTATTCATTTAAAAATGAGTCATGACCGTTGATGTACAGGATAGAGGTAGAGTGGACCGGTTGCTAAGCGATCACGTGACTCACATAGCTGTAAATCATCATTGTCTCGACGATTTTGGTCATTAATGGTTTTTCTCACAGTAGCTGCTATGTTCTGAAGTGATTCGTTCTTCATATCACGCAGATGGCGAGCCATCTCAGGCATCCATTTGCTTCCTTCACCAGAAGTTGCATAGGCTTTGTGATCTGGAACAGTCGCAAATTCAATACGATAGTTTCCTTCGACTTCAATAGCAGCTTTAGCTGTAGAGGACTTGTACCTAAGTTCCATGATCCCTCGACATGCATCAATGAAGAAGAGTTTGGGGATTTGGTAAACAGAATTTACACCAATATGGCTCATAACATCTCCCTTGAGGGAAAGGTGTCCTCTATCGTAGGTTATCAAAGTCATTGAGTTCTTATCTATAAAAGACATGTCATCAGGTAGCCCGTGTCCTGAGAAAGCAAATGCTATGACCTTTTCACTACCATCTTGGTTTATTGGTGTTCCTTTGTACTGCTTCAAATACTTATAGAGATCTTCCAATAATGTCTTGATTTCATCTTTGCTTTTATTGTGTGCTTCATGGATATCATAACCCAATTTCTGAAATGTTTCCTTCATTGAGTCGGCATCTCTTTTAATTGAAGTAGCAGGCAATTTTAATGTACTATCATTCCCATAGTCACAAGTGACTAGTATTGCAATGCCTCGACTCCCATTCAGATCAAACACTGAAATCATAAAATGATATAATATAGCTACATGCATAACTGTATACTTAACACACTGCTCATTGAACACTATGTAATATACTTTTAACTATATATACAAGTGTATGCTATTTAAATGTTAGCTCTTGACCTATGTGAATGGCCGAGAAGTATACATATTCCTAGAGAAGCTACACCCTAGGTACTCTTTAAACCTCTCCACGAGCTGTTCCAAGTGTATGAATATTTGCCATAAGAAAGCAGAGTGCCATGCTCGTCAATCCTGCAAATACATCGTCTTCATTTCTTCATTTCCCATTATTTCTTCGTTCCTGGTTTTACCACCACCCCATAAAACTAGGGACGCACCCGAAATCACGTGCACCGCCCTAGCGTCAGAACATCACGTGACGCAACCTAATTGCAATTTTTGCTGACACACCATCCAATCTTCGGTTGAAAATATACGGCGAGGGATCCCCAGGGTCACACTATCATGTGACTGTCATATGATTTCTTGTCAAGCAGCAATCTGAATTTTCCGCGCTTGCCTAATTACGCGTGGGCATGGGATTCAGAAATAGATCAGGTGTGGTATGCTGACGATGCCGCAGGTGCGGGTTACTGTTTTAACCCGAAGAAATGTTGGAACTGTTTACTAACAATTGGACCCTAGTATGGCTACTTCCCTAAAGATACATCTAGTAGTCAAGCCCGAATTTGCTGAGAACGCTCTTCAAGCACAAACATTCACATTACGACACAAGGAGCTCGTCACCTACGGGCTGCAATTGGATCCCACAGTTTCAAGAAAGGGTATGTTGCTGACTGGGTGTGAGGAGTTACCTGTCTTGGCCGATTTTGCTTTGACTCAGCCACATGAAGTCTACTCGGCACTAGTTCACGGTGTAATAGTGAATATTGTTCCCCCTGACATTATTCACTAGTGAATATACTGTCCCCACGAACATAATATCCCATGTTCTCCCTGTTTTCGTTCCGGTGTACTTGCGCGAATACGTTATGCGTATGCGTAGCTATATACAGAGTTATGAATACCTATGGCAACTCTGACAGGTCTACGTACACTTCTTCATCATTTAGTTGTGGGAAGTCTTTGCACAGCTCTCCTGAGACACTAGCGATGCTGTCATAGTGTGTGTTATAACTGTACGACAACTGGAACTGGCACGGCGGCGAAACCTGCTGCTGGGCTTCCAGATAGTTTTTTTTATGTTTTTCAGAGGCCCCACACAGTGCCATGAGTAAGCATGCCCAAGGGACCTAGAACCCGCTCATTACAAACAAACATACAAGCAGGACACCAAAATGCTGGGAATTGGTGACTCGATAAGCTTATTTGTTCTCATGCATATATATTATACATCTCACGGCGTATGTCAGCACAGACCTACAAATAGAGACTGCGTCCAACAACTGAACGAGCTATCCAACTTTAGGTGGGGGCTGGTATGAGCTGCTGCCGTGGCAACCACTACTGCTCATGCGCACAACACGGTGCGCTTGAAGACTAAGTCGAAAGTACATCCAAAACAAATTAGCCCGGACCGGCTCCTACGCCTATGAAGCATTGCTGATTCAGGGACCGTTTGAAACACCCCAAGACCGACAACGTATACGTAAAAAAAGTGGCTCACGCCGCTGTGCCGTGAGCGCGATTTTAGTTGCTGTGGTTTGGATTCAGTGTTACAAATATTCACATACAACTAGTCTATAAAGTTTAAATGTCTTACCACTCATGATTAATCCTTTTCTTCTGTTATATGATGAGATATGAACAGCAAGATTTCTGGGAAGACGGCTTTTTGTTGATAAAAGTAACATTGAGTGACATGGAGTAATTTTTCTTTTACTTTCTATTTACCTGGCCAGTGAATAGATAAAATTAGAGCGTTTCGGCTATTTTCAGCTATTTTCTCTATGAAAACTGGAAGGGGAGTTTAATCAGCAACCGCGCCTTACGTTTATATAGCTACGCACCGCCTAATATATACGTAACTTGCTACTATACAGCACATGCGCATAATTACATTTCTGGGCGCACGCATAATGAAACAACCAAGACATCAATATCCTTATATATGGGCTATATCTTACGTTTATATAGCTACGCACCGCCTAATATATACGTAACTTGCTACTATACAGCACATGCGCATAATTACATTTCTGGGCGCACGCATAATGAAACAACCAAGACATCAATATCCTAGCCCACTGCAGCACTTTTCATGATAAACGGTGTGAAACAGCTATAGCCATGTGGACAGACAATTAGTGGTAATATAGATCATCAATTTGGGAGAAATCATACCTGCATGGTGGTATAAATAGTGATCCCTTGTGGAAGAGGGAGAAGGCCTGAATTAGAGGTTACAACATGTAGCAAACATATTGTATAGGGTGTAGCAAAACATAGGAATAATAAGGCAAGTAATGGGAATCTGAATGGAAGGATGGGTATTATATATGGTCCTGTGAGTGCATGTTCATAATCTAAAACTGTAGCTCATATATATACAGCAATTTTGCTACCAGCTATATAGTGAGGGTCATAGTATTCAGTGTTAGGCAGGGTATATATAGTATGTGACACAAAGCTCCAATACAATATCTTTACATATACATAAGCGCACTACTTTACATGCACCATTCAAAAGAGTCATATAAATCTACCTTGCATAATATCACTGGTCAAACAGCCTAGTTTTGCAGTGATATATAAATGATTGAAGTGGCATGATTTGAACAACCCTGCTTCTATGCACTTCAAACAGGTTAAATATCTCAAGTTAGTTGTAACACACTCTCTTTATGCAAGTTTTAACTGAGATAACCACAAAATAATGTATGGTGAGAATATTTACAACAGAACTATTCAAAGGTTATTCTAGCTTTATTATACATGTCGGTGATTTAGTGAGGTTGCATGTATGCATATCATAATTGAAACACATTTCCCTGCACAACATTATGGTAGTCATATACACAGCTAAGTTTCTTACATGATTTTGTTGCTATAATAATTATATGCTGTATCAATTACAAGTAAGAATAAGGAGTGGTCTAGGTTTCCTTAATTCCAGTTACATCCTACATGAAATGTAAAGCTTGCAATTGGCCATGACTATGAGTGTGGTTACCTCAGTTGCATCACATGACTATGGTATTTAAAGTATAATTTATCAGATTACATACATGATCATGACAAGTTAACTCCTTCATTACATAGTAGTACAGTTCAGTGGGGATATATATGTGACTTTCCTTGAGATAAAGTATCACCACAAGGTGTGTCATTGTCACTTGATATACAATTACATATATATCCCACTGTACTATATACCAGTTATTCCCTACATTTCATGTAACTGGAATTAAGAAAACTTAGATCACTCCTTACTCTTACTTGATATTGATACAGCATATGAATGAAGGAAATTACCAAAACATGTAGGAATCTGAGCTGTGTATATGACTACCATAATGTTGTGCAGTGAAATATATTTCAATTATGATATGCATACATGCAACCTCACTAAATCTCCGACATGTACAATATTAATAAAGCTAGAATAACCCTTCGATAGCTCTGTTGTAAATATTCTCACCACAGATCATTTGAACCTTTCTGTGGTTATCTCAGTTAAAACCTGACTGTACTTACTACAACCACAAACCTGAATTCTTTGTTAATGAGAGAGATATTTGACCTGTTTGAAGTGAAATATTTATACATAGAAGCAAATCATGCCACTTCATTTCACTGCAAAAATTAAAAATCAGCGCTAAAGTGGTATGTCTATTAACGCTTGCGTGCGCGAATCCTTGAAAGCGCACGCGCGCTATACTTGTAACGAGAAGTATACGGACGATTTTTAGGTAAAGATGGAGTCGTTGCCTTACTTCGAGTTGAATTCCAGGTAGCATATTGTTAGCTGTTTTAGGACCCTTAGAAGGCTCTGCCGTCGAAAATGTGCCCGGAATGTAGCTGCAGGAGGTCAGGGGTAAGGAAATGACGCCGTAACCTTCTTACGAAGTGTTCATAGGAAACGTACAATACAGAAGCTGGTCTGTATTGTACGATTCCCACAGTGGAATACGATGAGTTAACTCCTCCATTTATAGTAGTACAGTTCAGTGGGGATATGTATAGAACTTTTCCTTGAGATAAGGTATCACCAGAAGGAGTATCATTGTCACTTGAGATACATACCATCTACACGCCTCTTAATGGGTGGCTGTTACAGTAGTCATAATGCAACTACTGATTATGAGGCAGCAGGAGATTCCTTGGGGGATAACAGATTTGGCATGTGGGATAGAGTACGCGTCATCGAACATTAATTGCTTTGATATGTGCAACGATGTAAAGAAGCATTTCCGGCTTGAGTAGGAAGTAAATGCCTCGGGCTATAAAGGCTTTCGGCTAGCATACGTAGTCGCGTTTCTGTAGGCTAAGCTACGGTGGCAGACATTAGCTTGTATACGAGAAGCGACTCGGCGAATATAAGGTATGTAGTGGCAAACTGGTATTAACTGCATTATCTTACATACACTTTCACTTTTGTTATCATATTCATATTACCTCCCTCATCACACTACAGTGAAATCCGCCAAGATGCAGCATGGTAAGACATTTATTATAGACAATTATCGCATATGACTCCTATATATTACAAGATTGTATGTAGGCCAGCCATAAATACAAATTATGTATGGTAATCGCGTAACTGTTACTGGAATAGGCGGGACAGGGTGATTCACCCGGATCCTCATGACCAGTGAGTAAGATATAGCTATACTTCACCTGCCCAGATCAGTATTTTTATTAGCAAGCCAACCTAGTGGTCTGAGCGAGCGATTTTTCTATTTATTACCGAGCGCAGTTAGCTAATCCAGTTGTCTGAATGGGCGAATTAATATTTTTACGTTCGTACGTTCAAACGCGCTGTTTGAAAACGAATACGCTTCGTCGTCGCTTCGCTCGCCAAAAATGCATTGCATTCATCTAGTCTAGTATAATTGGCGAGCGGGAGCGAGCCAACCTAGTCGTGTCAACGGGTTGATTTTCTATAATGTGACAGACCGGTGTCACGGTAAAATGGGGACCCCCTAAAATAGGGACTCCCGTCCCCATAATCCCGGTAAAATGGGGACCCCCGTCCCCATAATCCCGGTAATATGGGGACCCCCCGTCCCCATTTTAGCGCGAAAGTGCTAGTATTATATTTGTTCTCGATCTCATTTGAGAAATATCCTAAGAAGATTCTGATGGCCAAAAATCATGCACAGAAGAGAAATAAGCTGTTTTATGCCGAAACTTATAGGTGAGCCGTTTGCCAATTTTGAGGTAGGCCGTTTGATAAAGAAGACAAAGATGGAAATCTCGGCGTTTGGCAATTTTCTGTATGTCATTGTAGTGGTGTATTTTACCTATTTGAAAGTTTTATTGTGTATAAAAATAGTCGTAGGTCATGTTATATGTCTGAAAGGCTTGTTCGAGAGTTCTGAGCCGTTTCTTTGTTTAGGCTAATGGCGTGTCGGTGATCCGACTCTACGATTTGATAAGTAAATTATAGCCACATAGCAACGTAACCGCGCCGCTAGACCTCAATCTCAGTCATTAGTCTTGCAGGTTTGCAAGACTAATGACTTGCAGGCTTGCAAGACTACTCAGTTATTAAGTAGTGCATGCTGTTCTACATATAGGGTACGATAAGGTTCGTGAAAACATGGTCAGCATTACAAGAGCCCTCAAGTATACTCCTGGAGCCAGGGACGAGCTAATTCTGCACTTCGTACAGCACGGATGGCTGGATACCACAGAAAGTCCAGTAGAAAGTGATCTGGCACAACTCGCTTTGAAAAAGATCGAAGAGGATCCTATCCAGTTTGGTGTATTTATTGATATGTTACGTAATACTGAAGGAATGAGTCTGATTGTGACAAAATTTACAAGTGAGTTAAGCTGTCTATATAGCTAGAATATTTGTCCTTCCATACATTGGAGTGCACATATGAAATTCCTACCTGGGTAGGTGCTTGTGGGACTGAAGTGGAATGAGGGAAAAATACATATTTTGTGTATGCTACAACTTTTCCTTGTTCACTTGTAATTATAGCCTGGAGAGTAAAGGCTGTATTAGATTTCTTCCACAGAAAGTAGGGTTAGAGTCCAGAGTCTAATTGGTCTTAATATAATACAGTGGAACCTCCCATAACGGACCCTCCGAGAAGCGGACACCCACGCTACAACGGACACTTGCCGTGTTACGGATTGAAAATACCATAGCTCTAATACATTAGCAACCTCCGAGAAGCGGACGCTTCCCGATTCCGGACAGCGGACAAGATCTTTGCGCCGAACGGCGCTCCACCATGCATTTTTGCCTCTAAATAGCGGACACCCAGAAGCCACTCCCCTAAAATTGCAAAGTTGCGCTTGCGTAGTACGGCGCTATGTACGAGCGCAACGTCATGTGTATACAGCAAAACCTCACACACGTTACAAGGAAGCAGTACTTGCTTTAGAAAGTGTACGTGTACAAGTTTCTTGCATTTAAAGGACATGGAAAAAGTTTGTATTGGTCAGACAATTGATAGGATTGCCAATATTACACATCAATAAGCAAGACAGACAACTTTACTTGACTATTTTACACACTAACTCATGCACAAACTTCACTACATTATTTATATTCCACCCCAAGTTATAAATTAAAATATTTCATGAACCTCCAAGATAAGGACAACCTCCGAAGAAAGGACAAAAGTGCCGTTCCCAAAGTGTCCTTTCTTCTGAGGTTCCACTGTAATAATAATACTCATGAAGCTACCATAGCATTACTGCCATCGACCACACACCCACAATCATGGGCGGAGCCACACACACCTGCACATAAAGACAAATCCTTACCATCTGTTCCTCCCTCACCTGAGGAACATAACTTACCATCCATTTGCCCCTCAACTCCAGCCAGCTGCAGATCCTCAGCCGAGGACTGAAGTTGACTAGGGCACGAGTCATCACCATACAGTTTTTGTTTACGCACATCCCAGACACCTACAACATATTCCTTTACTAAAATGTTGTGCTATATATATAATAAAGAAAAGTTATTTTTCAGAACTCCCCGGCTGTGGAGCCCGTCGTCCGCCTCATTCAATTGCTGAAGCTCCAAATGTGAAGACACAGAGAGACTTTGGTACTTTATATCTGTAATAAAACCAAATCTGAACCTGCAATTACAACAAACGCACACTGTCACATCAACGTACTTGTCCCCAGCCCCTCAGCATGCATGCAAGTGCTTTAGCAGAGTTATAATTATTAGACAAAGAAGACTAGTTTGAGCAGAGGCATATAGAACGACGTAATAGAGATTGCAAAAAACAATGAGGCAAACTTATAATATATCGCAGATAGTTACAAGATAAACTCCATGATCCATATGAGCCTAATAGACTCCATAGCAACTTTGACAACGGGCATGCCATCTGTAAGAACTGAGCAGATTTTTACCCAGACATAATGATGCCTATGTCCATGTAATTGGTATGTAGGACTGTTCATGCACTCAAATGATATTACCTACATCTATATATGTTATTGAGAAGGAGCTTAGCACAGAAAATTTGGAAAATTGCATGTAAATGCGTACATGTATTGTTTTCTCCACAGGGAGCTTGAGGATAGTCAACAGCCATCGTCATGCTACTCCGTACTCTGTAGATGATGCAGGGCTACTCCTAGTTAGGAAAAAATTCATCAGGAGATGGACCCCTTTGCCAACCACCAAAGGTAAGTCACATACAAACATTACATTGTAAGTCAAATGCATTTGAGTTTTCTGATTTGTGATGACAGCAAGGAAGATTGCCTCTGCTTTAGGCAACCAATAATATTCATAAGAAAATGTGGTATATGAATTGGCCGGTTCTTCATACCCAAGGCCTTCAGTTATGGCTTTGTGTCTACTTTGAGCCTATTCATGCTCAGTATGTAATAATATAACTTGAGTTGTGTGACTGCTGAGAGTGCAAGTCTCCTGCCCAGACCCCACCTTCAGAGAAGATAGAGTGATGAATAATCATGATTGCGCTGAATTAACATTTGTACTACAATTTGATATCAAGGTGAAGAATGTTTGGAAAATAACCATGAAACAAAAATCGGTTGATCTGTGATGTAAGATATGTATAATATCTCAGAAAGTGCTTTTCACATTTTTGCCATGTTCTTCATCTTCTTCTTATTATTCTTCTTGAAGAAGCATAACTCAATAACCAAAAAATCAATGAAATTGAATCTTTGCATGTGGAAATGTATCAATACATACTGGGGAATAGAGGTATAATTTTCCTTGTAGTTCATGTACTATTGATCGTTATCTCTCCCAGCAATGTATTATGAATGAGGATAACCAATGAGCAAAACTCAGCAACCATGGTAACCATCAACCTGAAAGTTAGCATGTGTAGAGATATCATTGCTAGTAGCAACATAACAAAAGCATATGTTATTAACCCTTGTGATTCTTGTAATACTGATGTTAATACTCCTCACAATGCAACACGTATATGTATACTAAAAAATTCAGGAAATTTGAAAGGAAATATAGGGATTGCATAAAAAGGAAAGGAGACAAGATTGGGACACAGACATGTTATGTTATATCAACATAACATTATGGGTACGTCGATATATCATAACATGTCTGTGTCCCAATCTTGTCTCCTTTCCTTTTTATGCAATCCCTATATTTCCTTTCAGATTTCCATTTACTTGTCTCCTGCCATTTTTTTCTGGACCTAGGTACATACATTTCGCTATTTGGCAGTTTACTTGGTTACAAGCTTATTAGCTAATGCATTGTACATTAGTTAAGAATTAGCAGTACACATAATAGCGTGTGCATGAAGAGTTATAGGCTTTATGTAACTGCCAGTACTTATGTTTACCATCATACAAATATTCACATTTAGTGAAGCTTTTGTTAGTGAGATACAGTAACACTTGCCTGAGGCTATTTGTTGTTATACAATGTATTACAAGATTTACATTGATAACATAGATCTTATCACAAAATTGATCATTGGTGCATTTCACTTTACCAGCATACCAATTTCCACATTTAGTGGAGCTGTTGTTAGTGAGATACGGTAATGCTTGCCTGAGGCTATTTGTTGTTATATATATTACAAGATTTACATTGTTTACATAGATCTTATCACAACATTGATCATTGGGGTATTAAGCTTTTCCATTACACCAATTTCCATATTTAGCAGAGCGTTTGTTAGTGTGATACAGTAATGCTTGCCTGAGGCTATTTTGTACAAGATATACATGGTTTACAGAGATTTTATCACAATGTTGATCATTGGGGCATTAAGCTTTCATACCAAACCAATTTCCACATATTTTAGTGGAGCTTTTGTTAGTGAGATACAGTAATACTGGGCCTAACAACAAGGAAAATATACATATGTATATACATACTAGGGCTAGTAAATGATTTTTTCATTAAAAAAAATGAATATAGGCTGCATGGTGTTACAGAATAGGTGGACCCCCTTATGATTGACCCCCCCCCCCCGGCCAATTCATATACCCCATTGCTAGGTATTTATATAGGAGCTACTGTAAATTGTTTCAGGATGGATCGCTGCTAGGGGCCCACATGGATGGTCAACAGGCCCTGTAACTACTCTAGGTAGAGCTAGGGTTAGGGGTTAGGACTAGGACTAGGGGCTATAGGTGCTATGTTGAATTACGTCATACCTAATGGATTAAAATGCACTTAAGTTACTGTCATATATAGCAGCCCTAAAGGTGTATAGAGCCATGCAAGCAATGGGGGTCCAAGACCCCCTAGTTCCATCTGTCCTATGATCAGTCTACCAGTCCGGTGGGTCCACTGTTACTCCAACAGGATTGCGGAACAGAGACAAGGTTGGGACACAGACATCAATATTATGACATATCAACATCGCTATAATGTTACATTTATATATCATAACATGTCTGTGTCCCAATCTTGCCTCTGTTCCACAATTCCTATATTTCCTTTCAAATTTCCATTTACCTGTATACATACAAGTATATATTATTGTCTTGTTTCTATGATTTTTGACACTAACATTATATATATACATAAGAAATGTGCTAACAATGGTATGCTGATGTATCATAGCATGTCTCTGACCCAATCTTGTCTCTGTCTGTGTGCCAATCATGTCTCTGTTCAATCCCTATTTTGCATTTCAAATATCATAAAAATTGTAAGTGCGATAACTTGGACAAGGACAATACCATGAGAACATTGTGCAATACAAAATATACCACAGGGCCGATCACCAGATATACTAAACCGTTGGATGATACAATGCTAGAAAAGTATGATGCTCCTACTGTGGATGAAATACGGAGTGAGAGTAAACAATTCTATTATAAGCCTCAAGGTAAAATGTAGTACATAAATTGTCCATGTGTGTTTGTGTGTGTTTATGTGTGTGTGGGTGTGTGGGTGTGTATGTGGGTGTGGGTGTGTATACATACATGTATTAGAGAGGATGGCACCGACATATCCATTAGCCCAAATGTAACGGCTCAGAGCTCCCAAACACTGCAGATATGCACCTTTTTAGACACAGAATATGGCCTATGAATGTTATTATACATGATTAGACTCTCAAACTTGGTAAAATACACTATTATAATATTATATGAAATACATAAAATTGCTGAAACCTTGATTTCCCCATCACCATCTTTTTCCTGGCAAAATTTGTACTTCAGTTTTATCAGAGAGTCGGTAGACTCTCTATGTAGATATGGCGCCGACCCATTTCCCAAAATAGAATGGCTCAGAACTCCCAAACGCGGCTGTTACAAACCCTTTTAGATACATAGACGTACTCTACGAGTGATTCTTTATGCGCTAAGACCATCAAAGTACGTAAAATACGCACCTACAATGACTTATGGAATTTGCCACCCCCCCCTTTTTGGATTTTTTGTTCATCTTCTTCTTCTTCTTCAGATGGTAGTGCCAAAAATTAAAGAAACAAGATTGTAATAACCCGAGTGGTGCACAGTGAACAACTGATTATGATATGACCATGCACAACTTCTGTATATAGTTTGGAGCTCAGAGTTCACGCTAGCACAAAGATGAATTACAATTCATGTATGCAGACAAGGGATAATTGCATGCAACAATAACAACATGGGTAACCCTTCCCTACACTTTATTTCGTGGGGTTACGCATGTTGTTATTGTTGCATGCAATTATCCCTTGTCTGCATATATTTGAATTGTAATTCATCTTTGTGCTAGCGTGAACTCTGAACTCCAAACTATCATAGAGTCGGTAGACTCTATATGTAGGGATGGCGCCGACACGCCCATTAAGCCCTAACAAAAGTAACGGCTCAGAACTGTCGAACGCAGCAGCTATGAGCCCTTTTAGACACATAACATGAACTACGAGTGTTTCTGTACACGATAAGACTTTCAAAGGTGGTAAAATACACCGCTACAATGGTATATGTGAAATTGCTAAAACCCCGATTTCTCCATCTTCTTCTTCTTCTTCTTCTTCTTCTTCTTCTTCTTCTTCTTCTTCTTCTTCTTCTTCAAACAGCCTAGCACAAAATATGTACACGTATTTACCTTGATTTTTGTACCAAAAGGCTTCTTATTCCCGTGGGCAGTGCCTTTTACCAACGGAATCTTTGTAGGACCCCTCTTCGACAAGTAAAGCTACGATATACTAGCACTTCCGTGTAGTTGAACGCCATTTCCTCGTTATTACTCACGTGCGTTTCACATGACCACGATTAGTAAAATGGGTGGGGCTCGCACATACGCAAAGAGCATTGTATTTGCAAGCGAGTCTACAACAAAAAAGCAGTGAGACAAGGGAGTAAAAACATTTCCATTAAATGTTGAAGGATGTAGGGATGGCAGTACCAAAAAGTAGGAAAACAAGTGCAGTATATATGCAGCAAGACAGGGGATGAGGGCAGTATATATGCAGCAAGACAGGGGATGAGGGCATACAACAATACTAACATGCGTAACCCCCCTACATCTTTATTATGGGGTTACGCATGTTAGTATTGTTGTATGCCCTCATCCCCTGTCTTGCTGCATATATACTGCCCTCATCCCCTGTCTTGCTGCATATATACTGCACTTGTTTTCCTACTTTTTGGTACTGCCATCCCTACATCCTTCAACATTTAATGGAAATGTTTTTACTCCCTTTATATATAAGTTGTATATGGTCATATCATAATCAGTTATTCACTGTGTACCACTCAGGTTATTACAATCTTGTTTCTTTAATTTTTGGCACTACCATCCCTATATCCTTTAACATTTGAATGAAATGTTTTTTACACTTTACCATATGACTTGTCCATGCATTTCACTAACAGAATCAGGACCTCTCTTGGACCAGTAAAGCTAGAATATACTAGTACTTCCGTGTATGTGAATGCAATTTCTTTGTTATTATGTACATGTTGACCTATCACATGACCATGAGCAGCAAAAGGGGTGGGACTGAGACATGCAAACGTAGTCATTCTTAAAATGATGTAGCGACTACAGTCTAAAATCAGAGAAACAAGTGCAATATAATATGCAGCAAGGTTGGGGATGAGAGCATGCAACAATAATAACAGGCCTCCCTTTTATTAACCCTCGGTGCTGCACAATGTTGTCTATTATTTAATTGTGCCTATTAGAGTACCATTTGAGTCATTTGGTTGTACTATGTTTTACAGGACTTGCTATGCTTCGTAACAACCTGATGAATATTACAAAGGCCCTGAGAAAGCATTCTCCTGAAGCCAAAATGGATCTAATTCTCTGCTACATACAGCACAAATGGCTGGATGATACCGAGGAGGATCCAGTAGAAAGTCAGCTGGTTAAACTCGCTTGGGAAAAGATTGAAAAAAATCCCAGGGAGTTTGAACGATTTATTTCCATGTTACGAAATATTAAAGGAATGAAATCAATCGTGAAAAAACTTACAGGTGAGTTGAGCTATAACTATACAAGTGTAAAAACATTTTCACTAAAATGTTGAAGGATGTAGGGATTGAAGTACCAAAAGGTATAGAAACAATGTCAAAGTGCACCATGCATAAGGACAAAGGTAGGGGATGATATATAGCATGCAACAATTATAACATGCGGAACCCCTTTTAGTATTTACAGATGTATAGGGATATGGGATTGAATAGGCTGGGCCTAAGGGATAAGCCTGCTCCGCAACTACAACATACACAGTTTTTATCACCGAAAAAAGGCTCCAACTGTAGGACTCGAACCTACGTTCAACAGTTGACCGGACGGAACGCATTACCACTCTGCCAAGGGGGAGGGATTTACAGTTCAAATCCTGTAGAGTATGCTATGGTGATCAAAACAAGTCGATTACTTATAAGCGGCAGGATAGAAATAATTTGGGGCTGGGCCTAAGGGATGGGCCTGCTCCGCAACCACAGTTTTCATCGCCGAAATAACGGCTACCACTGTAGGACTCGAACCTATGTTCAACCGTTGACCGGACGGAACGCATTACCACTCTGCCAAGGGGGAGGCCTGAGGGATTTACAGTTTAAATCCTATAGAGTATGCTATGGTGATCGAAACAAGTCGATAACTTATAAGCGAAAGGATAGAAATAATTTTAGTATTTATAGATACATAGGGATATGGGGTTACGTTAGCCTCGTACCCAGGCTCTCGGGGTTCATGGCATATATAAACCAAGCGCCCATGCGCATAGGCATGGAGGATCCATGGGCGCTTACAGAACTAGCCAAGGCGGGGGGGTCTGGGGGGGGGCGCGGCCCCCCCCCGGCCTAGGGGGGGTTGGGGGGTACCCCACATCTATATAGGTACTTTTGCCTCTCGGTGCCTTGGTTTGTGATGGGGCCATTACGGCTGGCTAGGGCATGGCTAATTACGTCTCATGATTTTGTGCGAGGCCCAACGTAATAACGAGCGCGCCGCGACAGCAACCGTTAACGGAGAAAGGAAAGCGGCGAACTTCAGAGAAGCGCTGCCTCTCTAACCAAAGGTAAGGGATTCATCTACTAATCCTTGCCACTCAGTGCGGCATTTCAACTAAGTAGGCGTTCCCGCGTGTGGATCTTCTGTGAGCGCGCGCGTATTACGAATGGCATCACGTTGCGGTATATATGTGTGGTAGATGGCATATATAAACTGATGTGTGGCAAAATCGGCTCGTCGCTCCCGCTCGCCAACCATTAATTAAATCGCCGAAAAGCGAAACCGGACCAGCCGGACCGGCTCCTACGCCTATGATGCATGCTGCACTTTGACCTTGTTTCTATACTTTGAGAGTATTATAGCGTATAAAAGCAATCTTAGAGCAGTCTGTTTGTCTGAAAAGGCTTATAACATCTGTGTTCGGGAGTTCTGAGCCGTTACTTTTGGGCGAATGGGCGTGTCTGCGCCATCCCTACATATAGAGTGTACACTCAATGATACTAGAATATTGATTCATGATTGTGAGACTGAAGCGCAATCAGGGCAAAATATATGTCACATACAAATAGGGCAGTCCAAAATACTAAGTGTGTTGATATGGGTTCTCTGGAAACATTCTTCCCTATTCACACCCAGTATCTCATCCAGGTAGCTATAGCTGAGTCAGTCATAGTGATTTAGTACAGGAGAAGACTTTAACATAGCATGCAAGATCAACATGTAAACCAAAACAGACATTTTCGCACAAGCTACAAATACTTCAAGTGGTGTAAAAATATCAAAAGTTTGCAATGCTCATATCAACATGTATACCTAAGCAAAGATGTAAAAAAGATGCAAGAAATCAAGGGAGGATGCTACATGTATGAACAATGTAACATTGTACAATGCTGTATCCATGCCTGGTTTTCTCCACAGGGCATTCCGAGGACAACCATGCACATGCTCCAGTCAGCAATGGTAAGCATATTTGCTATATGTAATATTATTTTAATTTTTGATTTACGGGAATGATAAAGTACCAAAAATCAAGGAAGTAAGATGCAGTATATATGCAGGTAAGGCAGGGATGGCAATAATAAAATGTACACAGAAAAAAGCACAGAAGGGGTATGGGGAAGGGGACTATAATATATGGCCTACATAAATAACTTGCAGCCTCTGGTGTTTAAGGAATGGGGCTGCTTTTCTGCCCACGCGCAATATATTTACGTAATATCAAAATCGCGTGATAATCATGGGTTGCTCTGTGCGCGCGCGCGCTAGACACTTGCGGGCGTGTAACGAGTTGGAAATTAGGGTAGATGGCATATATAAACTGTACCTAGATGGGGGTACCCCCCCAAACCCGGGGGGCTGCGCCCCCCCAGGCCCCCCCGCCTTGGCTAGTTCCGTAAGCGCCCATGGATCCTCCGTGCCTATGCGCATGGGCGCGTAGTTTATATATGCCATTAACCGAAATTAGCCTAGTACCCATGCTCTTATTGCGTAATAAGAGCCTGGGTACGAGACTAGTTGGAAATGTACTTGTGACGATGTTGTAGCTACCTACTTTTCAGGGTGAAAGGAATGCTGGCATCGAGAAAACTGAACACAACAGTTTTCTACCGGTATGGCCGAGCTAAGCTTTCGCGACGCGGATTTGTTCGGGCTTGTTATAGCGCTAATATTTGTACCCTTTATATATACAATATGTGTTGTCTCCTTGCATTTGGATAAAGAAGATATGGTGGAAATTCGACGCCTTGGATACACCGATTTTACCTTTTTTCGCGATTTCTCGTTATTTATATATGCTAACGGCACTACATCCTGATAGATTTAAGAGCATTATTTTAGCTTTCGTTTGGTATGCCTTCTATTGTGTACAGTCGGCGTCTTCTATTCCGCGTTTACAGTTTAATGTGACGAGGTGGGCGCAGCTTATTTTGCCACGCCTACTTTTGGTATAGTTGTAGCTCTGGCTAGGCTTTACAATAAAGTCATTTACTAATATAAAATTCAGTATTGCTAAATCTGATGACTTATTGTGCTGGACCCAGGCCTTATATATACCTAAGACTTCAACTGTGTATACAGCATTATAGGATTCCCTCTGTGTAGTGGATATGTGTATTATATATAACAATAAACCATAATTTCATAACAGTTCTTGAAAGAAAATTCAATTTGAATGAAAAACGAGGCCTTGCAATACTAGTCACATGTCATTATAACCAATGTTTGCAACAAACCGAAAAGGATGCAGAGAGGATGAAGGAAATGTTTGAACAGTTTGACTACGACATCCATCAATTGCCAAGTGAACAAGTTAGCTCATCTAACATCCAAAAATTAGTGGGACGGGTAGAAAAATATCTTAGATATTATAATGGAGCCACTATGAATTCTGATGAGAGTACTAAAGTCATAATTTTTGCTTTCTCTGGTCATGGAGTTGAAAACCAAATCAAAACCAATGATGGAGAGCTATTCCCCTTGCAAGATATTGTAAAACCACTTGTCAACCCTGAATGTGGGGTAGCTAACACCATCCCCAAGCTCTTCTTTATTGATGCCTGTCGTAATAGTCAAGGAGTAAAAAATGACACAACTATTATGACTATTGAAGGAAACTATTGTATTGAATATGCAACCACTAGTGGTCACAGGGCAGATGCTCTTGGTCCTGAAAGTGCATGGATGCCTTTACTAGCTGATAAGTTTAGAAGAAACAATGACTTTTATCACAATGTAATTGCAGAAGTGAAGAAACAGATTTTCAAAGAGTCTGACAAGCATCAGCGACCTCAGTCAATTGATAACTTGACTGTAGGCAAATTTAAACTCTACTATTGTAAGTGTAAGAGACAATACTTAGTCTTTTGACCCTTGACTGCTTCTTGGCATTCTTTTTGGTAACTAAAGCTACACAGTGTAGCATACTATAGCATATTAGCATACTTCTATAGCTACTAGCATACTTCTCTATATATAAACTATATCATGTGTGATGCATATTCAGACATTTGAGGAAATTATGTATATATCAGAGAGTCGGTATAGCCTCGTACCCAGGCACTTTCCGGGGGAGGGAAAGAGCCGCATGGTAAGGGGGTTAAAAACGTTTTGGGTGGACAAATGACGTGCATAGGCGATTACGTATGGTGTGAACACACGAATGCAAATTTCGGCAACGGCTACCTATTCGTGCCATTTTTGCCAGGCTTCAGTTCTCGCTAAGCATGCAGTAGCCATTTAGTCTTACTGCAGCAAAGCAACGTGTTTCAACAAGAATCCAAGACCTCCTCCGTGCTAAAGTCCTTCAGAGTGATGTTCTGCCTCAACACATTCGCCGGAAGTGCACGCGTCGACTAGAGACCTTAGAGAGAGCTACAGTATAGCCCTCATGTTTCAATGGATTACCAAGTATAACTATAAAATTCTTGTAGCACTGAATAGAACCTTTGAAGTAGACAGTGCATGTGTTGAGGTGTATCTCCATGGAAACACTGAAAAATCCAGGCCTCATCGGCTACCAAGGGACAGCTATATAGAAGGCAGTGAAACAATATCATAACTAATACACATGCAGTTAATTGTACAATGTCAAAATTTAAACAAAGGATTCTCGCAAGAAACGGGTGGACTAGTCTACATGTTTTTCATATCTTTTAATTCCCCAAATGATGACTATTACTGAACCTTTGTCCCTAAAAGAATGTATAAATTGTAAGTGGAAAAGAAATTCATGTATGGTACTAATAAATTTATAGATTATCACACTAGCTATACAGCTTTGGGCAGTGTTCAAGACTAACCACAAAATCAATCACCTATGACCACAACTAACAGAGAGACTGTGCAGGTACAGTGAGCTGCATATCACACTTAAACACTCCTTAGATAACAGTGTTTTGTCCAGCTAAGAGATTTCCCACTACATTTGTTCTTTCTCTATCACTAATCCCTGTTGGAAAATCCTTAAAGGTATCTTCCATTGCTAAGGCCATTGTAAACCATGGTATTCAAACTGTAAGTGGAGAAGATAAAGAATGTGTGATTCACGGTGTGACAAAACACAGGAAGTAAATGTACTGTTGCCTTTTCAAAAGATTTCTGCTGCTCAGCTTGCAGCCTTTCAATGACTTTTTCTCGAAGAATACCTGTCAGCTAAGGCTACATTTCTGTTCTCTCTCTTACCCTGGTATCTGCATGGCAACTGGTATCCAGGAGAGAAACAGAGAGCTGTGTGGTGTCTTTCATTTCTACTCTGCTACAGACAAAAAAAGTACGTTTACAAGCAACGAGTACACGTTTAAATAATACAAAACAATTTTCTCAGGTTTATGCACGGTTTTGATCGTGTGTTTGAGCTATACGGAAAAATGAGCCTCATGGATGATGTGGGTAGGCTGCATATATACAGCGCTCATGTTTCAATAGATTACCAAGTATATGTCCCTTTCAAGAAGATAGGGGTATGAGAAGTTCGATCTGACCATCATGGTTCATTTCTCCATATGCACAGCATTGTGGTTGGATGGAGTAGCACACCTGCTAACAGTCTGAGACATACAGGGTGTGTTGCTGATCTTCTTATCTCTTGCTCCAGAATCTTTCTCCTATGCGAAGACCATCAGATCAAACATTGTAGTAACCATTGTTAGCAGTATCCTGACTCAGTACATGGTAGCCCTCCCTCCACCGTCCAAGGCTATTCCGAAGCACATAATCCATCAATATTCCTCTGAGATGGCAATATGATCTGATGTTGTTGTAGTGGATGTCCTGATGAAAGATGAAGCAAAACACAGTGATATGATTGATATCATCAATCAGATGACTTGCATCAGGTTATCCTATTGATCATAGGTTGCTATCAGGAGGAGATCAGCTGACCTGCGAATGTCAAGTGGATTGCGCGTGCCCAATGGATAGAGACACAATACAAGAACGGTTACGCCTCCTTAACCAGTAACAGAAGGTTCATTGTCTTGTGATTTTACTCTCTGTAATAATATATTTCATGTGCATGGCATTAACACTAACACACCTTACTAACACTAACACACTTATATCATACAAGTACATGTTAAATAAGGTACAATTCAACTTGCCTTCAGGTTGTGTGGAAGAAGCTGTATCGACTGTCTGCTATAGACTGTGGTAACCTTGGGTTCTTCTGCAGCTTACTCATCACGATACAGTGACTGGTTGGCTGTTGATGATGATACTCTTGACTTTTTGGAAGCTGTTATCAAAGGGCACTTCCTGGCTGTGGCATGCAGAATCCAGTTCACTTAACGATAAGGTTGAACAACCTGTCAGCATCTTGAAAGTAATACAATACATACATCATGTTGCAAGGTTCCAAGGTAGTCAAACAGTGTGTCATGTACACTAACATCGATATGCTTGACACAAATCGAGTTTACAACTATGCCAGAGTTCCGTGTCACTATGGATGTCTCATATTAGAGTTCAGGGATGCATTCTCAGAGAATGTATCTATCGTAACGTTGTTGGTGTGTCATGTTAACTCACTTTCTGGCATCCAGACACACAAAATACAAGCTTAGAGGCACTGCGATTGCAGTGATTGCAGTTTCAGGTCAAAGCACCTCCCTCCAAACCTAGCTCATCAGGTTTTATGGCATCGCTTCGTCAACATGAGAGGCGCCCAGGTAGAAACATTCAATGTAATCTCTACAACAAACAGTATAAGAGCATAATTGTGTCTATGGGAGCCAATCTAACAGAGAAATTCTTGCAATGAGCTGCTGCAGCACGCTCTATTATAGTGCAAGCTGTGTGCAAGCAGTTAATGACAAGGAATCCGGAGTACCTGTAATAACATCAGAACGTTCAACAAAGCAGATGACAGTAAATAGTGTGTGCAGTACTCACCAACAAGTTACTTGAGCAGATTCCTGATAGAAGTCATAGAGTATATGCTGGCATTCATCTTGACCTTCTACGTAACTGGGACAAAAAGGCGGCCATGTGCACACATCTGTTTGTTGCAAGAATTAATTTTAGGTATTGGGCATCAGTGACCATACACCTTGAAAAAAACCTTAATTGGTCTGGTGGCTGCCAGGTTTGTTTTTCCACCCCAAGGGTGTGATATGTAGCTACAACACAGTGTATCAGTACTCCTTATCTGTGCACATGTCTGTTTGTTGAAAGAATCACATGTTTAGTGAACTTCAATATTCCTGACCATACACATTAAAAAATACCTTAATGAATGCACTAAAGTGCAGAAACCAAAAGTTCATGTATCTTGCTTCCAGTGTTAGGGATACATATGCATACACATGCATACACAAGAGAGGGAATGACAATATAGTTTAACATAAAACAATGAAAAGACATGATGACAAGTTCTGAGTTCTTGTGAGCGGAGGTCAGCGAGCTGCATAGAGCGGTGAGGCCTGGACGTCGACAGGCAGGGGGCAAGACTTACAGACGGGGAGATGAGGGTGGGACGGCGAGGTAGAGGCAAGTGTAAGTTAGCGAGGGTAGAGAGAGTAAAACCTCGATGATTACATGGGCAACTCACATACATGTAGAGGTCGCCATTTCACCACGACATTCACCACCACCAGCTCACCACAACCACCACCTGCTCGCCCTCGGCGTACGCGCGTGCGCAAATCGTTGAAAGCGCACGCGCTAGATCTCTAATTACGTTAACGGGAAGTATACGGAAGACTTTAAGCAAAAGACGGAGACTGAACAGAAAGAAACTTGCTGCCTTACATCGAGTCATATTCCAGGTAGAGTTTAGCCTATTGCCTTTTAACTCATTGGGGCCCAAGTTAATTTATTACACAGGCTTCCGCGTATGACGCAATTTTACGCATTCAACGCAAATGAACTTCCGGTAGCGTTCCGTGGTGCCCGTTAGCCAAGTGACTGGCTTTCTCTCTCAGGTAAACGACTATTTAGCATCCTAATGGTCGCTAGAGTCTACTTATGAAGTACAGTAGGTAGGGGCATAGCAGTATACCTTTTGGGTTCTTTGTGAAAGCTACGCAGGCAGTTGCTTTGTCCCGCTTCATATAGCGATGCCCAAACAGACAGTAAGAGCTCACTGTACCTTTACTTCTGTTCTAGAGACACTATAAGCCAATTAAGCCCGTATAGATGAGTAAAAGCCATCTTGGAAGCTATCTTCGAAGCTTTCTTTGTGGGAATGTAGCTTTGTATTATAAACGGAAGTCCGGTTACTTACCACTATCACTTCCTGAAAAGGGCAAAGTTCTTAACCTATTTATCCGTTGTCAGTGAAGTAATATTGACTGGAAAAGCTAGCACTAAAGTCTATTCGCGTTCACCTGGGCCCCGGAAGTTGCTGCGGTTTTACGTGTTACGCAGACGCGCGTCATTTTGACAACTTCCTGCATGTTTGCGGGTAGCTATAGTGGTATGCTGTAACTGGAGGGAAACCACGCAGCAGTGCTGAACGCTACGAGAAGTGCGTTTTTTCGAGTACCATAGGCTTGGTTAGGCCGAAGAGTAGAGATAAGTGGCTAAAGGCGAGCCATGACGCAGGAAGCGTGTTGATCCATGGTGTTATAGTTCAGTTGTACCGTTTTGACTGCTACGCTACATCTCATTGAAAATATGGGCACCCAGCTAGTATCATGGGAGCCTAGCTAGCATTACTAACCTGGGAATCCCAGGTAGCCCCTTTTTCTTGCTGCTTTTCACACTAGCAAACGCTTCGAGCACGTAAGAAGCCTTCGCGCGTACACGGCGCGTATGGGTGAGGTCACGCGCACTACATTCCTCGCGGTCAATGGCACCTCCATACGAGACATACAGCTATCTTCGGAACAGTAGGGATTCAGATTTAGTGAGACCTATCACTAGACACGGCAAAAACGCGTGGAATTCCTATCCAACTCCCCTGTGCTCTATAATCCATGAGACAGCCTACATTTAAATAAACGTACACTTGTATATATAACTGTCTTCATGTATAACAGTTAAATGTATGTACAATGTGTTCTATGAGCAGTGTTGTTAAGTGTACAGTTATGCATGTAGCTATATTATATCATTTTATGATTTCAGTGTTCGATCTGAATGGGAGTCGAGGCATTGCAATACTAGTCACTTGTGACTATAGGAATGATAGTACATTAAAATTGCCTGCTACTTCAATTAAAAGAGATGCCGACTCAATGAAGGAAACATTTCAGAAATTGGGTTATGATATCCATGAAGCACACAATAAAAGCAAAGATGAAATCAAGACGTTATTGGAAGATCTTGTAAGTATTTGAAGCAGTACAAAGGAACACCAAAAAACCAAGATGGTAGTGAAAAGGTCATAGCATTTGCTTTCTCAGGACACGGGCTACCTGATGACATGTCTTTTATAGATAAGAACTCAATGGCTTTGATAACCTACGATAGAGGACACCTTTCCCTCAAAGAAGATGTTATGAGCCACATTGGTGTAAATTCTGTTTACCAAATCCCCAAACTCTTCTTCATTGATGCATGTCGAGGGATCATGGAACTTAGGTACAAGTCCTCTACAGCTAAAGCTGCTATTGAAGTCGAAGGAAACTATCGTATTGAATTTGCGACTGTTCCAGATCACAAAGCCTATGCAACTTCTGGTGAAGGAAGCAAATGGATGCCCGAGATGGCTCGCCATCTGCGTGATATGAAGAACGAATCACTTCAGAACATAGCAGCTACTGTGAGAAAAACCATTAATGACCAAAATCGTCGAGACAATCGTGATTTACAGCTATGTGAGTCACGTGATCGCTTAGCAACCGGTCCACTCTACCTCTATCCTGTACATCAACGGTCATGACTCATTTTGTATGAATAAAATTTAGAGACTCTTCTTACAGGACAAGGCCAATATATCTATTGACCTTGTTAGGGTGTGCACTGTTTCTATGAGTGGACATTTTTAGCACATTTAGAAGTTGTTAAGCGAATTACATTTGAAATGCAGATGGTGCATGCTCAGACTCATATACGCAGGTAGAACTGCATGTGCTCCATCCAGGTTCCTTACAAGTAAATGGAAATTTGAAGTGTAATATAGGGATTGCATAAAAATGAACAGAGACAAGATTGGGACACAGACATGCTATGTACATCAATGTACCAATAAGTTGATGTATATAGCATGTCTGTGTCCCAATAAGCCCTTTTAGAAACATAACATGGTCTATGAGTGTTTCTAGACACGATAACACTCTCAAATGCGGTAAAATACACCGACATACGTGAAATTGCCAAAACTCCAATTTGTTCAACATCTTAATTCTTCTTCTTCAGTAAACAAGCGGAGTGCCTCTGCCCAACAGAATATTCGTAGGACCTTTCCTGCACGAGTAGAACTAGGAATACGTGCATTTCCGTATACAGGTACGCCATTTCCTCATTATGCGCGTGTGATTTCACGTGACCGCGAGGAGCAAAAGGGGTAGGGCTCGCGCGTGAAATACTAGTGGCAATGAAAAACAAGTGAAACAAGTGTGAAAAACATTTCATTATCGTTTCATTACCCTTGCCTTTGCCTTCATGCTGCTCCTTATTTCTCATGCCATCATCACTGGTTTTGCCTGTATCTTGTTCCTGTACTTTTTAGCATTGTCATCCCTGAAATGTTTTTTACACTTGTATACGTACAGGTTTGTTACATATATATGTATGTAACATATATGTTATATGTTACATACATTCAAAATGAAATTACATAATCACTAATATACATATACATGTATTGCATGACAGCAGTGTTAGCATCACAAGAATCACAAGGGTAAACAACATATGATTTTGTTATGTTGCTATTAGCGATGATACTTCTTCACATGCTGACTTTCAGGTTGATGGTTACCATGGTTGCTGATTTTTGCTCATTAGTTATCCTCATTCATAATACAGTGCTGAGAGAGATAATGATCAGTAGTACAATACCTACAAGAATATTATACCTCTATTCCCCAGTACGTTATGATATATTTTTCCACATGCAAAGATTCAAGTTATTGATTTTATGGTTGTTCAGATGTGCTTCTTCAAGGAGAAGAAGAATAAGAAGATGCTGGAGAAAATGTTGAAATCAGATATTATTTACATATTACATCACAACACAACCAATTTTTGTATGCTAGTTATTTTTCACATATTCTTCACTCCGATAAATCAACTTAAAACTGAAAGTGAAAATGAAAAATATCCTTATATATTGTTTTCCCTATATACACAGTACTGCCATACTGTTTGATACACAAAACAATCAAACTTCCATATATAGCATATTAGCTTACATTGAGTGTTTGGTTACAGTATAATTAGCTATATCATTTTTCTATAGAGTTCAAACTGGATTCCATGAGAGGCATTGCAATACTAGTCACTTGTGACTATAGTGACAAACCTCATTTAGAGTTATCTGCAACAAATAGAGATGCTGATGAAATGAGAAAGACATTTGAGGTGTTGGGCTACGATATCCATGAAAGGCGAAATGAAAATGTGACCAAAGATAAAATCAAGACATTATTGGAACACCTACACGACTATCTGAAGCAATACAAAGGGAAACTAGCAAACCGAGATGGTAGTGAAAAGGTCATAGCATTTGCTTTCTCTGGACATGGAACACCAGATGATGATGAAGACAATGATTCAATGTGTATGTTAACCTATGATGAAAAGAAACTCTCGTTGAAGGGGTACGTAATGAAACATCTCATAGGTATTCCATGTATTTTCAAAATTCCCAAGCTCTTCTTCCTCAATGCTAGTCGGGGAAAAACGAAACTCCAACAAACAACTACAAGCAAAGCTGCCATCGAAGATGAAGGAAACTACCGTATAGACTATTCCACTATTCCAGATCATGAAGCATGTAGCAAATGGATACCTGAGCTAGCTTGCAAACTACGTGATGAGAAGATACAATCACTTCAGAATATAGCAGCCATTGTGAAAAAAAGTGTCCAGGAAGGAGGTGGCCCTCTGCAACAATGTGAGTCAATTGATCGCTTAATCACTGGCCCACTCTACCTCCACCCAAAGTAATTAGTCGTAGAGTCATTGATAACTTTGTGTGAACGTAAAGATCTTTGAATTTTCTATTGAAGATAAATGCTTACAAATAACTTTATGCTTAGCTTAATATTCTATCAATCACTGCTGACATATATACTGGTATACGAGGTATTAGTCTTGTAAACCAGCTGTATTTATGCAAACGAATCTTGTATTCAAGCTTACTGTGTCTGAGAAATAGGGCTGACAGACTGACATACAGACCAGGTAATGTAATTCCCTTGCTACACATGTGCCTAAATTTAAATTAAGGTACCACTGGCTTGGTATGTATACCAACAGCAAGTCATGATGACAACTATATTTCATAGATCAATGATAATTGAGTGAAGTGCACACATTATATAGTTATGTCCTCCTACAGCTATGTTCTGTGTTTCTATACTGGCAATCAATAACTGTTTATGATCATTAACTTCACATATAGTTCTATGAACTCTATTGGAGTATAATCACCAGAATTATCGTATCAGCATATCCTTACCTCTATACCATCATTGGTATAATTGGGAAGTTCTTTAGTGAAATATGGAGGATTTCCGACTGAGCAACATGTGCTGGTGGTAGTGCAGCCATTACTATCACAGAGAGGATCATCTGGAAAAAAGATTTTCGACTTCCTGAGTTGAATCCAGACTCACAGAAATAGTTATCGGTGGGGTGGCTATATCGGTAGTGACATCACAAGGACAGGCATCTGTCTGATCTGGTATGCCCTCAGCAATACCAGCTGCAAATGTCCAGATATGTGTTCAATTTCCAGCACTGCCATGTGTAAGGCTAATACCGCTAACATAAACACCTTTGATATAGGCACCTTACACACCAGAGGCACCTGAGGTACCTCAGACACAGAGGCACTTCAGACACCAATGGCACCAGAGACACCTCAGACACCAAGGGCACCAGAGGCACCTCAGACACCAGAGGCACCTCAGACACCAGAGGCACCAAGGGCACTTTAGACACTCGAGACACCAAGGGCACCTCAGACACCAAGGGCACCAGAGGCACCTCAGACACTAGAGGCACCAGAGGCACCTCACACACTAGAGGCACTTCAGACACCAGAGGCACCTCAGACAGCAGAGGCACCAAGGGCACCTCAGACACCAAGGGCACCAGAGGCACCTCAGACACCAAGGGCACCAGAAGCATCTCAGACACCAAGGGCACCTCCGACACCAAGGGCACCAGAGGCACCTCAGACACCAAGGGCACCAGAGGCACCAAGAGCACCTCAGACACTAGAGGCACCTCAGACACAAGAGGCACCAAGGGCACCTCAGACACTAGAGTCACCTCAGACACTAGAGGCACTTTTGACACCAGAGACACCTCAGACACTAGGGCATCAAGGGCACCTCAGACACTAGAGTCACCTCAGACACTAGAGTCACCTCAGACACCAGAGATACCCCTAGGACACATCTAAACACTTATATCAGAACGTCGGTAGACGCTCTAATGTAGGGATGGGAAGTGTGAAAATGACGTCATCGTCTTACAAAAAGCCTCCTAACAAGGGGCGAAAACCTAGTTAAGCTTTCAAACTCACAACATGTAATAAGTTTTGGAGTCATATCTAGCTGTACATTATCCCACCCCGCACCTACTTGCTTCCCGTTGGGCGTGCGAGAATCTGGTCACACGCTTTTTCACGATTCCGCGTCATCATATTCTTCATTTAAACCCGCTATCTCATTAACGGAAGCAAATCGAGCTCTGCTTTTTTCACCAAACGTGTCTCGGGTCGGTGGAGGTGTGCACCGATATATTTTTTTCACCCAGGACGTCGAAACGGTAGAGCGTGGGGGGCTCTGTGGCACCTCACTGCAGGGCCGGCGGAGACGGTGGGGCAGGTAGGGCATTTGCCCTACCACTTTTTGGTGGTCCATACAGGAAATGACGTGTGCTATAATTTTTATCCGAGATAGTGAAGTAGGCTAGCTGCGTTCGCAGTCACGCAAAGTAAGCCCGCCAATGCCTTGGTACGCCGCGGCCGCGTAATGCCCTTTGGGTGTGGTAAACACGTCGTGCGCGCATGCGCGTCCTTTAGCCCGCATTGCAGTTGCCCTACCACCCTTTGTGGAGCTGCTCCGGCCCTGCACTGAAGTACACCATTTATGCTCAAGCGGTGGCAGATGGATGTGAGCGTGGGCGTAATATGCGCAGTTGTCAAACCGCAAATTACTTGATCAGTAAAGAGGCAGCGATATTCGATGACTAAAGGGAAGACGTACGTAGCACTGGGACTTGCTGAAGCCAGTGGAAAGGCACTAGCCGAACCCTAGGGTAGCCCTAACGTAGGCTTAGACGATCACAAAATCTGGTTGCTGCCCTCGCCCATGATCTAGCTCTCGTCTCGACCCTAGCCTAGCACTAAGTAAACATAGCCCTAGACGATAGCAGGATCAACATCCCTCCCGGAAAGAATTCACCCGAACCGTGACAGCACACAATCTCGACCTCTGAATGGCGATGTGATTTGCATGATGCAGTAGTCTGGGAGTCTATAACATGCTACCTACCACCACCACCTCTACACATTGTTCACACTGCACTCTACATTTTTGTATTCTCGTACTGCTCTTGCTGCTGAGTGGCTACCGTTGTCAAGACATTTGTGTCAATGACCCTGACAGGGTTCAATGTATTATGGACTTAAATGATATTGAAACTGGAAGTACTGATGAAAACTGCATAAAGATTGTAGGTACATACAGTTCACATGTGTGTATACATGTATATTTACATGTACGTGTGTGTGTGTGTGTGTGTGTGTGTGTGTGTGTGTGTGTGTGTGTGTGTGTGTGTGTGTGTGTGTGTGTGTGTGTGTGTGTGTGTGTGTGTGTGTGTGTGTGTGTGTGTGTGTGTGTGTGTGTGTGTGTGTGTGTGTGTGTGTGTGTGTGTGTGTGTGTGTGTGTGTGTGTGTGTGTGTGCAATGTACATGTACACAAACTATTTGCTCCAAGCATGAAGATGCAAAGGACGGCATGAAAATCTGTATGAAAACCATGAAGCTGAAGCTAGTGCATGTACATGTAAGAAGAAAGCATGTTGTGGCATACAATGTGTCCATTCTAATGGCCTTGTCAGCTATATTCTACTTCTATTTACATGTGTATAAAGCCCACTGTATATGCCAGGAGATAGTATTATATTATAGTATATATACTTGTCTCTACACAGAAAAAACTGTGAATGAATCGGCTTCTTTTACATGTGATATACCAAAAGATGTCATGGTGAACAATTTGAAATGGCTACATTATCCAAGTGGAGGACAAGACCCAGAGACGCTTGAAATTCAAGAAAGGTATAATATAATAAAGTACATGTATATACATTACCTATAGTGGGCAGAATCTGGTCAAGGTAAGCCAAAGCTAATTAGTATATTTGCTTGTTCACTTGGTTTTCACACGGCAACTCTTGGAAGAAGTATTTTCAGGAAAAATACCACAAAATTACACACCTTTATTGTGCATTAGGTAAGTTGTGTCATTTGTAGAAGCAAGTTGGGGTGCAGACAGACAGACAGACAGACAGACAGAACAACTACTGTACCCTCGTTGCGCATGCACACTGACAGTAATAAATCACAAGAAGCTGTCATAGTACCACTGCTGTCAATCACACACACACACAATCATGAGTGGAACCATACATATATGTAAAGTTTAAAAAAACATTTCATTAAAATGTTGAAGGATGTAGGGATGGTTAGTGCCAAAAATTAAAGAAACAAGATTGTAATGACCCGAGTGGTGCACAGTGAACAACTGATTATGATGTGACACGGGGAAATGATTAAAAACAATGTGGAAATTATGCATGCACAACAATGACAGACTAACAACATAACACATAGTTTGGAGTTCAGAGTTCACACTACCACAAAGATGAATTACAATTCATGCACATATGCAGACAAGGGATAATTGTATGCAACAATAACAACATGCGTAACCCACGAAATAAATGTAGGGAGGGGTTACGCATGTTGTTATTGTTGCATGCAGTTATCCCTTGTCTGCATATGTGCATGAATTGTAATTAACCCTCGGCGCGCATGCGCAGCGAGGATTACTGTAGTTGGGTCTGTCGGTCTGTCGGTCTGTCGGTCTGTCTGTCTGTCTGTCTGTCCGTTAATCGAAATCTCACCTCAGGAGCCTCCGTTCGTCCTGAAAAGGATATCACGTACTGAACGGGCAACGAAAGTCAAAAAATTTGTGTGGATTTCTCTGAAACCGCTCCGTTGCAGAGATAAACCGCTTCCTGCATTGTATGGCTATCCGTGTAGTCGGCCATTTTGGAGGCCGCGCATGCGAATTATTAGCATTAATAGCGCGTGCGTTTTCACAGATTCGCGCACGCGTAGCGCCGAGGGTTCTGCACTTTAGAGTGCTTTCATTCATCTTTGTGGTAGTGTGAACTCTGAGAACTCCAAACTATGTGTTATGTTGTTAGTCTGTCATTGTTGTGCATGTGCATGAATTCAGACAGAGGGACATCTGTATGGCAGAGTGGGGAATATTAGAGGAAGGTGCACACAAACAGAGGTATACTGTATATACACACAAAGATGCCCATAAGTCAGTTAGCACTGCTTACATATAACTAGATGAATGCTTGCAGCATTGTGGGTGAACCCACTTAGCCATAAGCTGAATATTGTGGGCACGTGCACGACAACAATATTTGGTATTTGGTGATAATGCTCTGTTATACAGAAATGTTTCTAGTGGTACAACTAGGTGTACCTACTCCACTCACCCTATGACTCTATTATCTCACCTGATATGTTGTCAGATTTATGATTCAGACTACTGAGTGTAGGTAAGAAAAAGGTAAAATGCGTGGCTTTGTTTGGTAGAATGCAAGATCTGGGAAATTAGAAGATGGAGGAAGTTTAGGGGAGAGAAGGGAAAAGGATCAGTCAGAATACACATTTTGTAATGGAGAGTTGTCACAGCTACACACAGTCTTATTGGCTTAGTGCACAAGGTACACCACAACTATTTCATTAAGTACAATCCAACAACACCTGTATTTCAGCCAGATGTACCATGTAAAGGGTGGTTAAGTGTGATTGTTTTTTGACCTGCAGCTGCATCATCCCTTAGTGAATGTGACAGCTAAGTGGCCACCTACACATTGTAGTACAATGTGATTGTGCACTCTTGTTAACTGCATGATATGAGTATATGCAACAGTGACACATCTCTAGCTGCACTATCCAGGGGACATGCTATGTATGGCTACTTCACATCTGCACATTGTGTATCTGTGATTTGCTCATAGCTTGAGTTTACATCATTGTTCAGCAAGGCATCCAACTTAAGTAATTTTCTGGTAGTTGCCACAGCACACTGTGTACATCATGCAGGAACTACAGGGAAATACTCAGTTGACTTTGGCAACCACCAGTACTAATTGGAAGAAGCCACCTCTAAGACCCCCAGAGAAAACTTCAACTACTTTACAATAGTGGGACACTAGCACATTGTCTAAGGTGTGCCTGTCTTCTTGTATTGGCTATCAAAGGCTGCTTTCAAGGTCAGAATGGCATCAACTACTGTGACAGTAACCGGTTCACACTGACTAGAGCACTCCCATTTCTTTTTCTGTACATGTGCACATGCAACATTTGTCATCAGTGTGGGAGTTCTTCAGCTACAACGCACTGGTCATCCTCATCAATAGGTATGGAAATGTCTCTCTTTACATGCTGGTAAGCCGAGTCATAGAAAAATGGCTCTGAGGCCATAGTGTAACACCCTTTACTGAAGTCCTGCCTTTGAGTTCTGTGGATCTAATGCTCTTGAGCAAAAATCCAGCAGGCTCTTTACGGACTTGCACAGCTTTGTTTAGCAGTCTCCTAGCTGTTATCTACACATGGTCCTCACCAACATGGCTGATGTAAATTACCTGAAAGTTATTGCGATTGTGAATCGGAGCAGTAGCGAAGGGCCTTCAGGACACACAAACTCTGTATTTATGAGAAAAGACAAAAAGTGGATGCCAAACTACAGTAAAACTGACATACCTGAGAGTGATTGTACTGCCGGGGTGAAATAGTCGGACGAATGAAAAAGTGCAGCAAACTTGAGTGCAGAGAAGTGTCAGCAAGTAGATGAACAAAACAAAAGCAGCGTGGCGAAAAGTAGCACGTAGACTAGCAGCCTGCTTTATGTATGTAACCTATGCACATGATTACAGAGGGATGCGCATATTATGTTAACGCAGACGCGATCGTCTAATAGCGCATGAGTGATCACATCAATCAACGAGGAAATGGCGTCCGACAATACGGAAGTGCTCGTAAATCCTTGTGGTTCTCGTGCAAGAGGGATCCTACGACGATTCTGTTGGCCTAGGATCATGCACCGGAGAGAAAGGAGTCGTTTTATGCTAAAATGAAGGTGAGCGCGTTTGTCAATTTTGAGGTAGACCGTTTGAAGAAGAAGATGAAAAAATATTCAAAAACGGAGGTGTGGCAGTTTCTGTATGTCATTGTATCCGTGTATTTTACATACTTTGAGGGTCTTATATGATAGAGAAACACTCGTAGAGCTTGTTATGTGTCTGAAAATGCTTATAACTGTAGCATTCGGGAGTTATGAGCTGTTTCATCTGGTAAATGGGCGTGTCCGTGTCGGTGCCATCCCTACATAGAGAGTCTACCGACTCTCTGATATGCATATATGTGTACATGCAAATCTTGCATTTACATCTTATGCATATCTTTGTACGTGTATGCAAATGCAAGTATGTCTACATCACACAATCATGGGTGGAACCACACATACATGTGCATGTACATGCAAATATACATGTTCCTCTCTTGCCGAGGAGCATAACTAACCATCCATGAGGAACAGAGTGTACACATGTACCATTTATTTCCCCTTCAACTCGCTGTTCCCAGCCAAGGACTAAGGGCACAAATCATCACTGCACAATTTTTGTTATACAATGTAATCAAATAGTAATAATATATCTCCTGCCTTTGTGAATACTTCAGATTTTTAAGTGGACTACCGACAAGTAATTTACTTCCCTTGGCCTTGCTACAGGATTTCTGTGGATACCAATCAGATAACCATCAATGATTTACGAAGTAGTGATGAGGGATTGTATACTTGTGAGTACGAGCCTTCAGATGATTCAGGTGAAAAGACAGAGGCACCCGCAGGATGCATCATAATATATTGTGAGTTGTAGACAGTCTGTATGCATGCACATGTACACGTTAGTTTTGGCTTTAAATTGGCTGTGGAGTTTTGCCTAGGTAGGCTTGTGTGGTTTGTGGTGGATGAATATTATCGTTCCGAAACCACAACTACTCCGGCCTGCCTAGGGTATATAAGTCTAGGCCATTGCAGGGCAGCCATGCATACACTGTGCTGATGAGGGCCAAGCAGCCCGAAACAACTGTCTGCCATTTGCCTGGTTTGCTTTGCGCATGCCTTTTTCTATGATTGATTATTTGGCCTGTAATTGCTTCTGTGTGTTGCATGTTTTATTATTTATGATGTAGGGTTTGTCCTATTTTTGTATGGTTGGTGAGATCTATGTCCTGTGTGCTGTGTGTCCTGTTTGTCTGGTCTAGGGGTTAAATGTCTTGTTTGTCTGGGTTACCTTTCTTTCCTTCCTACTTCTTACATGGCATGTGCTATGCACACGTATATACATTGTATTATTCCATGTACACATGTGCATGCAATACTGGCAAGAGGTTATATTTTAGCATTAGTGCTGTAGCCCACTAACAGCAAACCACACATACAATACTGACTGAATGACATCATGCATTACACTGTTGAACACACATTATATAGGTCACAAATGCAAATGCTTATGTACTGTAATATGAAGGGTTAAAACCACCTTTGATAGAGTGCATGCTTCTGTACTGTATTATGACATGTTCAGTTCATGTGTAGGACATGTAAGTCATCCTGGCAATTAAAGAAACAAGACTAAGCATTTATATGTACAAACATGATATTTTTAGCCTTCTTTGTTACATGTATGTAATTGTGCATTTATGCGCTTGTCCATGTACAATGTTCCTTCGTTTTGGTTGTTTCCTTTGTAGCCACTGCAAATTTTACTTCACCACAAAGAACAATTAGCATCATGAGAGGCGCTAATCTAGTACTTCCAACTCATCTTACTTTCGAATCGAGTGGCTCCTGTGGTGTAAAACCTATAGTTAATGCAGCACGACTTCAATTTTCACCAATGATGAACCAAAGTAATCCCACAACACTCGTTCTCTGTGAACCAAATTGTATTATTGTATCTAATGGGATAACATACGATTTTGAGATATTCGGTGATATTACCATCCCTAATGCCAAGGATGACATGATGGGAATGCAGCAACCCTGTCCTTCCCCTAGTTCTGTGATAACTGCAACTTACATTGTCACTTATACCTCCCCTGGTAAATTATGTGTACACCATGCATATATGTACATGTCACTAGGTGACGATATAGTGTTTCTGTTTACTGTTCTGGATTGTGCGGACAA
The DNA here is from genome assembly GCA_963970385.1 of Theonella swinhoei. NCBI lineage: Eukaryota > Metazoa > Porifera > Demospongiae > Tetractinellida > Theonellidae > Theonella > Theonella swinhoei. Next base: position 8,294,388 of record OZ019946.1, read on the forward strand.
AACAGTACAGTTCTGTAAAGTTACAGACTAAACTGTTGTAAGCACCGTACTGTAGAATGGTATATAAGTAGTGCAGTAGTAAAAACTATTCTAAAGGAACAGCTACGCTACAGTTTGGCGAGGTGTAACATCAATCCTGTAATTTAAAAGGGATGTCACAAAGATTATGAGAAGCCTGGAGAGCCATCAAAAATGTGCACAAGTGCGTCAACATTAGAGCGTTAAATAGAATCTGTCTCGCTCCACTGACATTCATCTAGTAAATTATCACACAGTACGGTAGTACTGTGTAAATAGGGATTGCTATGGTCTATATCCAATTGAAAACCATGACCACTAATTTTTTTTATCTATGGTATTGGAGGTGTTCAACATGTTGTCCATTGACTGTCATCATCCTGTCTGGGTAGGGACTAACCACTGAATATTATCACACTACACAACAACATATTCTTCAATGCTATCCAATGTCTGGTAGCCAACAATCATCATCTTACCCAGTGGTCACATATATACCATTGAATTTAGCTTAAGCAACTTACAACTCTTACAATGCAGTTATATGTCTATTGATCTCTTCTATTGCAGTTGTATCATCATCTCTATCATCATCTCTATCGACGAGAGTTTCTCCATCAACAGAAGTACACAGTACAGATGAAATAGATGTTACACTGTATGTTAGTTTAGGAGTGAGTGGTGCAGTGGTAGTAATAATAGTTACTGCTGCCATTGTGATCATCTGTCTGAGGATGAGGCTGTATGAGAGAAAACTAGATGGTTTCAAAAGTGAACATATATATGACTATATCTCTACCACTTACGGAAATGAGGCCTATGCAACTACTGCTAACCCGGCCTATGGAATGGTACGTATCTCTGGAAAATTTATCGTTACTACTTCTCCGAATGAGGCCTATGTAACTTCTGATAACATCCCTGTGACAAGTGTGTAATGTATAAACCATGGCCAAGAGGTGTATATGTCAGGTATACACCTGCTGTGAGGAATGATATTTCCCAAGGGCCAATGGCCCAAGGGATATATCACAAATAAACTTCCGAACAGAGCAGGTGTATATCTGAAAATATATACCGATTGGACACGGTTTATACTATGTTGAATATTGATATGTATATATGCAATATATAAACCTGCTGTTACCATAGCAATATAGTATATATAACCCGGCTTATATGTAATTGCTACATACCTAACAATTATTATGAAAACAGTCCTTCATAGTAGCAAATTATGTACATGTTGTCATTATCCAATTAAACAGTGTGAATTATAAGTAGGTACCTGGTCAGGCCTGTTCTTGTACCATTTCTTCATGAAGCACTGCATGTGGAGTTTTGAGCACTAGCACACGTATGCATCTTGAACATTTTATTAATCTCTATATGTGTACAAATTTCTTACAAGTGTAAGCAATATTTATAATACCACTGGTCATATATACACACACAACAACACACTACTCAACACTCATCATCTTGTCTGGTGATGGACTATATAACTACTAAACACAACCATCTGCAGTAAACGCTCTTTTAACGGACACTCCTGAATAGCGGACTTCTACCAAATAACGGACAACCCTTCATGTCCCGGCCATTAGATACATATATACATTAAAACACATGAATAGCGGATGCGGATATCTCTTATAACACATTTATTTCCATGTAATTTGTGTTGATAATTGTGCTCATTATATGCAGTATAGGATTATGCTGCAGTACGCTGGGCTAGATTCAACATACCATTATCTATTTTGAACACAATTGCACTGTAGGTGTCTGAATACAAACATCCCACTTCACTGGAATTGCTCTCTCCACTGAGGTAGTGGGAGTTGTATTCTGATGTACTAGCCTGCCAGCCTATCACACCTCCACCCCACTCCATACTACCACACTTATAGATGAACACAGCATATTTGGAAGAGCCATCAGTCATTAGGATGCCTTGGAAGGTATTAGTTCTGTAGTGTGTGGGAAGGTATACATACACATGTGGATATATAGCGTAAGATACACACTTCACAAGTATTTGTAACATATACAAGAGATGTATAACAGACTCTAAAGCAGCCATCAAGGAGCTATCCCACTTGTCAGCATATATATGCATGCAGTGTATTGTCCACTGTACATAAATTAAAGCAGTGTATTGTCCACTGTACATAAATTAAAGCTGGCCCTGGTCTCATTTCGAATGAAACTACTAACACTGAGAATCATCAGCTGTAAATTGTGTATATTTCACTGATCCTGCCACATATAAGGCAATATCAGCAGCAAATGGAGCAAAAACAGAGTAAGAACTGGGTCCAGGGAAGACACTCAGAGAGGAATACAGAGGATACTCTCCCATTGAGAAATAGCCATTTGTTGAGACCTACATGCAAGTGCAACATTGCATGGTAAAGAATATAGTAAATTCATGTACATCATGCAAACAAAGTACAGTAGATCTATGGGTAAGGCAGGGATTGTGGCATACAACATACTTAACCCATATATCTATTCCTGTAAAATCAAGAGACCAGTGCATGCACACAATTATAATTTGTGGCATGGAGGTGCATGGGAGGCGGACATTTATCCCCACTAGAAACTACTTGCTTCCTTTTGAGGGACCAAGACACGCATTACTATACTAACTAGCTCATATGCACGCATTACTACTGACTAGCTATCTGCATATTTTTCTTTTATATATACTGTGTAGACAATCAAGTAGGGGTAAGCATTTTTTAATTATTCATGGTATGTATACACTCAAAGTTTGTAACTGATTGAAGCTCAATGCATGCGGTAGACAGAGACATACATGCTTTCAGCACTATACAAGCTTTCAGCAACTGTACCATAATAGCCATTTGTGTGTGCCTTCTATACAACTGAGTTTACTAGTTCTCATTGTTTGGTATAATATGCATGTGTATGTATGTGTGGATGCTCAAAGTATGAAATAGTTACACATTTAATTAATTGTATGCGTACATCTCCAGAGGGCCATTACACAAAAAACTCTTTAAAATTGCTTGCGGAGGAAGAAGTGAACGAGAGCAATTAATGTAGATATACATGTATAGTTCGACTTTATGCGTTTAGGCCAACATTTGTTAATTATTAGTTTCTCGCATCAAGATTTCCAAGACCAAGAATTTGATCATTTCACCATTATTTCTTACTGTGCATGCTCAGATCAACTGTTTTAGATGCGTGTCCAGCTGTACTATACAGCGTTTGCTCTGTTCTATTCTGAGCACGATTTTCTCTCCAGTACAGTTTTTTTAAAGCTAAACGATGCTCAACTATCACGTACTTTGTATGTCCAGGAAGAAAACATTCATTAGAAAGAGAGTTTAATCAATTTTAATATCCTGTTTATTGTTCTTTGTTGTGTACCTTGTTTATAATGAATACTGATAATGAACTTCCCTCCTTCATGTTAATTCACATGACACTGATGAAAACTAATAATCAACAAATGTTAGCCTTATATCTAGAAGCGGACTACACATATTTATATATTTCCATGCAAACCAGTATTAATAACATAAAGTTGCATTTTGTTTATAAAATATACCTCCAATTGTTGATGGGCACAAAAGAGCTACAATCAGTCCTGTTGTAACTGTAGATACTCACGACTTCATTATTGATCATACATACTACATGTAGCCTCGAGAGGTCTGTCACAGCTGAAATCCCGTACGTATATCAACATCACCTCTGTATATAGTCTGGTACAGCCACACCCGCTCTTTAAACGGAAGAGGGGTCAGACATAGCAATGAGAAAACGCCTGCGTTAATAAGTACATAAACTCACGCGCGATCTATTTAGAGTATGAGCTTATTACGTGGATATATTGACTGACTCTGTTTGGCAGAAACCATATGTATGGCATAATACACCTACCTGGCTTACGTAAAATCATCGTAGAATGCCTTTCTGCAATTTCACTTCAATGGATGACTTGACTTACGTAGGTTCGAGTCCAGCAGTGGGAGCCGATGTTAAAAGATGAAACCTGAGTATGTTGTGGTCACGGAGCAGGCTCACCTTCCTATTCATTTCCCATACTGGAAGTAGGGCTCACCCCCCACTTTTGCAACACGCATACATATTTGGGAGCGAGCCCACTCTGAGTGACATACGTGCTTCCGCGCATGCGCATTGTGCAAGCTCGCTCTGCGAATTATGGCCCCCATTTTTGAGTGTCTGTCCGCCCCTGATTGACAATTGACCGTGACAATTGACCGTGAGATACATATGCAACAGACATTAGATTCTTTGTACACAAGCATTATAACAACAGTATACTTAGTCTACCTATATTTCAATTGATCATTGAGGGGAACACATCTAGTTATGTCCTATGTACACAATGTTCCATGTTTCTACAGTCAATCTTTTAATATTCATGATCATTTACTTCACATATAGTTCTATGAACTCTATTGGAGTATAATCATCAGAATTATCGTATCGGCATATCCTTACCTCTATACCATCATTGGTATGGTTAGGGAGTTCTTTAGTGAAATATGGAGGATTTCCAAATGAGCAACATGTGCTGCTGGTAGTACAGCCATTACCATCCCAGAGAGGATCATCTGGAAAGAAAGATTTTCGACTTCCTGAGTTGAATCCTGACTCACAGAAATAGTCGTCACCCACAAATGGTGGGATGGCTATATGGGTAGTGATATCACAAGGACAGGCGTCTGTCTGATCTGGTATGCCCTCAGCAATGCCAGCTGCAAATGTCCAGATATGTGTTCGATTTCGAAAACTACCATGCGTAAGGTTACCATGTGTAAGGCTAATACCGCTAACATAAGCACCTTCAATAGTGGTCACTACACCACGATCATAGGCTTCAAACGCATCTGTCAGACCACTTTGATAGGCTTTGATTCTACCACACACTTTATCATAGTATCCTCCATTGACAGGGAAGATAACTGAGTCACAGGAGAGACTACCAGTACTAATTCCACCACATGTTCTCTTGGAGTAGCTAGTCAGCTGCCAGCCAGTGGGACAGTTGGTATTGGGGTCTGTCATGTCCAGGTAGACCACACGTCTCCAACCTCCCACACCTCCACATGAGTACATTGGAATAATTTGCTCAAGGTTATTATCAAGTTCCATTAGTTCAGTAATCATACGATTTTCATGTTTCTCCACATGATCTTTTATAATGTTTATTGTATCATTGAGGCTGCTAAACTCTTGCTTCATACTAACATCAAATGCAGCAAGTTTTGATGTTGTCTGCTCTTTGTACTCCTCGACATCTCCACTAAGATCACTGACAGCCCCACTAAGATTGTTCACAGTTTGGTTAACACGGGCCAAATCATTTTTCACACAGCTCAGGTCTTCCTTAATATCATTTAGTATCTGCAGAACTGCATTTTGTGCTGCTCCAGTCCTCATACAACACAGTATGACCCCTGACCACAGGACTACCTGTATAGGTCTGTACATTTTGCCCTATTTTCTACTGCAGTCAGACAACAAACTGAAGTCCTATAGAACAAGGATGTGGTATCCGAAAAGGAATCACAACTGTTCAGGTCACAATGCCTCTGTTATAGCAGATGTGGTTATATTTGCTTAAGCCCTTGGAGAGTGTATACATGAGAGGGGTGCTGGTTGACCTAAGCACCCACTAATTATAATCCTATATATAGCATATATAAGACAGTGTACATAAGTGACCCCTTGTGACTGTACACACTTTTTTTAGCAATGTTTGTCCACAAAGTTGTTGATGATGGATGAATCCACTCAGCATGGCTCCTTCAGTGATGTAAAGGTGTTACCGGTTGACTCTTAACAGGGTTCTGACAGCACATGAAAGAGTGGTAGACGGGTCAGGTGCGAGACTCCAGTATGGGAGTACCACCTGGCTGTATATGAGAGAGAGTGGGGGGACTGATTTTTAACTGGGAGTCGTGGGTCAGTGGTTAGTGCACTGGATTTCCAGTCACTGATCCTGAGTTCAATTCCCGGTGGAAATCGGTCTTTCCTGCTCTCTCTTCATCCCTTACGCCTGAGCCATCGAATATTACAATTCTCAACATTAGCAATGCACAAAGTATTAATATCTCTCCCGAAAGAGGTCCTCTGTCCTGTAGTTTGATGCGTTCCTGTAATTTACTCGTAAAGAACTCTTTAACCTAGCACCCCAGTTCTCAAGACTGGGCACCCAGTGTCCTGCCTGTAATATTATATCTTGTCCTCTAATTGTCTGTGTAAATATCTGTTTTTGTGCTCGTATGTTTTTGTATGGTGAATGTATACACTTGGTGGGCTTGGTTTGGGTGTCTTTCTTTTTTGTCTTCTTTCATACTGATCTTTAGCTAGGGTGCTATACATGTGTTTTTCCACGTATGTGTATATACAAGTACTTAGCCCACAGTATCTCTACCCACGTGCATAAATTTTATATGCATGTCCTTGCACATTATATAGGTGTATTACAGGGGGAAGGAGGAGGGGGATGGGAACTGAGTGAACAGACTGCATGCTATATATAACTAGAGTGTATTCCACAAAATGGGATGCTGATAAGCCTCATATAACTGCAATATTGAGGTCTTGTTTTGATAGGTGTTGGCACCGTCTAACATTTTGCTTTTACTCTGCTTCAGAAAGATAACTCATAGCTATCACACAGTACAGTAATACTGTGTATATAGGGATTGCTATGGTCTATCCCCATTGAAAACCATATATAAGGATATTGTTCATTTTCACTTTCAATTTGAAGTTGATTTCAATTTTAATTATATTAAGGTGAAGAATGTGTTTCTAAATTTTGTCCATGTTTTCCATCTTCTTCTTCTTCTTCTTCTTCTTCTTGAAGAAGCGTAACTCAATAACCACAAAATGAATAAACTTGAATCTTTTGCTTGTGGAAATGTATCAATACGTACTGAGGAATAGAGGTATAATTTTCCCTTGTAGTTCATGTACTACTGATCATTATCTCTCCCAGCAATGTATTATAAGTGAGGATAACTAATGAGCAAAACTCAGCAACTATGGTAACCATCAACCTGAAAATTAGCATATGTAGAGATATCATCGCTAATAGCAACATAACAAAAGCACACAAGTAAATAAAAATTTAGGAAATTTGAAGTGTAATATAGGAATTGCATAAAAATGAACAGACACAAGATTGGGACACAGAAATGCTATGTACATCAACATACATTTTAGTACATTGATGTATATAGCATGTCTGTGTCCCAATCTTGTCTCTGTTCATTTTTGTGCAATTCCTATATTACACTTCAAATATCCTAAATTTTTATTTACTTGTCTCTTGTCATTTTTTTACTATTGTAAGCAATACTTCTCCCTAGCAAGTATTGAGCTACTCTATGTGTGATTAGTACTGAGGGCGTGGTTTGGTTGCAAGCAGCAGCTGCGTACACTTTGGTCTATAAGCAAACCTGCTAGCAATGTACTATCAGTTACCAGCGCTTTGGCTTGATGGTATATAGTATCGTGGTAGAATCGCTGGTGACTGATTAGCAGGTTTGCTTATAGTTCTGTAGTGGAAGAGCCTGGTCCAAAACGTCACGTGAATGGCGTCAAGGTTAAGTACGCGTGGGTGAAATCGACCTCAATTTGCTCTCAAGCGGCATACCGCCTACGTGTTTAGGCCTATTTGAACCCGGAGTAAAAGGGGACGTCCTGGCCGTTTCTGTGTTGCCAGCTACGACCAGTTGATATCTCAAAAAGTGATGTGATATTGACCGTAAGCACACACCCGAAAATAGCAGGAGAAGCGTATATAATACACGCATACGGGCATACGCGTACACGGGCAACAGTGTCTATACGCTTACACAGGCATGGCAAAAGCATAACACATGAACAGCGGCTTAGGGCAACCCCGGAGGCCCTCTACATAGATTGAGAACGCAAGCGAGCGCATAGAAGCAACTTTGTAAACGGTCCAGCTTAGCGCTTGGGCGCTGATGGCTTTGCGGTAGAGCAAACCTACGCGCAATTAGGTTTTCTCTACCTTCTCTCTACCCTTGACGTCTTTCACGTGACGTTTTGGACCAGGCTCTCCCCTCTGTTTCTCTCTGGTGGGTCAAAGGTCATACGTAGAATTATATGCGCGGAGGAGGGAGAGCCTGGGAATGAGGCTATAGGGATTGCGTTAAAAGAACAGAGACAAGATTGGGACACAGACATGCAATGTACTAAAAGGTATGTTGATGTACATAGCATGTCTGTGTCTCAATCTTGTCTCTGTTCATTTTTGTGCAATCCCTAAATTACACTTCAAATTTCTTAAATTTTTTATTTAATTGTTTGTCTTTGGAATAGAATTTTTAGTGATAAAGTCAAACCAAACACACTTGCAAATGTACTGAAATATAAACCAGAATTGTACTCCAGGGTTATACAGTTTAGAGTAAACAGGTACTAGTTATAGTCAAATAGTCTACAATAGTAATGGAGTTTTGCATATTATATGCATGTTATTAGAAATATACATTAGTGTATTGATTTTGTAAGTGGGCCACTTAAAAGGTTTCTGGTTGTCATTGCGTGCGAAGTTCTGGTAGCTCACATTCCTTCACATTGTCATTAGTAGCATCATCTTCATTCTTTCTCTTCTTTGGCAGATGTCTCTTAAACCATTGCAAGCACGATTGATGTTTATGAAACCATTCACTTACAGCAACAGCAATAGATATGGCCAATGCTAAACTCACAGAGGTACAGGAGATGGCGGCCTGTGCAGTGACAAAATTTGATGAGGATTTTCTGTTAAATTCAGTCCACCCAACAAGGAGTGCTAAATTAACAAGGAAGAACGCTTCCAAGATGTTATTTAGCATACGTTTATATATAGTTCCGGTGTTCCATATGATACCAAACATTATCAAAACAGTTGTTAAAATCAGCATCATATTTACCCGTGGATTTCCTTGAACATTTGTAGCAAAAGCTAGCATCAGAAAATTTCGGAAAACAAGCATTATTCCTGGCCACCAGCAAAACTGTAGCTTATAAGGACCTTGGTAAGCATCTAAAATCGGAGTTATTCGAAACCGTACCATGAGATGGCCAATCTTTTTCTGTAGGAGAGGACCAAGAAGAACTAACAGTGTGAATGGGATTATAAATGCAATCAGAAACAAAAGTCCAATGATTACTAGAACTGCATGCTTTGGATTAAAATAGGAAACGTTCCCATCATAGATCCACACTGCAGACTGACCTCCATCATGTGATCTGACATATGTAAATGTAAGAATTTGTAGGATGTTCCTCTGCAGTTTTGTATAGGACAACAAAAATAGAGTTGCCAGTACAGCTACTGCATTTCTACCAGAAATTCGAGCAATGAGTTTGGAGTACCAACTTGTAATGATTATAAAAATGGCTATCATCCAAATGTATACGGGGAAAAGGAACTGCAACCATGAACGTCCATATTCATCCATTCCATCATAGAAACAAAGTTCAATACCAATGTCAAGGTTCAACCAAGAAATGAAGACAGTCAGTGGATTAACTTGTCCTGAAGGAAATATTATATTTTTGTGGATTTGAATAATATTGGCATAGAAGATTAACCCATTGAAGGTTCCTCTGGCAACTGTAAAATCCATGTAGATGAGAATTAATACCAGAATAAAGCCAGCTGGAATAAAGACTAGGAGAAGAGATATGTAGGCATTTGAACATTTCTTACATCTCGAGCTATGAAACACAAGACTGAGTCCACTTTGGCATCCTCCACAAAGTATTCCTGAACGCTTATGCTCACACTGAGGGTCTGTATTTTGCAGAGTTATTTTTGCACTCTCTGTTTTGCAATAGTCAAAGGGACATTGATCATGAATCAGTATAGCATTATCCATATATCCAATCCATACTGGAACTGGTCTCTGGAAGCTTGAATCCTCAATGTCACAGGTTACTCCACTTTGGCTCAAAAATCTTATACAGTCACAGATCCCTGAGGAACTAGACTCGAATCCCAATGGACAGTCCAAAAAATTGACGACAATTTCGAGAATGTCATTAACCAATGGACCTTCAGCATTTGGTTGTACCTCGAGATAGACTTGTGAGTGGTTTGTACTGAGTGAGTATCGCAGCTGGGTGCACTGAATGCCAATGCGCTGTGCATCTTGCTGTGGACCTAGACTGGCTCCATATCCAGCTTTGACTGTAGTCACTACCACAGCTGGAACTGTTCCATCTAGTAGCCCAACAGGCACTGCGTCCACTGCAAAGGTTCTGCCAGGAAAGGTGAGTACGGATGTGTTGCGGTGTGTACACTGCGGACGTTCTTCAATGCAATAACAGATTCGTCGTACATCAGAAGTTATTTCACTCAAAGAGTGGTTAGAAACTTGGAATAGAGAGTGAAACACATCCAACGATCTCATTTGAGAAGAATACAAAGGGATAATATCGCATATATCAAGAAAGCCACCATATATTGACAAACCAGCTGATGCTTTGTTGTCACTGATAATAATTTCAATTGGAATTCTCATGTCAATAATTTCACTACTAATCTCGAAGAAACAGTTGGGTGAAAAAGTGTATTGCTTATCAATATGTATCCCTCCACCTAAGAGAGCAGTGTTGTTTTGAATGAAAAGGTGAAGTTCTGAGTAGAAGTTAAGCTGTGCTTCTTTAACTAATGCTATGCCACCTCCAAGAACTCCTGAATTTCCTCCAATAACAACAGTGTTTTGAATATTCAGTGACCCATCACCAAGATTAAGGCCAGTTCCTATATTGTTAGTGATGTTGTTGTTGACAAACCATGACTCCCCAAATCCCTGAATATGTACATTGCCTCCTACTACAGTATTACCTCTGAATCCGACAGGTACTTCTATTACACCACTTGCTGTGTTGTTGAAAATGTTTGAATTGGAAATTCTGAAGGTGAGCTGTTTAAAAGGTCGATCAGACTCAGGTGACAAATTAACGAAATCCTCCTGCGCTTTTACAACAGAATCAACTCCAGTATTTCCCCATATTTCACAATCAGTAATAATCACCTCTGGATGAATACATTTTAGTGAATCAGTGAGTGAAGACACATCAAAAGCTGCTCCCCACAAACCTCTGTTGTTGAAAACTTTACTGTTGGAAAACCTCACATACTTAGTGGCAAAGCGGCATGAACCTTGACATGTACGGGCTCCGTAAGGATTTTCTGTACTGCACTCATCTCTACAGACCTGTTCTTGGTTACCAAAATCAGAGAGGGAAGAACCATAGTAAAGGTATACACCACCAGCATATGCTGCTCTGGAAAAATAGTCAGATCCTACATTACCATTGCTAATGGTGCAGTTATCAAAATGTACATAGGTGTCAGAAGATACTCCGAACCGATCATGAACAAACACTACTAAGTTCGCTGCAGTGAATCCAATGTTTGAGTCGATGAGAGCATCACTCACTCGTATGTATATGTTGTAGGATGTTTGCCCACTGAAGATGCTAAGTCCACCTGCTGAAGCTATGTAATTGGGTGGATAGAACCACCCTCCTGCTTCAAAATCCATATTTATACCATTCAGAAAGTGAGTCCTTGATATTTCAAGTATAAAAGAATAGACCATAGATGGACACCATGAAAGGTCTTGAAAAAGAAATGCTGCATTGCCTCCCATACAATTTTCTGTGTGCAAACTGTCAGGCCTACAGTAAGTTAGGTTATATTGTAGTGATTGTCGGTTACTGTTGATGAACATACTGTCCCTTACAGCAGAACGACCAAGGATATTCATGGCAAAAAGTGCAAAACCCTCGCTATTGTTGAAGTGACACTGTTCAAGATTTAAATGTACTATGTAAACTAAGAAGACAGCAGCCTTTAAGGGAGTAGGTGTAAACAAATATGTCTTTGTGTACACATTAAATGATTTCTCTTGTAAATGAGTTGGAACTAAACTCCCGCAACCAAAGAATTCAAGTCCAGTTATCTGAAGATATTCACAATCTAGGATTGCAAATGCTTTTGTGTTGTTACAATGAATCCTAGCTGCTGGTCTTCCATCAACAGTGTCCCCAATTAGAGACAGATAATCAGCTTTTTCAATTATCAAGTACTCCACACTTCCATTAGCCAGGTGGTCACCAGCTGCAAAATGTAGTTCAGTGTTACTGTTAAAGCAAAATTTGGTATCTCCCTTAGACCCTAGACACTGTGAAAAAGTGAGGCATCTGTTCGTTACATTCTGACAGTCTGAGAGAGATGGAACAATCTTTATGTGTGTTTGGTTGGTCTGTTGACACTGACACACAGCAAGAAACCAGAAGGTAAGAAAAATGCACCTCCACATTGTTTCACATCCACTCATTTCGAAATGAATCACACTGATGGGTGTTTAAATAGTGTTAAAAATGCTTTCCCAATATATACTATTGATAAACATCTGTCACATGTACAGTTTACATTGGGATAGAGTGATTTAGGCTAGCTCACACCCTCTGCAGAATAATGATGATGACTTTTGACCCATAGCTAATACATGGAAACTGAATGGGTAATTTACATATCCCATTACACATTGTATTTACATAAAAATGATTTATAAACAGAGATGTTTGGGACAACGTGCCTATTATGATCACAATGATGATATCTATGCTCATAAACAACTGATTCAGAAATGCTTGAAATATCCCTAGTAATGGATAGATGAATTGGGGATTCAGGCCGAAGAGAGAGAGCAGAAAGACTAACCTCCACCAGAATTGAACTCAAGATCAGTGTTTGGAAATCCCATGCACATAGGTATTGAAACTGTCGATATCACAACATGGCCATGGTCCCAAGAATCTTCGTCATTTTTGGTAAAACTATCACAATGAGTAATTATTCTTTCAGTTTGCTGTGCAACACAACTTTTATCAACATGTTTATGCAAAGAGTAATTTCATGTCATTCATTTTGCATTTGACTTAACAGAAGGGTGTTATGATGAAGATATGCATTGCTCTATTTCTTGGCACATTTAAAATATACAAATTGAAGTGATTAAGATTTTATCAATGGGTAGCTATGTTTACATAAAACATCCTCACTGTAGGCTAGGATCCTTCAGTGTTCCTGATATTTCAATGCAAGATGAGGAACGTAATTACTATTACGAAAATAATTTTGATGCCCAATAGTTGTTGCACAGCAAACTGAAGGGGTAACCTATTATACATAGGTAATTTACATATTCCGTTACACATTTTATAAAAAAAGTTGGTTGGGAGTGTGCAGCTATGAAAATTGTGACATCAACAGTTTCATGATTAACATGAGAAATATAGGGTGTAATCAGTGTCAAAATTGGTATAGGGTACACATTCTAAATACAGGGGCATACTTTTCAAAATAGGCCATATGTGTTCTGAAAGAGGGACTGTGTGTGCAAGAGAATAGGGGATAAATATTGTGATAGGGGGTATGGGTACTGAAATAGGAGATATACATTGTATCACTTGTAATAGGTGGTATGTGTTCTGAAATAGGAGGTAGCTATACATTCCACCACTTTTGATATGGGGTAAGTGTTCTGAAATAGGGTACCTTAAGGCGACTATTTTTTGCGGGTACTTAAAGTTTAATATCTCTAGCATCAGAATGCATTATTACACGTGATCAAATGTGGCAGGTGCAGGTGGGACTATGAGAAAGCTAGCAGCAACGTAGTCCAAGGGAGGCTAAGCAGATCCCATAAAATGTCCTTTGTGTAACGTCCGATGTGTTCACAGAGCACAAACGAAGAATCCATTATCTACCTTCCCTGCGCATGGGCCGAGGGCGGCTACCAATAGCAAAATTTGATACAGATAGTAAAATGCACAAAAATCCTAAATCTGCAAAAAATGTACCCGCAAAATATTGTCATCATACATTGTATCACTTGTGCGATAGGGGGTGTGTTCTGAAATAGGGGGTATACATTACATCACTTGTGATAAGGGGTATGTTGCAGCTCCTGTCCTCGCAGTCTCCGACACTTCTCTGTGAGTCTCTAAGGTAAAGGCACAGAAATAGGTAAACACCAGTGAAATGATAACAATACTTGACAACCAAGCCTTTTCTTCACATCGCTTACCCCGTGTAGCTAGCACTCACACGCGAGCAACACATTCATCCTGTGAAGTGTCACCAGTTTGTATATAAAGACTACTTTTTGTATCACCAGTCATTCCCCTGAAGGTCTCTGATCACCGAAAGTACTAGGGAAGTATTATTCTCATTTGATTGGTGTTTACACATGGCTACCTCCGAGCCCTTACCTTAGAGACTGTGAGGACAGGAGCCGCAGCACGAACCTACTTGCGAGGAACACAACATTATCACAAGTGTATACACTCCATTTCAGAACACATACCCCCTATCAGAATGTATACCCCCTATTTCAGAACACATACATACCTCCTATCACAAGAGATACAATGTATACCCCCTATTTCAGAACACATATCCCCTATCATGACCACAAGTGGTGGAATGTAATTTCAGAACACATACCCACCTATCACAAGTGATACAATGTATATCTCCTATTTCAGTACCCATACCCCCTATCACAAGCGATACAATCTATACCTGCGCACATAGTCCCTCTTTCAGAACACATATGGCCTATTTTGAGAAGTATGCCGCTGAATTTAGACTGTGTAGCTACCTTATTCCAAAACACCGAATTTTGACACTGATCACATCCCATAGAGAAAACAACTGATTCAGTGGTGGTTGTGGTGTTCCAACATAATAACAGTTTCAATTGACATGGAGGGTTAATGGGAATAAATTATTGATGTCCATAATGTTATGGTGACTTCAAATTGATTTCTCGTGTTGGTTTATAACTATTGATATCACAATGATGGTCCTAAATATAAGCATCTTTGCCATTTTTGGTAAACCTATCGCAATGTGTAATGGCTTTCAGTTTGCACACCTTTTAGCAACATGAAAATTATTGTTTATGTAAACATGTTCCTCATTTTGCAAGTATATAACGGAAGGAAAGATATTGTGTGTGATAATATGCATTTGTCTATTTGTTTACATGAAACATCCTCACCGTAGCTTAGCATCTTCAGTGTTCCTGCTATTTCAAATGCAAGATGAGGAACGTATTACTATTTATGAAAACAATTTTATTTGATGTCTAAAAGTTATACAGCAAAAGGTGACCCATTGTACATGGAAACTGAATAGGATTTTATATATCCCTTTATACATTGTGATAATTTTAGGAAAAATGATACATAAACAAAGACGGTTGGGACTGTGCAGCTATGATTGTGATAATTATCCACTCTTTAAGTTCATGAACCAACATGAGAAGTGGTGGTGGTGTCCAAACAGTATTGCACTATCAAATCTAATGTTATTAAAGACGATTGAGTGCACATTCACATATTTTGTGACCATGCATGCATAAACCAAACTGCAAAACCTTTCGATATGACAATCATAAATTCAGAACATAACTAAATGTTCTATGTTGACCACACCATCTCATGCACTAACAATACATATGAGTGTGTAGGTGGATATAGACGTGATGTATCGTATGACCTGCTCTGCAATCCTTTCCAGGGGCATTTCCAGGCCTAGGGGGGTTCAGCGGTTTCTAGAAGTTTTAGTCAAGTACTTTTCCTCATTACGACTGAGATCCAAGTGTCCCACACGTGAGTGCACTGCGCCCTTATGAGCTCTCTACAAGATTTCAAAAAGAGACATTGGCGTAGAGGCACTCCCAAGGAAAGATGAAGGTGGTGACACAGAGACGATCACTTTAGAAACTACCTTTCTGATAGGGCATTTCAGGTGATCTCAGATCTTAGCTACCTCCTAATAATAGTCCGCATATATTTTACGTTACACAAGACAAGAAAGTAAGTAAAAATGATACAAAACTTTATCAGTGTAGAAACTTAAACTGTTATTGATGATATAAAGTCTTGAGGTGTACACAAAAATATATATATTGTTATTACTTTTGTTGCAGTCCAAAAGTAAGATTACTTTTGCAACACGTTATTAAAATTTAATGCCATCATGATGAGGTGGAGCAGATGGAGGTGGGTAGGCCTGGTTAGGAGGTGGACCAGCAGGAGGATATCCAGGATAGGACTGGCTTTGAACAGGATATGGAACATTCTGCTGCAATGGATTCTGTAAGAGTGGATACATATATAACAATGTGCCTTAGCCAGTGTCGTTACACATAGCTATTATTTATAGATAGGTATATTACATATTCATATCTACCAATCTGGTTTGGACTTTTGTTCCACTACATGCAACCGAGTGAACATATTACCAGAGGTATTTCCTGGGTGGGGTTAGCAGCAGCAGTGACAGCATCATAGGAGGGTGGGGGCTCTTGAAAACTTAACTGATCATGAGCATCCTTATACACTGGCTGTTGTCGATATTGTGGTTGTGTATAGAGAACTGGGGGTTGTGGCTGTTGTGAATGTTGTGATTGGACATAAAGATTTGGGTTAGTCATTGATATTGTCTGATTTGGAGTGACTATCGTGGCTCTAGTAGCTGGGGTGGTTGCAGCAGCATGAATTTGCCTGCTTCTCTTCTTTTTGTAGCAGACTATAAGCCCAATACAGGTGGAGACTCCAATAAAAATTAGCAGGAACAAAAGACCAACAGTAAGGCCTATATCCAGTCCACTACTTGATCCTGAGAACAAAATATGAATTATTGTAAACTCACAAAACATGGTAAGTCAGATGGTACACTTCACCTTTCACCAAAAAACAATTATAATGCTAACTGAATAGGTGAGGAACAATGGTTGTTGCTGTAGTGACATTATTTGCATGCAATCTACATTTACACATATCATTGTGTATAGAGAACATGAATGCCACATACACATATATAGTGTAGATCAGTGGTAATTGGCGAGCAGTACATACCATAATGTTAGCTATAATTATGTGCTTCTAAATTTGCATGCACACTCTCTCGCTCACCACAATGTGTAGCATTACACTAGTTAGGAAGCAGCAATGCAGAGAATGAGATCAATGATGTTATAATGTCTCTGGCTCTCTGTTGCATTATGCCTGTCTCATGGCCTCAAGTCTAGTTCAGCAGTAATGTACAGTAGATATAATGTGTACATGCCATAATGCAGGGGTGCAAGAAGATGCTTTTGGATGGGTGGGCCCAACTGACAAGGGGGGTCTAGGGATATACTCATGCAGGCTAGGGAGTCTGTGGGCATACTCCCCAAGGACGTTTGTTATTGGTATGCTCTGAAGTCAATTCTGGTACATTCTGAGACAAATACCATAGGAATTATACTTATATGGGCCCATATTATCTATAAAAACTCCCCCCTCCCAGCCCCCCTGCTTCTTACGCCAGTGCATGTTAATTGCTATACGTGAGTTCTAAGAACTGATACCTTGAAACATTCCTTGGTCCACAGACCGAAAAATGCATTGGTCACAAACTAACAGCACATCATGACAGATGTAATTGGAGTCATAACTCATGGCTCTTGAAGGTGTTAAGCATCTATTAGCTGACTTTTCAAACGCTAGGCTACAAGTGACCAAACAGAGCGCCCGTGCATTATACTCCAAGCGCTATGAGCTCTTGCACATGAATTTTACATTACGTCACAGGACCAACAATAGTTACCAGACATCCCTCCCCTCTTGGGTGGCATGAGACTACACAATTCGTAGCAGTATTTAAATGGCTGACTCACGTAGTAACAGTACAATACTGGAAAGACTCTGGCTGCTGCAACGGAGCAGTTTCCGAGAAAATTCCACAAATTTTCACACCTTTATTTTGAAGTTGTGTCACTTTAGAACGAATTTACTTACTACAAGCGAGTTTCAAATCCACCTATCATACCCTCGAAGCGTATGCACGTGCCAAGGGTAAATATTCAACAGGTGTAGAATGATATATGGCAGCTGTAGTACAATACCTGATGCTTCTCTGCAGTCTGTTGTGGGGTCTTCATAACCATCCAGACATATTTTGTCACCAGTTACAGGATCACATGTGTAGTGACCACTAGAGTCATTTCTAGCCATACAGAATGTCTCACAATTTCCTTGTGGATAATAATTTGGTGCACATATGTTGCACCCGCTTCCCTGAAAGTTAAGATCGCATTGAGTACAATCAGGTTCTCTGAAATTTCCTCTACAACTAACACAATCAGTACTAAGATCTGTGTACATGGGGAGGCATTCCTTTGCACCAGTGATTGGGTTGCAAGTATAGTGACCTAGAGCATCATTTCGAGGTTGGGATATTATGTTACAAATTCCTTGTGGATAGTAATTTGGTGCACATATGCTGCACTCTGCTCCTTGAAAGTTAGGATCACACTGAGTACAATCAGGTTCTCTGAAGTTTCCTCTACAATTAACACAATCAGTATTAGGATCTGTGTACATGGGGAGGCATTCCTTTGCACCAGTGATTGGATTGCAAGTATAGTGACCTAGAGCATCATCTCGAGGTTGGCAGAATACTGTGCAAATATTTGCAGGGTAATAATTCGGAGCACAAGTGTCACAACCTGGAGCCTGAAAGCCTGTAATGCAGTTATTACAATCGTCTGGTGCATAATTACCAAGACACTGACGTTCACCAAAGTAGGTACAAGTGTTCTGGTTTTCTCTTTCTGGACATGTACATTGTGGACCAACAAAATTGGCAGTAGGACACACAGACGTGATGCTGATGCTGATGCTAATGCTTGTCCCTCTCTCACAAGTTCCAGATTGAGTAATAGGGGAACCAAATGTTGAATCTGGTGTTTGTTGTCTGTCAAACGGAATAATAAATGTATCCACCGGATCATCGTTCCCTATATCATCATCTGTGATTCTTACAAACAACTCCAGTTCAGTCTGTAAGATATATGTAATTATGATACACAATAAAAGTTCTCTGTTAAATTACATCTATGCTTGTGTAACACTACAAGTGTACTGTACATACTCACAGAGGTTGTGATGCCTGAAAATCTCAGAGGATTACTGATTCCAAGGTCACTCAGTTGAGATGCGCTGAATGATAATGTGTCTTCTGATATTTCATCAGTGGTGATTGTATTAGTCAAACAAAAACCACTGCCAGCTGCACGCAGGCAGAATTCAAATATGTTATCACATTCACCAATTATGTCACAGTCATCACCATCACATTCTCTACTTAGGGGATTACTGTAGGAATGGAGTCTCACTTCCACAGTTATTGCAGCTGTGGAATAGGCCTATAGTAGCAAGGAGTAGTGTACAGATGTAAATATACTGCAGTAAACGATTATCTAAAAGATATGCAACGATATAATGAACCTATAGCTAACTGTAGCACATTCTCTAAGTCTTACACCAACTATATTGTATAGAGTAAAGTGTTCATTAAAATGTTGAAGTTAGTGCCAAAAACTGAAGAGACAAGACTGTAATAACCCGAGTGGTGCACAGTAAACAACTGATTATGATATGACCATACACAACTTGTGTACATATGCAGGAAATGATGAAAACCCATGTGGAAATTGCATGCAACAATAACAACATGCGTAACCTCACGAAATAAAATGTAGGGAGGGGTTACGCGTGTTGTTATTGTTGCATGCAATTTCCACATGGGTTTTCATCATTTCCTGCATATGTACACAAGTTGTGTATGGTCATATCATGCACACTGCAAAAAATCAGTGGTTGTTTTGACTAACAGGAGTGGTTACCTCAGTTGCAAGATATTTCCAATAACTATACTACCTCTCATGAGATGTGTAGGATATTCCTTAAGGAATTGCCTCTGTATATGTCAAGAGACAGTAATACTGCTTGTGATAATACCTTATAATCACATACATAACCCACAGTACTGCAATGGCTGTATTAAAACGTCATGAAGGAGTAACCCTTATATACACCATGCACAACCCCCCATAATGCATTTAACATCCCTTGGGAACTACATACATTCTCTGAACACCAAGATAGGTTATAGTCATGCATTTAGAATATGATGCAACTGAGATTACCACACACACTTGTCAAAACAACAACTTATTTTTTGTAGTGCATAATCAGTTGTTCACTGTGCACCATTCGGGTTAATTATTACTGTCTTGTTTCTTTAGTTTTTGGAACTACCATCCCTACATCCTTCAACATTTTAATGAAATGTTTTTATACTTGCTTCACCAGTTTTTCCTACTTGTTACTATAATACTGTTGCAACAAAAATATTGTCATATTCAGAACTTAAAATAAAGTACAACATAAACTATTTGATTTATTGTCAGTGTAAATCAGTAGTAAGACTTGACAAGGAAAGTAATTTTAGTGAGATCTACATCCTGTCTACTTCGAGTTTACTTAGAGCAAGGGCTGCGGATATATTGTTGACGCAGGCGCGATCGTCTAATAACGCATGAGTTATCACATGACAAATATGCAATCAACAAGGAGATGGCGTCCGACTATACTGAAGTGCTCGTAAATTATTGTCGTTCTCGTGTGAGAGGGATCCTACGACGATTCTGTTGGCCTAGGATCATGCACCGGAGAGAAAGGAATCGTTTTATGCTAAAACAAAGTGAGCGTCAATGTTGAGGTAGACCGTTTGAAGAAGAAGAAAATGATGAAGAAATCGGCGTTTTAGGAATTTCCGTGTACCGTTGTAGCAATGGATTTTACCAACTTTGAGAGTCTTACCGCGTATAAAAACACTCTTAAAGCAGGCTGTGCGCCTGAAAAGGCTTAGAACAGCCGCGTTCGAGAGTTCTGAGTCGTTGTTTTTGTTAAGGCTTAATGGGCGTGTCGGTGCCATGCCTACATAGAGAGTCTACCGACTCTCTGATACACAAATACATAATAATTTTACAAAATTGTGAACAACTTACTAGTCCAGTTATGAGAAGGAAGAGCTGAAAATTTTTCATTGTTCACAACCTTTCCTGTTGGTTGTTGCCAATTGCAGCAAGCCTCAACTTATATGTACTACACGCAACTACAAAATCGATATGAGTTTCCAAATACATAGATAGATTGTGTAGGATTTCCACTAAGGAATGTGTTTTCATCATCATTTCAAATCATCTATGAAATAGCCAATCACAACCTGTAACTAGATCTAATTGATAATATGTAGAAACTATACTCAGCCATGTAGTGTTTTTGGCTATGCATGCAGTTAATCAGTTAATCAGTTATCACACTTTTACATAAAATCATACCAAACATTCTTTACTTTAGATACACGATGACACTTAGTACACTCAGCCATGTAACTTTTCCTTCATACTTGGTAATGCATGCACATATTACATACATACTACAATACACTTATTCCTTACTCAGCAATAGCATTATTTTATATACTTTCAGAATATGATGCTACTTAGGTAACCAGACTTGCTAATATAAACAACCACCCATTTTTTGCTGTTATAGCTAAAATTGTTTCCTTCCTTTCCTTTCTTCTTCGGTTGGAGTCACTGAATCAACTTCATTCTATTCATTACCAGGGCAACTAAGGATATTTCATTATCTAGTTTTGAAAAGGATATGGAACATTCTGCTGCATTGGATTATGTAAGTGTGAATAAGTTAGGTAATAATATTGAATAATTATACTCTCTTCCTGCCAGTATAAAAACTAACATTATTACACATAATTACAGAGGTTTTCAGGTTGGTTGTCTGGTTCAAGGTTCAACATATCATGCATGCGCAAACCGACTGGCCTACAAACGAGCCATGTAGCCGCAAATAGTAAGTGCACAACTCTTTATGTTCATATTTGACCGAGACTTTTCAAATATGAATGTCGTAAAGAGTAACACAAAGAGAGGTTAAATCTGATTGGGCGGTGCGCAGACTAAGTCCACTTTTCTGGACTCTAAATGGCACTCGGTGGACTCCAAATCTCAAGAAAATGAGAAAACAATTGAAGTGGTTAGGGTGTCCCAACAATTAAAAGAGATTGAGCATTCATAATTTTGTGACCAAGCAACCTTTCAGTATGACAATCATAAAAAACTTCAGAATAGAAAGAAAAACAATCACAAGTATAGAAAAAGGTTTTCATATCTCAAAAATTATTGGCACAGCTACAAGTGGAAATAATTATGCATGTATAGCAGAAAGCAGTTTAGGAAAACTCTGGGAACAATGACTAACACTATTTCTGTGAGTCACTTATGGAAACACCTTTATAGCTATATTGGATAACCAACTCATTATCTTTCTGCTTATTATGCATAATGTTGTGCATTTGTGGTCATTTGAATCACCAATACTATTGCTGTGAATCAATGATTATAGCTACACCCACAAACACACACACACACCCATATGTCACAACTGCTCAGCTGCCATGCACATTGATGTCACTTACTAGAAATTTACGTAAAAATTCTATACAACAAAATTCAAATTGTTATTACACAACAACACATTCTTCAATGCTTAAAGCTTTTCTTCCTCTATCTCCACCAACTATTATCATCTTGTCAGGTGATGGGTTAACTACTAAACAACTCATTCTACGGGCATAAATAGAACCAATCTTCACCCACTCTCCATCTAATAGCTGGTAAATGGAGTTGACCTGTCCGCCTACTATTACTAGCTGTCCACAGAGAGTAGCAATTGTTGACCACTTCACTGGCTGCTGAGGTAGCGGTGTCCACTGTAATTTGATTGGCTGGACACTGGATAGTAGAGCTTGAAGGGAGCACATGTAGCCATTGCCATCCTGTCCCATTACACCTAAGTGATTGCCAAATACCGTGGCTGAAGGTTGAAGGACAGCCTGTGGTAAGTTGGTTACATCAAACCATCTTCTACTTCTCACGTGAAATAGTTCTACTGCAGTAGTCCAATGATCAACCCACCCCCCAATCACTAATACATAATTGCCATCTGATATACTGACTATAGCAGGAGATGAACGTGCAGTTATCATTGGGGGATAGTGCTCAACCCATTGGTACCCTTGAAATGTAAATAGCTTGTTAATACAACGACAAGATCCATCTGATCCTCCCACAGCAGTCAGTGCACCATCGATGATGATGAGTCCAGAGTCCCAACATGAAAGTGGAGGAAGAGTCTTCCATTTCTCTGTATTCCATTCATATTCATGTACTAAATTGTCACCATATGGTATGAAATATGCAAATTGGTAATCAGTTGTTGCTGACCCTCTCTCCATAACACACGGTGCTGTCTTCTTTTTATGACATTGCACAGTGAGCTGATGTGAGATCACATATGATATGCATGTAATGTTCATCATCATCATCATCATCATCATCACACAACAACACAAAATGTAGCCACTCATTCATGTAAATGACAATTTAGTGGCTGTATAGTTTTCTCAGTTACATGTTTTGTCAGTCTGGTATCTGGTATCAATAGCTGACATTCAACTTGGAATGTAGCAGGATCGCGAGTAGATGTAATCATTCAACCTGAAAATTTCATAATTTACTGGCTGAGTGAAGTAGACGTCACATGGTCCCTAACATGACGTCCTTGAGTCATATTACATACTCGGTCTATGGACCTAGTCTCGTGCCTAGATGCCTGACCCACTCACGCGAAAAGGAACGTCTGTTAAATATCTGGTCTTATGACGTACGCTAAATGTTGAGTTGCCACGTGGCCGCGTGAGTGGGTGTGGCATCTGGAAACCCTTCCCCTGCTGTTCTGTCGGCATATTATCAAGAGCACGAACGAGCGGTGAGCACGTGACGCCCACGCCAAAATTCTGCACGCGGATTGGTGAGACCCATTTTTGGGTCCCAAAACGTGTTAGGACCAAGGAATGTTTACCTTTCCGTGTGAGTGGGTGGGGCGTCTGGGCACGAAACTACGTATACTATGGACCTATGGTATGCACCTTGTTTCCTCTCGTTCAACAGCCATTAAATTGTTATTACATGAATGAGTGACTACACATGCAACTGAAAATAACCAGCATGTTTTTGCAGTGATATATGTGTACTCTATCTGGACTACATATACACTAGTAATCGGATTTAGCAGGATGTAGGATTTAGAATGGCATGTTTATGTATAGGTATGTACCTTTCTCTGTGGTATGAAATGTGATACAGCTATAGGTCTGGTAGCTTGTGGACTGGACTGGAATAAAGATAGCAGGTACCCACAATCCAAATTTTTTCTGAGAGCATCTCTCAATATCAACTGTACCTGTTGAACAGCAGAGCTAGTGTGGAATTTTCTGGTTAGGGAAGGTGACAGTACAGGACTCTGTGTCTGGGAATAGTACAGCTAGGATTATATTTTATACACTGGGAATGGACGAGGCATATCACGAGTACAGCTAGCATTAGGGAAAACCAGATGCTAAGTCATGACAATAGAAGTGCTGACCTTTGGCCTCAGTCTCTCATGTTTTGAGTCTTCCTTTAACAGATTACCATCATTTGTCTCCAAGTCAGAGCAGCCATAGTTGCGTGGAGGAAATGAAGGTTGTTCATCTGTCTCACTAGAAAGAGAAAGGAGGGAGAAGAACAACTTGTGAAGGTTCAAGGAAGGAGCCTTCATTCTCATGGATTGCTAGCTAACAATAAAGCTATTCACTTACAGAGCAGAGTAATTATATTCATAGTTGAAGGAAACAGTGACTAGAGCTTCACTGGACTGCAGCTGCCTCTTCTGATCTCCAATCTCTCTCGTGCAGGACTGCTCCTGTGTACAGTGACATAGTTCACATACCAATGCTTGGAAGTCAACATTTGTCTCACAAATGTATATATGCAGTGTTCCTTCCCAAAACTACAGTCGAGGGCAGGAATCCAATAACCAAAAATGAAGGGGCAACAATGAATTATATACTTAATAAATTTGTGGATACTAAGGGTGTGAAGACTCTTTAAGGGAGCAAATACCTCTCCCCCCCTAAAAGAAATCCTGCTATATAGGTAATAACTGTTCTGTGCCTGAGCTAGCTCCCTGTTCTTGCCCTGCACTAGCTCATCGTTTTCAGTCTTCTGTAGTTGCAAAGACTTCTAGTCACAAAACTAACTAACTGTACAGTCACTGTAAATTCACCTGCTGTCTCAGCTGTCTCAGTTGCTGCTGTGCCTGTGCTAGCTCCCTGTCTTTGGCCTGCAATAACTCATCTCTCTTAGTCTCCTGCAGTCAGGAGGACCACAATGTGCATTACCGTAAGTGCAGTGAGATCATATATGGTCAGCATACAAGTCATAGTATGTGATGAACACCCCAGGGTACATATTTATGCCTATGGAAATTTTCTGTATATGGACTGGAATGTAAGGGGAGAGCTGCCTTCCTAAAACACTGTGTATAGTATTGCACCAGTTGTTTCATCTGCTGCTGCTCTCTCCTGATGGTGTCCTCTGCCCTAGTCAGCTCAGCTTCTTTCCTTGCCAGTTGTTGCATACTGGATTGAACTTGTTGCTGTAGCTTAGCATTCTCTATCACCAGGTCATCAAGCAGTTGTATCAGATTCTAAACAAGATATGAGAAAGTAATTACTCAGGAAGGAGTACTGTATGGTGTGTATATACCTGCACTTTCACCTGCTTTCTGGGTTGGTTCTGAAGAGCTTGTACCATTTCCACTTTGTTTCTCTCATTTTCCTTATCTCTAATGCTAGCTCTGGCCTCTTCCAAGAGATCCAGTACCTCACGAATAGTTGGACGCTTACGAGCACTATTATTAAGACATTGCTGGATCAGTCGAATGAGAGGGTGGTCTCCACGGAGCTGGCCACAGGCACAGAGTTGGGTTTTGATATTTTGCATGTACTTACTGCGTCGTTGCAGTTCAGTACGAGCAATTAGCACTCCACTGTCCTCATCAATATAAGTGGGTGCAAGAGGATCACAGGGGAATGTTTCACCCACTGTGAAAATGGTGACAACTCCAAGTGAGAACACATCAATAGTGGTATCATATTTGGACTTTTCAGCATTAGAGGCAGAAGGTGCAATGGCCTCTGGGGGCATGTAGACGGAGGCACCAGGTGCCTTGGTCATGGTGGCTGTATCTCGCATACGTGGCACAATACGAGCCATACCCAAGTCTGCTATCTTGCCTACCAGCCTCGAGTTCAACAGGATATTCCTGGCAGATAAATCGCGGTGGATGATGGGTGGGCTTTGATGATGGAGGTAGTCCAGGCCGCTAGCGACATTGTGCAGTACAGAACACTTTAAGCCCAGCTTGAAGAACGATGAAGGAGTAGGCGTACCAGGTGAAGGCTGTGTTTCGGGGGCTAGTAAATCGTGAAGGCTGGTAAGCAGACGCTCCATTACTAGAGCGGGTAGACGCGATCCCTCAAAGAAGCACACTCCCAGAAACTGAACAATGTTCGGGTGGCGGAGGGTGCTCATCAGTTGACATTCCTTTACAAACTGATTCGACGCTTTGCTGATGTCGACATCGGGAATCTCGGAACGATCTTGGAAGATGTCGTGGATCCTTTTAGCTGCTCCACATACAGATATGGCCACCTCGTCGACGCTGCCGTAAGATCCGGCGCCGATTCTAGAGCCAGTGAGCGTTACATTGGAGAGGACGAAAGGACGCAATTCAGGATTCTTGTAAAGTAAATCCATCACCGCGATAGGAAGCTGTAGCCTCGTTCACCTAGCTTTCTCTTTAGTAGCCTAGCTGAGTCAGGCCTTCTCGGTGGGGAGCTTTTTAAATGCCTATGGATCTACGGCGAATTGTTACAATCACAATGTTCAAAGTTGATATTGTTAAAAGGAGTACGTGGTGTAGGAGACGTGACGTAGAGTATGACCTGTCTGCAATCCTTTCTAGCGTCACAGGCCTAAGGGGGTTGGGTTTCTAGAAGCTAAGTCAAGTACTTCCCTTAATTACGACTGAGCTGATGATCTGAGGTCGGCAGTGTCTGTGAGCGCATGGCGCACTACGCTCTTACGAACTCTCCAAAAAGATTCCATTGGCATAGAGGCACTCTCCCGAAAGAATCACATAGCTACACGCAAATCAGCGTGTCTTGCAAGTGCGTTGACTGTTGAAATAGTCACCCATGCCTTCATCAGACTCATAACTGTGCCAGGCAAGGCTCTAGGCACGGCTGTAGGTGATGAAGAATGCATCGCGTATATATGCGCGTAATTTTAAAATCTTGTCATATGACAGGGTGGAAATTCTTCAACGCAGGCCCAAGGATTCAACCAAAATTCACCAGACCCTTTCCTCGTAGAGGGTGTGGCCTGGAGACGAGACTACTGACAAATTGGCTCACTCCATTCTGCCAAAAATGCACCTAATTATCTCTTATCATCAGTATACGACTAAATGAATATTAATCAGCGTCCCCGTGTGTTAACCTCTTCCGGCGGCCCTGTAAGGTGGTTTACTTTCAGCTGGGAGCATACCTTCAGCACAGAGGATGGCTGGGATCAATAATTAACCTTAACGCTGAGCAATATATATGACTTTAGAAACTAGGCCATTTCAGATTATCTTAGATATTAGCTATATCTCAAATTATAAAAAAATTGGTATATCTGGAACATGTGTTACATAGGACAAGAAAGTATGATACAAAACTTTTGAACCATATAGAAAGTTAAATGATCAAAAGTCTTGAGGTGCATGTGCACAAAATGTTATACTTTTATTGCTTTTGACGCAGTCCAAGAGTAACACTCTTGAATCATGTTAGTAACATTTCTAGTGCCATTATGAGGCTGTAGGGCAGTGGGCCGGGTTAGAAGGTGGGCCAGCAGGAGGATATCCAAGATAGGAACAGATCATATGAAACATTCTGTTGCAGTGGATTATGTAAGAGTGAAAATACATTAATACTCTCTTCCTTTAGCCAGCATAAATAAACGTTACATATTCCATTTACACATTATAATGCATATAGGTATGATACATATTTAATCTAATATGGACACTTATTCCATTGTATGCAATCACTACTAGGAGCATTTGTGGGCGCGGAAGAGGCAAGGCCGGCTACGTTTGCGCGTTGCGCGGGGACGCATGCGCACTTACCGGCCCAGACAAACAGAATCGGCATTGAGTTCACTAGTACGGGCTCGCTGCGCCCGCCCAATAAGGAGGCATTTGCTGTGTGGGGATAGCAGCAGCAGTGACAGCATCATATAGGAGGGTGGGGGCTCTTGAGAACTCAACTGAGCATCATTATGCACTGGCTGTTGTGGTTGTGTAAAGAGACTTGTAATTTAGCAGCTGATGTTGTGACTGTCTGATTAGTAGTGACTACAGTGGCTGGCTGGTACATGTGCAGTTGCAACAACATGAGTTCAAAGTGGACTTGCAATGCCTTTTACATATAGCTGACTATAACCCAAATACAGATGGAGACCCCAAGAATAAGTAGCAGGATGATCAGACCAATAGTAAGATCTACAGACTGCAGAGAAGAAAACTATAAAGCTATATATATGCTGACTCTTGTTATGCATGCACAGCGAGGATTGAATTGTTTTTACTTATAAATAGGAGACAATGCAGCATTTCTTTAGATATTCTGCAGTGACCATGCGTCGCGCTTATATAGTGCAGAATAGTGGTAACAGACACACACACAAAACAAAACTTTACTAGTGTACAAAGCTAAACTAATATTGATAATCTAAATCATGAGGTACACACAAATTAAAGTAATATTGTAACTACTTTTTTGATTTGTCACAGTCAAAGGTAATAATATCACTCTTGCAACAGATATCCAGCATTGTTAACATTCCCATAAGGAGGTGGGAGAGTTGGAGGTGGGTAGGCTTGGTTAGGAGGTGGACCAGCAGGAGGATATCCAGGCCTATCTTGGTTTTGAACAGGATATGGAGCATTCTGCTGCAGTAGATTATGTAAGAAAAAGGTTACATCTGATGCTCCATTGCACATATTTATATCTATCTGATATGGACACCTGTTACCCTCGGCCCATGCACAGCAAGGGTTGCGATGTGTGTGTGTGTGTGTGTGTGTGTGTCTATTAGACTATTTCTCATGAACAGTAGGCTTACATGTTGAAACGAAGGTACCGGTACCACGATAAAGCTCATAATATTATAAAAGGACTTCACTTCATTCAAAATTTATGGCATAATTTGCTCCCCCCTGACATCTTACAAGGGAACTACAGTGACAATCTGCGCACTTTTTCGATGGCAGAGCCTTCTAAGCGTCCTAAAAAGCTAAAAATGAGCTAAACGCTACTTGGAATATGACTCAATGTAAGGCAGCAAGCTTCTTTCTCTTCTTTGCCTAATTCTTCCGTATACTTAGTAATTAAAATGCATTTCAAGATTGCGTTCGTATTCAACGATTCATATTCGCGGGTTTAGCACTTCAGTGCCCATGGGTTAACCTATATGCTATTTAATAGCCATATTTATATCATTTGGACATTTGTTCCACTACATGCAACCACTATATAAGGAGTGAACATATTACCAGAGGTACTTGCTGGGTGGGGTTAGCAGCAGCAGTGACAGCATCATAGGAGGGTGGGGCCTCTTGAAAACTCAACTGAGCATCTTTATACATTGGCTGTTGTGGATATTGTGGATATTGTGGTTGTGAATAGAGAACTGGTGGTTCTGGCTGTTGTGGATGTTGGGATTGTGCACAGAGATTTGGGTTAGTCATTGATGTCTGATTTGAAGTGACTACAGTGGCTCCAGTAGCTGGGATAGTTGCAACAACACATGTTCGGATTGGACACTGACTTCTCCTATGCTTCGAGCGGCATATTATAACCCTAATACAGATGGAGATCCCAATAACAAGTAGCGGGACCAAGACACCAACGGTAAGGCCTACAGCCAGTCCACTACTCGATCCTGAGAACAAAACATATATGCTGACTCACTGTGAGCTCACAAAACATGGTAGTCAGATGGTACACTTTACTTTTCACAAAAACAATGTACATGTAAGTATAATGCTAACAGAATATATAGGCAAAGGTCAATGTTTGTTGCAGTAGTGATATAATTATTTGCATGTCATCTATATGCATGCACATGTGTTCTGGTGCGCCTTGTGTATATAAACCAGTGGTGTGCTAGACAAGTTGTGCGTATTCCCTGCTGATGAGAGCTAATTAGCTCAAAACAGTGCTCTCCAGGGATCGCTAATATAACTTGTCTGGCCCCACCAGATACGTTTTTTTTCATGGGTATAGGGCACACCTGCCTAGGTAGGGTATAGCTAGGCTAGTGAATATGGCTATGAATTACAGAATGAAAGTGTTTGCCAGATATTCTGGAGAAGGTTAAATTGAGCATATTAATGTGTTTGGACTAGTTTCCTAACTCTGACAGCTAGTTTGTAGGTAGTCACTAGGGTCATACCTTCTTGATGGTCTAAGGTGCTTATTTTTTGCTAAGGTTTCTCACATCCGTTTTGACTGCCTCCATATACCACAACTGGTTGCAGTTGGTATAAATAGGCTCCCTGCATTCAATACCTTGGGCTTTTATAGTGAGCTACAAACGAGCACATACTTTAGGTCTGGTAAAAGACCACATACATATTAAAATTTTTGCTTCCTATGTTCAGTAGTCTCTCTGAGACAAGGAAAAGTGATACGGGGAAACTCAGTTCCCAAGGGCAGGGCTGAGTGGGACATTGATATGCTCGACTTCACCTTCTTCATATAGCTAATCCAGAATAGCTGGCGACCACTGTGTGATCTGAGCCATTCTGTAATTAAGGCTCTGTCTCACATACCAATGTGTGTTGGAAGTAATTACTTGGGACTGTGCCAAATAATTGAGTCTCTCTGGATGGTTTGTAATAGAACCCCTGGAACACAGATGGTGTGCTCCAGTCTGCTGCATTGGGAATATCGCCTGTGGTGACCTCTACACCAAAGGCTGCTACTCCTCACACTGAGTGTGCCTAGACCATAGTTTGCTCAAACACAGTTTGCTGTTCCTGATCTACTGGCAGCTGTTGCCGCTGTTTCTGGTTCTCTTTGCCTTCTCTTGGGTTGACATATGGGCGAAACTGGCCTCTGCTCCACCTTGACTGCTTCCACGATAGGGGCCACCCCCATGTGAAGTCTGTTGGCTGTAGGAGCTGTAGGAGCAGCTCTGTCAAAACACTGTCTCTGCTCCTGCAGCTGCAGCTGAGAAAATCTCCTGTTTAACTTCATGAAGTCAATGTGCTGCTTTGCTGCCTTTTCAAAGTTTTTACCAAAGTGGTAGGGGACACCCATTGAGAAGCAGTCACCTTCCTCTACCAATTGAAATATTAGCATTAGTGTTCCTAAGAAATGCAGTGGCTTCAACTGTGGCCTCGATCATGCGGCGGCACGAGTTGTGGAGCTCCTTCAGGCTGCTCAGCAGGCCCACCGCATCTAAAACCAAAGTCCACATCCGATTCAATGGTCTGTCAGCATCCTTGCATCCCTTTGGGATTTCAGCCTTTAGAGTAGTGTCAAGCTTGGGGCACTTTGTTGCATCACAGGCAGACATTCCGTGGCATATGTGCCATTTCTGTCTTGTTTATTTACAGAAGGTGTCAGTCAGAAACATCTCAGTTGCCTTATGAAGTTGGCACATTTGTTCGTCTCCCTCAGCTTTGAACTTGGGTTCTTCATCAGGCAGCTTGTTGACATCTCTATCACACCAGAGGAGGTGTTAGGTCCCCTTGGAAGATGGTGTGGAAGTGTAAGCTGGGCTCACTGAGCTGTTTCTTACAGTCTACTGGGTTGGCATGGTAATGGTGGCGCTCAGGCCATTTTCTACCTTCTCCACTCTCTCTGAGAGTGCTGCCATCTGTGTAGTCAAGGCTGAGAGCTGTGTTGAGACTGTCTCGGATATTCATGTCAGCATCTCCTGGATCATAAGGTAGGTGCTGTTGCAAGCTCGGCTTGTTGATGGAGCGACCTGAACCAAGGCTTTGACCTCGGTCATGGCTGCTAGGAGGAAGTGGATGCTGTTGTTCTCTAGATTTGTTACTATTGACAAATTGCTGTCTTTTTGCTGCCTACATAGACCAGTTGTGGTATATGGAGGCAGTCAAAACCGGTCAAAACCGATGTAGACCAGATGAGAAACCACACAAAGCACCTTAGTCCATCAAGAGGGTATGACCCTAGTGATTACCTACAAAATAGCTGTCAGAGTTAGGAAACTAGGCCAAACACATTGATATGTGAGATGGAGCCTTCTGAATATAATGTATAACACTTTGGCTAAGGGGATAGTTGTTGAACCTGCCCCTACTATTTTGGAGTGTTTGACTAACTATGGTTCAAAGTCAATGTTCAATAGAAGAAAACTGGCATAGATTAGTGTGGTAGCCTTGTACCACGTAATATCCAGTCAGTCAGGTAAACATTGGGACATCACTTAATCATCTATACACACTGTACATTGTACACATGGATGGTACATACCTGAACCATCTGAACCACCACATCCAACTTCATCACTGTTGTCTCCACAGTCATTATAACCATCACACCTGTAGCTATCTGGCTGACAGTCTCCATTATCACATGTGAATTCATCAGAATAGCACGATGATGTTGTTGCTGCAGAAATATAAATGCATGACACAGCATTAAACAATGCCAGGAGAAAATGCCTCACACAGTGCTTGTTTTAAATTTGCCTGATCCACTCAACTGGTTTCTCAGTTACTGAAGCATAAGTATATAAGGGTGTCACATAGAATGCAAATGATTGTATAAACACGTATACAACTAAAGTCCATTCACATTCATCCTCCTACGGAAGTACAATTGTATAGTTGCAGTAGAGTAAGCTTATGCAGTATCATGTCATTTGTTTATTTAGAAGAATAGTTGTGGGTGAGGCATTTGGGGGGAGAAGAGCACTGATATGCTAGTTCGTATTACTTTGCTAGCTTCCCTGAACATTGTTTACAACCTAGTTACCCTTGGCGTGCATGCAAAGCGAGGGCACAGTAGTCGTCCTGTCTGTCTGTTTGTCTGTCTGTGCCCAATCTCACCTGTAGCAGAGCCGTAGCCATGACATATGAACTGGTCTGGTTTTGTGTATGCGCGCGCATGCACCTGGGGGCACATTCCCAGGAAAATTTTGGGTTTTGGACCTTTTCTAAAGCTCAATCATCTCAGCAGTAGCTGACTGAGCTATAAGCTGAAAGGAAGACTGGCTTGACAGATACCACCTACACTGTAGGCTGAGGCGACTATGTCGTGACCTGTCGTTAGTGCGCATGCGCGCCGAGTGTTGTGGCCCGGAAAGTGGTCCGGTTAAAACTGGACCAACCGGACCGGTGGCTACGGCCCTGTTGTAGTAAGTTTATTTGATCTACAAATGACACAACTTACAATGCACAAAAAAGGTGTAATCATTTGTGGGAATTTTCTGAAACTGCACCATTGCAGAGATCCAGCACCATATGTACAGTCAGCCATTTTCCTGCGGAAAGCATGCATGTGCATGCCGCGGTTCTGCACTTTAGGGCATTGCAGCAAACAACAAAGACCTATGTGTACATTCTGTGCAGTAGTTATTACAAATACTTTGTACTCAAAGTACCAGGCAATAGACTTTATCAGTCCTGCTTCCCTGATACAGGAATAAAGATACTAATATTCTTTACTACTTACCATTATCTATTTTGAACACAACTGCACTGTAAGTGTTTGAGTACAAACATCCAATATCATTGGAATTAATGTCTCCACTGAGGGAGTGGGAGTTATATTGGGATGAACCCTCTTGCCAGCCTATCACACCTCCACCCCACTCCATACTACCACAGTCATAGATGAACACAGCATATGAGGATGAGCCATCAGTGATTAGGATGCCTTGGAAGGTATTAGTTTTGGACTGCATAACGGTACATGATTGTAGACTATTACTGTGTGATGCCTGGCACATACGTATACATGACTTTAATCATCCATGAGAAAAATTGAAAAGGAACAGGCGCTAATATTGAATGGATGTTGAACGAAAGTATAACGGAAGTGGATTGCCCACTAAACGGAACGGGTATGACGCGTACTGTACACTGCATTATATACATGTAACTGCCCGGAATAACAAATACCACAAGCTACCAAAGCTGAAAGCCATAGTCCATAATATTATAAACTGTACATTAATATCCAAATATGATAGCAGGTTATTGTGTAACATCTCCTCCATTCCATGCATACTTGCACTTGATGATATTCACCACAGTGACCCATTGGCAATCGATACACACTAGGAACATTTTACAGTATGTAGTAACTTTACAAATCAGCAGAACTTACAATAGATCCCTCATACTCAGGAACACCATTCCATTCTGCCACCATCATTCTAGTTCCATAAAAGCTATTACCAGTCTGAGATCGAATGAAGCTACTAACTATATCCATCTGAGAGGAATCAGAAGTTGTGAACTGTGTATATTTCACTGATCCTGTCCTGGTTGTGTCAATATCAGCAGCAAATGGAGCAACAACAGAATATGAAGTGGGTCCAGGAAGGTTATCCAGAGACAAGTATTGAGGAGTTTCTCCCATTGAAAAATAACCATTTATTGAGACCTACATATGTACGTACATTTGGAAAGCAATATTGTCAGCAATCATACTGGTAGTCCAGAAAATCTAGAATCATGCAAATGTTTATATATATATATATATAGAGTCTACCGACTCTATGATACACATAACATGGATATGATCTTAAAAAATGTATGTAAATACAACTGAACAGATAGTACAGTGTACACATGGATATTTTATACAGTATACTTACATAAACACCGTAAACGTAACCATCTCCAAACTCAAATGCTCCCCCTGTTGACAAAGGACCACCATAATAGTTATCTCCACTGGAAACGGTTGAGGGGGAATACAGGGTCAAGAAAGACAGTCTCTCTGTGACAGGAAATACAACATAATTGGGTGAATGCAGCGAGCTCGTACTAGCGAGGTCAATGGCAACTTGGTTTGTTTACATGCATGTATATGTCATCAACCAACTGTGCCAGTGAGCATGCATCCCCACGCAACACGCAAACGTAGGCGGCCTTGCCGTCTTGTTGCACTTACGCCACAATTGCTTTGCATTCTCCTATATATAGTTGTCAAGGGAATACATGTATATATATAGTGCGTCAAGTATGGTCAAAGTAGTATTTTTTATCACGAAATGTCGGGGAAAAGGCTAGTGGAAGTACACCAACTTAGCAACTTAGTCACTCAATAACCAACTAACCGACACTAGATGTACATCATTTACATCAGCTATACATACATTATACATGTACATACATATAGAATTCGAGTGTTATGGGTTTGAATCCCACCTGAGGCAGCCAATTTATCTTTGAAAAATGACTACTTTGCGCAAGTTGTGTTGCCTCATTTTTTTTGCGTTGTATTGCCTTGCCTTGTCTTTCTAAGCATCTCGGGGATGGTTAGAGTCACAATGTAGTATTAGGGGTTTAGGTCTGCCCATATCCATAACATTGTGTTTCATAATGTGTACATGAAGTAGCTACTTACGACATCCCTCTTTATCACTGCCATCTGAGCATGAATCAGCACCAGTACAGCGGTGAGTGCCTGAGACACATTCTCCACTGTAACATTTAAACTGTGATGAGGAACAGGAGACTGCAGACAAAGACATATTTTATGGTACACTTCAGAATAGGAGACTGCAGACAAAGACATATTTTATGGTACACTTCAGAACAGGAGACTGCAGACAAAGACATATTTTATGGTACACTTCACAGACATATATATATATATATATATATATATATATATATCCCATAAAAAGGGAAAGTGACAAATTTATATTTGGGATGGACATGTCAATATACATGCATCCATAACATCTCTCTTATATGTAAACTATCTTTCATCACTGCCTTGTATACGTGTATGTACATACACGTATACAACTAAAGTGTTAGTCCATTCACATTCATCTGCCTACAGAAATACAAATGTATTTGCAGTAGAGTAAGCTTATGCACTACCATGTCATTTCTTTATTTAGAAGAATAGTTGTAGGTGAGGAATTTGGGAGAAGAGCAAAACCCACATTTTGTGCTGATACTCCTAGCTAGCTGTGCTTTTTCCGTTTGTCTTACTTTCCTAGCTTCTCTGAGCATTGTTTGCAACTTAACCCTCTCACATGTGTGGAAGGGTTACTCTAGCTAGTCGATTTGTGTCTGTGTGTCTGTCTGCCTCTCTGTCTGTAAACAAGTTTTGGCTTGCAAGCCGTATCTGCTATGAGTACCAAACGTGGAGCTATGAAGAAGCAGCATTAGTGCTTGGCATAGATAACATCTGGAGTGGAAAGAAGAGACCAGGCATGCGTTGTTAAAGACTAAAAAGCTGTGAATTGCCGATTTTTGTAAACCCTGATTTGTGGTAGCCAAACATGAATATATTGACAAGCAGTATTGCTATACTTCATAATAGTAAGTCTGGAGCTGTATTGTCGAACAGAACTGTATCAGTTTTAGGCAGCAGTTTATATGCCTGAAGGTGCACATTAATTGGAGATCACAACGAGCACAACTTTCTGTTAATTAGTTTTGCAATAGCTACAAGTATGTCCAGAGCATGAAGAGAGTCAGGAGCTGTAATACATTTACTTGGTAATCATAACTGCACGAGGGTTGCGCACTTTATAAGTACATTCCATTTAAGCATCACCTTAAATAACAAAGGCCTATGTGTAATACATACAGTATGTTATGTACATGTATGTATGGCTTGTCAGTTTGTCTAACCCTAAAATCTGCTTCTCTGAGTATTGTAGAATAAGCGGCACCTTGACTTCTAAATAATCAAGGCCTATGTTTACATTCTGTGCAGTTAATGGTATGTTCTATACTTTCCTTATGGGACATACAGCAATCTTTGGACTGGTAAGACCTAGACTTTAGAAGGGGCACCAAAATATTGTGTTATAATTTTGAAATTGGACAGATACTTTGTACTCAAGGTACTAGCAAATATACTTTGTCAGTCCTGCTTCTCTGATGTAAGCTTATATGAGATGCTAATATTCTTCCTACTTACCATCATCTATTTTGAACACAACTGCACTGTAACTGTTTGCGTACAAACATCCCACATCATTGGAATTACTGTCTCCACTGAGGGAGTGGGAGTTATATTGAGATGAACCGTCTTGCCAGCCTATCACACCTCCACCCCACTCCATACTACCACAGTCATAGACGAACACAGCATATGAGGATATCAAACTAGTGATTAGGATGCCTTGGAAGGTATTAGTTGTGGACTGTATAAAGATATATACATTTAGTACTACTAATGTGTGATCAGAGGCAGAGACAGCATGTCAAAAGTGGGGGGGCTCGGTGTTCATGAAGCTTACTATATACATTCATTCTGAATACATCTGGCCTAACAAAGTATTTTACATTCTTCATTTGACCCATAGACAACCAAATTTTGGGGGGGCTCAGCCCCCTCTTATCAAAAAGTGGGGGGGCTCAAGCCCCCCCTGCCCCCCAGGTTCTCTGCCTCTGGTGATGACTGGCATATATACATGTACATGTACGTTTATGACATTAAATTCTAAAAAACAAAATGTGTAAAACAAGGGATGGTAGTTTAGGGGTTCATTTAGAAGGTGTTCCAAGTGGGGAGGGGGCAAAATGCATCAATATATGCACTGCAGAATATACATGTAACTGCCTGGAATAAGAACATCCCCACCACAAGCTACTAAAGCTGAAAACCTAAAGTGTACATTATTATTCAAATATGAAAACAGTAGTAGTGAACATCCTTCTCCTCCATTCCATGCATACTTACAGTACTTGATGATACTACACAAACTGAATGGATACACATTTAGAAACATTGTACAGTATGTAGATACTTTAAAATTAGCAGAACTTACAATAGATCCATGATACTTAGGAACACCAGTCCATTGTGCCACCATCATTCTAATTCCATAAAAGCTATCACCAGTCTTAGATCGAATGAAGCTACTAACTCTATTAATCTGAGAGGAATCAGAAGTAAACTGTGTATATATCACTGATCCTGTCCTGCTTGTGTCTATATCAGCAGCAAATGGAGCAACAACAGAATATGAACTGGGTCCAGGAATGTCATTCAGAGACGAGTATTGAGGTGTTTCTCCCATTGAGAAATAGCCATTTGTTGAGACCTACACATGTTGGAAAGCAACATTGTCAGCGGTCACACAGTATTAGTACTGGTAATTCAAACATGTATATGGTTTGTAATAGGGCATATGATACATGGGAATATGGATATAATCTTTGCCTGCAAATGCAAATAAAACTTAAATGAATGCACTAAAGTAGAACCCTCGGCGTACGCGCATGCCCAAACCCTTGAAAACGCATGCGCTAGATCTATTACCATTCTAATCACGTCAACGGGAAGTATACTGAAGACTTTAGGCAAAAGACCGAGACTGAACAGAAAGAAACTTGCTGCCTTACATCGAGTCGTATTCCAGGTAGAGTTTAGCCTATTGTTAGCCTTTTTAGGATCCTTGGAAGGCTCTGCCGTCGAAAAAGTGCGCAGAACGTCGCTGCAGTACCCTACAACGCAGGAAAAGGTGTATCTCTGCAACGGAGCGGTTTCAGAGAAATCCCCATAATATATTTTTTGACCTCCGTTGGCTGCTGAGTATGTGACAGTATTTCAGGATGAACAGACACTCCAGAGGTGAGATGTGACTTAACAGACACACACACACACACACACACACACAGACCCAACTACCGTAACCCTCGCTGCGCATGCGCGCCGAGGGTTAATGAAGAGATAGAACTGTGTATACATGTATCCTTTTGTACAGTACTTACATAAACACTGTAAATGTAACCATCTCCAAACTCAAACACTCCTGCTGACACAGGACCACCATAATACTCATCTCCACTGGAAATAGTTGAGGGGGAATACAGGGTCAAGAAAGACAGTGTCCCTGTGACAGGAAATTACCACATATCGAGGGAATACATGTATATATTGCCTCAGGTAAAGTCAAGGTACTATTTCATTACGAAAGGTTGGGGAAAAGAGTAGTGGAAGTAAAATGTACATCAACTTAGCAACTTAGTCACTCAATGACCAACTGACCGACACTAGTTACACGTACATTATACATGTACATACACATACAATACGAGTGTTGTGGGTTTGAATCCCACCTGAGGCAGCCAATTTTTATTTGCTGCTTTGGGCGAGTTGTGTTGCCTTGCCTTTCTTTCTAAGCATCTCATGGATGGTTAAAGTCATATACTCACGATATAGTATCGGGTGGTTAGGTGTGTACATATCCATAACATTGTGCATTGGTTTCTTGTGTATATGAAGTACTTACGTGAACATCCATCTTCATCACTGCCATCTGAGCATGAATCAATACCAGTACAGAGGTGAGTGCCCAAGACACATTCACCACTGTAACATCTAAACTGTGACAAGTAGCAGTATACTGCTGCAGACAAAGACATATATATGGTACACTTCACAGATATATATGTACGTACTCTTGATACTATACACATAGACTGCATGGAAAAGC
This sequence comes from Theonella swinhoei, assembly GCA_963970385.1. Classification (NCBI taxonomy): domain Eukaryota; kingdom Metazoa; phylum Porifera; class Demospongiae; order Tetractinellida; family Theonellidae; genus Theonella; species Theonella swinhoei. Next base: position 8,334,065 of record OZ019946.1, read on the forward strand.
TACTGGGGGTATGAGGCTGCAAACCATTTCACAATGTAATGAAAGACTTAGAAATTCAAAATCAGGAAAGTGACAATTAAATTAATATTTGGGACGGACATGTCAATATATACCCATAACATCTCTTTCAAAAGATATGTAAACTGTCTCTCATCACTGCCTTGTATACGTGTATGTACAGGTGTACATACATCTGTACCTACTAATGTGGACTTTGAGTGTAACATGCTTTGCATGTTTTATATGCCTTGCCTGTGTAGCCAAGCCATTGTCTGGGTTTGAACTCAATCCTTAGGATACCATCCTACACTCCTCTGCCACAAGAGATCCAGTGGCTCAGTGGTAAGACTGTCTGACTGGTAATCAGAAGGTCCTGGGTTCGAATCCCAGCTGGATCCTGAGTTTTTTCAGGATCTTCAACAATGACTTGGCATTGATTGATAGTGTTTCCATCACTTAGGCTATTTGATAACTTTATGTGTACAACTAAAGTCCATTCACATTCATCTGCCTATGGAAGTACAAATGTATAGTTGCAGTAGAGTAAGCTTATGCAGCCATTTGTTTATTTTTAGAAGAATAGATTTAGTTGTGGGTGAGGCATTTGGGGGGAGGAGAGCCAAGCCACAGTTATTTTGTGCTGATATTCCCAGGCCTTTTCCGTTTGTCTTACGTTACTAGCTTTTCTCAACATCAATCTAGTAGTTAGTCTTCTCTAGAACTAGCAGCACCAAATAACGAAGGCCTATCTATGTGTGCATTCTGTGCAGTTAATGGCATGTCCAATACTTTCCCTAGGGTATATACAGCAATCTTTGGACTGGTAAGACCTAGAGCTATATATATGAAAGATACCAGAAAATATGGGATAATTAGCTGTAAAACGGACGTTATTGCAGATATGCGGTATTCAAGGTACCAGGAGGTACCAATAGACTCGTGCTCCTCTGAGGCAAGCGAATAATGATGCTAATATTATGCATCAAGTCACCACAACTTCTACTTACCATCATCTATTTTGAATACAACTGCACTGTAAGTGGTTGAGTACAAACATCCCACATCATGGGAAATACTCTTTCCACTGAGGTAGTGGGAGTTGTATTGTGATGTACTAGCCTGCCAGCCTATCACCCCTCCACCCCACTCCATACTACCACACTCATAGATGAACACAGCATATGAGGATGAGTCATCAGTGATTAGGATGCCTTGGAAGGTATTAGTTGGGGACTGTATAAAGATACATGTAGTACTACTAATGTGTGATGACTGGCACATATACATATACATTTATTTATATGAATGCGTATATCTCAAATTGACATTTTGTGCAAAGTGCTTGGTTTTCGCACATCCGGTCACTTATAAATACAGGTACGACAACAGGTTATTGTGGTAATACTGAACATCCTCCCCTCCTTCTATGCATACTTGTACTTGACGATACTTCCTCCCTACACCAACTGACCCACTGGCAAATGGATGCACATGTAGAAACATTGTAAGCACATTCATGTAGACACTCACAACAGATCTCTGATACTTAGGAACACCATTCCATTCTGCCACCATCATTCTAGTTCCATTAAAGCTATCACCAGTCTGAGATCGAATGAAGCTATTAACTGTACTCATCTGAGAATCAGAAGTTGTGAACTGTGCATATTTTACTGATCCTCTGCTGGTTGTGTCAATATCAGCAGCAAATGGAGCTACAACAGAATATAAACTGGATCCAGGAAAGTTAACCAGAGACGAGTATCGAGGTGTTTCTCCCATTGAGAAATAACCATTTGTTGAGATCTATGCACATTTGAAAAGCAACATTGTCAGCAGTCACACAGTTAGTATTGGTAGTCCAAACTGCAAACATGTATTAATACACAGGAACATGAATGATATTATCCTTAATTGCCTGCAAATGCAAATACAACATACATCAACAGATAGCACACGTGTAACCGTCCCATATTGGGCAGGACATGAGATTTGGTACTTTTCCTGCTGTCCCACTTTCACCTACCTTTATCTCGCTTTTGCAGATTATCAGGCGGACTGATGTGAAATAGCTGCTAGGGTGCAGCTATCTCGAGTGAACCCCACTGCACTGCATGTTCTTGCATGAGCAACGTACACATTTTGTTGCAGCACAAAAGTCTAGTCAGGTCAAAAGGTCAAGTAGACTCATACTACCTGATGCACGCATACTAGCCTCGCTCGGTGCGTGTAAATGCCTGCACAACTAATTACGCATATCGGGGAAGGCCTGCCCAAGGCTAGCTACTTTAGCTGCTCCTTGTTAATGCCCCTCTCTTGAGCTTATAATCCTGCAAATTTGGCAATATTTGTCCCTGCTTTCATTAAACATTAGTTGACACCAATGAGATAGTAGCTACAGTACACAGTGTATCACTAAACCTTAAATAGTAACATGTATATGTACACATGTATCCTTTTGCACAGTACTCACATAAACACTGTAAATGTGACCATTTCCAAACTCAAATGCTCCCCCTGTTGACACAGGACCACCATGAGTTTGATCTCCACTGGACACATTTGATGGGGAATACAGGGTCAAGAAAGACAGTGTACCTGTGACAGGAGATACTACATATCAAGGGAATACATGTATATATGTCAGTGTTTCATACAGAAGGGGGATATCCTGAGTCCCACCCCCCCAGATATTTGGACTTAATTATATGAATAGTAAGAATGTAATAGGTATTGTACATGTGTAATTAACCACTAAGAAGCCAAACCTAAAATCCTCTATGAACCGATGCATGTATAGTGCATCACGTAAGGTCAGGGTACATGAAATAACAAGACTAGTGGGAAGACAATGTATATCAACTTAGCAACTTAGTCACTCAATGGACCAACTGACCAACACTAGATGTACATCATGCACATGAGTTACGGAGGCCAGGTGGCTATTAGACTAACGTTGTTCCAAAAAAATGTGGTGAGGTCTGTCACATGATTTTGGGACTCCCATAATATGTGGAACTCCTGGTCCATATATTTCAAAAATAAAGGGACTCCCTTTGAAATATTTGGACCTGCTGCAATTCACAGTGTGAAGCCGACATAAACCTGAGCAAGCATACCTAACCATGGATGTGGCTTGCCAAATTGCTTTAGTAATACTGCTAATACCATGGTACACAGCATTTCTATTTGTGTTGGTACAATGCAAGATTAGTAAGCTTACTGCTATGAATGCTAGCTCGAAGGACTTGGGTGCTACAGCGCAAGCACACACCACTTACTGTGTAGCAAAACTTCCGTTCTGCACAGCTGCCGTACGCTGGAGAGCTCCAAGATGATTCAGTGCTCAGAATGTGCAGAATTGTTTCACATTAGATGTGTAACCCACCAGATATAGCCATAAACGACAGTAGTGTGTAGTGGCATTGTAGTTGTTATAATTCACAAAATGGTAATATTTGGACCGCACTCTCATAATGATGTAGACAAGAGAAAGAGATGCCTACAGCAAGTGTAGGTAGTAGCAACAAGGGGCACTCCTCTACCTTGTCGCTAATCAGAATTGGTCGACCTACGTAGGTGAGCGGCTTATATTAGTGATTGTTTCTGTTAGCGGTTGGACATCAATGGATGGCCATACACATCCTACCCATCCCCTGTCAGTGGATGACATAGTTATTCTGACACCCCCAGTCCACCACATTACCTATTCCCTTGTAAGAGTATCTCGGATGATGTAACAGTACCTGTGTCACCCACAGGTACTCTGACAAAGGGGTAGGTAGCTAATGTGTATATGCATGTGGACTGAGACAGCCTGAACAAACCTATGAATGACTGAAAAGTGTGCAAATGGCAATATCTAATTTGCCTTTACAGTACTAAAGTACCACATGCTCTATTTGCCATGCTCTAAATTGCACCTGATTTATCCATGTACTGTTCTCTGCTCTAACTATTCAGGTCCCTTTGTCCAACTACAATGTAACGTACATGTAGCACACCTGAACCTTAGGACTCTAGCAAGTCTAACGCACGAAGAAGCGCCTATGTACGTTCAACCAACAGGGGCGGATCTAGGGGTGGGGGGGACCTTGGGGCCCATGGAGCCCTCCCTCGGACTTCCTAACTGCTTCTGCGCCAGGACTCAGCTTGATAAGGCATGCCGGCGCGCGCACGGTCATACTTCAGGCCCATACACAGGTTGTTGAAAAGGTGGGTTACATAACAAGCGTATAACATAATTACATAAGCGTGCCACCTAGGGGGTGTAGGGGCATGCTCCCCCAGGAAAATTTTGGATTTCTAGACCTTCTAAGATTGTTTCTGATGCAATGTTAGAGTAATAATATTAGAGTACTAAAGTCCATGCAACGCTCATTGCACTTGACTATAGCAAAGACAGTTATTATTTCAGGGATGAAGCCTGGTAGAACATCCAAGGCTGATGAGAAAACGTGCACATTGATTAGCAAGTTCACCGTCACCCGTCTCTCCCTCCACCTCTCGACAGTGTTGTGTAGTGACATTGTTCATTATGTTGTGCTGTTTTGTTTGTTTTTGGTTTGTGTGGTATTGTCTTGTTTTGTTTGTGCATGTTGTCTTGACATTTCTTTATTTATTTTGTAGCCTTTCCCTTAATTGTTATTGTATAGGTTATTGTATAGGTTATTTTTAGCTTTAATTTTATTTCATGTACCGGTAATCATTCAATTTGCTATGGTGCTGAACCTTAAAACAAAAAGAAAATAATTTCACCCGCGCGCGAGAAAAATTTTATGGATGGAGCGTCGCGTTGGCGCGATATATAACGCTATAAGATCTCGCTCGTTTTCTACGCGTGCGTGCTATGTCTCAGCCGTAGCCAGCGATTTAGGCGAGCTAAGTGTGAGTCAATCACATAACTAACCAGCCGAAAGGGGGGTTCGTCCGAACCCCCTCGAACACCCCCTGTGTACAGGCCTGTACTTGTACGCAAAACTTGCATTAATACCGTAGGGGCGGGGGTTTCCGAACGGGAGGGTGTTTCCAAACACGGCCGATTATTCAACACAAGGTATCCAAGTTTTTACGGCATTAATTAGGTGTATACCCTTGCTGTACTGCTACTGTAAAATCTGGCCTTTTTTTGTTTCAGGAGGTGAAATAATCGGCCGTGTTCGGAAACCCCCTCCCGTTCGGATACCCGCCTTTACGGTACGTACCAGCCGCGTCCGTTCGATCCCTATCACATTTGCCATGACGAGGCGCAGGGGCGGAGCACCCGGTCAGGCAGGTCAGGCTATGGCCTGACCACTTCTTTCCCCTACAGATACTTTATCTGTTCTGAGAGATATCTAAAGGTTGCACGTCTATGCGTACAGTGCACAGCTGCGAACTAACAGTAGCCTCGTTAACTCGGTTCCAAGCCTTCCCCGCGAGCGCGTTTTGATAGTGCGTGGGAGGAGAACATTGAAAAGTCAGGAAAAGCCTGGTGTTTGCTCCAGTCTCTGGACTACGTGGATCGTCTGTCGTTAGTACACGCACTAAAGGCTCAATTAGAACTTCTACGCACCAGTGTTTTTTCACTCAAAGATGGCCAGGATCCGTCAAAATGTTTTGGGGGAGCATGCCCCCAGACCCCCCCTACAGTGATAGTAACCTTTGGTCTGACTACTGAAAAGCAGTTTCCTCCGCCCCTGGAGGCGACACAGTATTGACACTCAGCAAGGCGATGCTAAGCATCTTTGTATTTACTCCGCACATGAAATTTTGCGGTACCCCCTACCCCTCCCTGGATCCGCCCCTGCCCAACGCACTAGTCTATATACCTCACCTCCAGCTAAAGCTTGATGGGAGCAACAGAGGAGAGCCAGTACAAGGGTACTCAGAGAGCGTCCCACCAGCATCACGATAGATTTTCACCTTTGTCCGCAATTTACCCAAGTAGATCTATAAGCATGCTGAGTGAGCATACATCACGTGATTGTACATGTACATCCCGGAAATCAGCTGGAATGCATGTTTTGATGTAGGACACCTAGTCCAGTGTGTCCACAAGGTGCTACACGCCATATATAGTAGTGATTACTGTAGCTAGTCTTTTTTGCATGCTTGTCTCGGTTGCATCAACAACTTTTCAATAACACCACAAGGATTTTTACAGTGTATAGTGTTGCAGATTATTATAGTGCATATATCATATATCTGATGTATATTGGACCCTACACCCTACACAGGAGTAAGTTAAACCAGGATATGTGATCACCAGATTAGATCAATAGTTCATCCTGGACAATTACAAAGTGCAAATTATTATATGACAGGATATTACTCATATAGCTGATGCAATTGGTACAATCCTGTAGGATATACAGCTGCAGCTGACCAATTCTGATGCAATTAGCACAAACATGTTCTCAAATAAGAAAGCAATTTTCAAGACTAAATAGAAAGTGGTCCACACTTTTCAGATGTCTTGGTTGTGCTAAGTAAGCAAACGTCATTTATCATGTGACTTGCGTTCTCTATGAGTGCTCAAAATATGCAATAATTACTCGTACTTGAATCTGATTGGTACACGCAAATTTCTCCGCATGACGTCATCACGATCGAGCATTGACACCAAACCTTGTGTGGTCTGGGAACGAGACTAAAATTATACATGATATTCGAAAGGCGTGGCCAACATATTTTATGCTTACGCGCAATGCGACGTCGCCATTGTGAGTGACAAAATCTATTAGGTGGCAAGCATTTTTGCATGACCAGGAGATTAACTACGCATGGCCGGAGGGATGTATTTCCAATACTGGAGAAGTGTACCAAGGATAAGTAGAGGAAAAATTGGGCCTGAAGTAGACAATCCATATGTCATACATATTCCTGCTGCTCCATGTTCAGAGTTACTTCGAGATGTGGAGTATCCTTATTAACATACCCAGTCCTGTGACTAAAGACAAAACCTTAGATATCTAACAGCTGGGATGGGTGGGTAGTGTACACGCATAAGCTGCATTGCGGCGTATTGCAGCAAAGTTATTGCAACACTCATCTACAATGCTCACAGTAAATATCACAAGCCAAAATAAGACCATGGTTTGCTGCTGAACAACCTGGGACCACTATCTGTGCTCATTGCACTTGCTGTGACATTTTTCAGAGTAGGAGGAAGCCAACCACAATGTAATTATAATGATGTACAAGCAGTATTTTTACTAAACAAGTGTGTTTCTGCAGCAGGCCCAGAATGAGATATGTATGAACAGGCCTCTCCAAGCCAGCTGTGCACCAAGACAGTCAAACAAAAAATGTGCTGCCTCAGGTGGGACTCGAACCCGCAACATTCTGTGTTATTGGCAGATGCTCTACCAATTGAGCTACCAAGGCAGCTCAGCTGGTTGGGTTGAATCACACATACAAAGCAACACAGCTCAAGGCAAAGTGTCTCAACCTTAACATCAGGTGAATTCAAACTCAGTATAGAGAAAAAGACTGGGGTAATCAAACCACCAAAGATGCTTAGTATATACATGAAATACTCAGACCAAGAGACTCCCATTACTAACCCATCCAGCTGTTGTATCCTTCTAAGCTTTTGCATGCCGCTCACAGAATATGGTTTAATCACACAGTGTATATATAGGGATTGCTACGGTCTATCCCCATTGAAAACCATATATAAGGATTTTGTTCATTTTCACTTTCAATTTGAAGTTGATTTCACTTTTAATGATATCAAAGTGAAGAATGTGTGAAAAATAACCATGAAACAAAAATTGGTTGATCTGTGATGTAAGATATGGGTAATATCTCAAAGGTGCTTTTCACATTTTTGCCATGTTCTTCATCTTCTTATTATCACACAGTACAGTAGTACTGTGTATATAGGGATTGCTATGGTCTATCCCCATTGAAAGCCATATATAAGGATATTGTTCATTTTAACTTTAAATTTTAAGTTGAATTCACTTTTAATGATATCAGGGTAGAGAGCATATGAAAACAACTGGTATACAAAAATTGGTAGCAATGTGATGTGAGATATATATAATATCTGAAAAATTGATTTCCACATTTTCTTCTTCTTCTCCTTCTTCTTCTTCTTCTTCTTCTTCTTCTTCTTCTTCTTCTTCTTCTTCTTCTTCTTCTTCTTCTTCTTCTTCTTCTCCTTCTCCTTCTCCTTCTCCTTCTCCTTCTCCTTCTCCTTCTTCTTCTTCTTCTTCTTCTTCTTCTTCTTCTTCTTCTCCTTCTCCTTCTTCTTCTTCTTCTTCTTCTTCTTCTTCTTCTTCTTCTTCTTCTTCTTCTTCTTCTTCTTCTTCTTCTTCTAAACGTGGAAATTGGTGTGATGGTAAAGCTTAATACCTCAATGATCAACGTCGTGATAAAATCTCTGTAAACCATGTAAATCTTGTACAAAATAGCCTCAGGCAAGCATTACTGTACCTCACTAACAATAGCCCCCCTAAATGTGGAAATCGGTGTAATGTTAAAGCTTAACACCCCAATGATCAACTCTGTGATAAAATCTATGTAAACCATGTAAATCTTGTAAAAATAGCCTCAGGCAAGAATTTCTGCATTCCCCTAACAATAGCTCCCCTAAATGTGGAAATTGGTGTGATGTGAAAGCTTAATACCCCAATGATCAATGTTGTGATAAAATCTCTGTAAACCATGTAAATCTTATACAAAATAGCTTCAGGCGAGCATTACTGTATCTCACTAACAAAAGTTCCACTAAACGTGGAAATTGGTGTGTTGGTAAAGCTTAATACCTCAATGATCAACGTTGTGATAACAACGCTCCACTAAATATGGAAATTGGTGTGATGGTAAAGTTTAATACCTCAATGATCAACGTTGTGATAAGATCTATGTAAACAATGTAAATCTTGTAATATAACAACAAATAGCCTCAGGCAAGCATTACTGTATCTCACTAACAAAAGCTCCACTAAATGTGGAAATTGGTGTGCTGGTAAAGTGTAATGTACAAAAGATGAACATTGTGATAAGATCTATGTAAACAATGTAAATATTGTAATATAACAATAAATAGCCTCAGGGAAGCGTTACTGTATCTCACTAGCTTCACTAAATGTGAATATTTGTAGGATGGTAAACTACCTGGTATATAGTTACATAGTACTGGCAGTTACATAGAGCCTATAACTCTTTCATGCACACGCTATTTTCTGTACTTTTAACTAATGTACACTGCACTAGCTAATATGTTTGTTAACAAGTAAACCGCAAAATAGCAAAATGTATGTACCTAGGTCCAGAAAAAAATGACAGGAGACAAGTAAATAAAAAATTTAGAAAGTATACATTGATATATTATAACATATCTGTCCCAATCTTGTCTCTTTTCCTTTTTCTGCAATCCCTATATTTCCTTTCAAATTTCCTAAAGTTTTTATTTACTTGTAATATATTCCACATCTGTAACTCTGAACATGGAGCAGCAGGAATGGGCTATTCAAGTAAATAAAAATACACCCCTGTGAAGGATCAATAATTGCGTCCGAGGTGTGATTTTGTCAGGGGGGTATTTCGTATTGTAATTAGCCTATCCATGGAAGGTTATGGACAAAATAATGACGTTTGGGGGGGGGGGGGGGGGGGAGTACATGAATTAATTTTTCTGAGGGCAGTATTTATACCTTTAAAATTTGTCCTTGGGGGTAAATAGGTGTTATTTCTGGTATCCCAGGGGGAGACCTGGTCTGTAGTTAATGTCCTAGGGGGGTTCTAAAATATTACTCCTCCACAGGGGTGTATTTTTATTATCTGGAATAGCCCAATATGTAGGACATATGGATTGTCTACTTCAGGCCCAATGCAGCTCAATTTTTCCTCTACCTATCCTTGGTGCACTTCTCCAGTATTGGGAATACTTCCTTCCGGCCATGCGTAGTTAATCTCCTGGTCATACACAACAAAAATGGCCCCAACACTCAATAGATCACGCACGATTTTGCCACTCGACGTCGCATTGCGCGTGCGCATATAATTTCAGTAGCGCGTGCGATTCTTGGATTTGCGCATGCGTGCCGCCTCCCCACCATTTGTTTACTATAGTCTGGCTTAGCCACACCTTCTCATAAAATGGCCACAGGTACGGAGACTATCTACAGCTAATGTCGCCTTATTTTATGACTACTCCCGTAACCTGCAGCCCCTACAGGCGATGAGCCACTGACTTCAGACGATGCAGTCAATGTACTAGAGGAGATAATAGAGGCACAGCACCAGTCATACGTACTCGGTCTTAAACTGAAGTTACCACTACACGTTGTAGAGGCCATATGTGAGAATCACTCACTGCCTCGAGATCGTCTCCTCCAGGTTCTCATTGCATTCACGAAGCATGTAGATCCCAGACCGACATGGAAGGCTATTGTAGCTGCCCTCAGGAGCCCTGCAGTCAACCTACATCAACTGGCAATGAGAGTTGAAAGAGCTCATTTTCCTGATCCTACTGCCAGTCGTGATCCACCACCACCTGAGGCTACTACCTCCACTGGTAAGTATAACATAGCCCTGACTACTGATTGTCTTTGACACAAGACACCATCACACAGCCGCTGTGGCCATCACTGAGACATCTTCCTCACTGACCTCTGGTGAGAGGGACACTGGATCCTCAGCAGAGGAAGCAGCACATCTTCCTGATCCTGACGACCCACCACCTGAGACTATCACCTCCACTGGTACATATACTGCCTCAAGATAACCACTGGTCTTTGGTTCATGTCTGTATTTCCAATCCCCAGTTCCAAGGTTTGAGGCCACCTCTGACATGTCTCCTGTGACCAGTTCTCACACATCCTCCACAGACACCTCTGGTGAGATAGATATAGTAATATTCTGCTACTTGGTTTAAAAAAATATTCACCTTATAGCTACTGGAGCCTCTTTCCTGGTCTCACCCACAAGTGAAGGTAGTACTGATACGGCTCACCCTAGTGGGTTGCAATATAACTGTGTTTCACAGAAACTGTCTTTTTTAATTTCAGCTTCAACCTCAGCTAGATCATTTACTAGCAAACCAACACTGCCAGAACTTCTCAACCTTAAGACCTCATCAGGCAATACTGTCGATGTAGTTCAACAGATAGGAACACATTACTCCAAACTGGGTCCTCTTCTACTGAATGATGACACTGGTGCAGTGACCTCAGCCATTGTCTCTCAATATCAGCGTGATGCAGATGCAATCAACCAGGAGATTCTGACACGATGGCTGCTGGGCCAGGGCAAGAAACCTGTATCTTGGTCCACTCTCACTGATATTCTGAAGGAGATAGAACTATCAGAATTATCTCAAATCATCCAGGACAGCCTGACTAGGTCTACTGCATTGACCTCTGGTGAGATGGACACCACACACTCAGCTGCTCTAATTCACCACCATGCACTTTTTTACAGGGATTGAGAGGTCTGTGGAGGTAGTGAGGAGAGAGATTGGAGTATTTGAGGGTAAATTCAATGCAATGAAAATGGCAACCATTCAGTGCTTGGAAAGGTTTCGTATCAGTGTAATGTGCGTTGTGTACACATTAACCTCCCTCCGGGCAGATGGCATGGGGGAACACAAGATGTTTCTGGAGAGATATCGCAACACACTCAAGAAAAGTCAAGACCACTGGGAGCTGTTTGGATCTCTCAACTTGCACTACTGGAACTACCTCGCCTACCACCTCTTGGACCATCTCGTAGTGGAATTGTCTCGGAATCATCAATATTTGACAGATGTCAATGGAAAAGCAATGGAACAGTCCCTTACAGATGCTGAAATAAGAACAATGGAAAAATTGTTTACAGATATCATAGGAATGATGGAACAGTACAAGACAGATCTCAAGTGTTTCAGAACACGCACGCCGCTATGGTTATTCTGTGAGGCCCAGGAAGATGAAATTGAAGACCCTCCACCGACCTTTAGAAAGATTGTAGTTAAACACAATTGGTCAGACCGCACAAGTACTGCTACACTTGAGGATGTTGAGAAGTTCCGTCAACGCTATGTACGCCACTACAACCTTCGAGACTGTGCCCTGATGTTGAACAGTATCAGACCTGGGACATTCACTGTCATTTGGTTTGTACCATCATCTGTTGTTGAGGTATTGAAGAAGGAAAGACCTATCAAAGTGTTAAAGGAATTCTACGTCATTAGAATGGAAGTAGCTGGATCATGTGTCTATGAAGCTCGTCATGTGAGTTTAGTAGTACAATCAGAAAATATATATCACAACAGGGAATTCCCCGTTAGCTAGAGGTTCATGTTATGCATGGCCTTCATTCCCTTAGTGTTGTAATGACCCCATATGTAATACACATATCGCCATATTACAGGCTCCCCCATCTACTACCACTACATCAACTCCATCTACTACTGCCACAGTGAGGTAGGTATAGTAGAATATAGAGGATAGTCAGTGGGGGGGAGTGCACATTGGGGTTTTTCCTTTCCCCACCCGACAGCCCCAATTTTTTGATACAAGAATAGCCATACTAAATTATACAGTATGCTTCACAAGTCACCCAAATTCTTTTAATTTTCTGGGTGGATATTCCCCCAGACCCCTCTATAAGTCATGCATATATGCAAGTCATGTACAACATGCAAAATTCTCCCTCTTCCCAGGGGCTTAAACAACTTTAAAATTGGGGGGCTTTGCCTTCTGTTGCTATATGCGGTCGCTGGCTACAGTTATCACGTCTAGAAGTTGATAGATATGCCTCAAAAGACTGCAGTAAAGGTGCAGTTTCATTGATTAGCCAATATTCGGCAGTGACAGCTGATACAGGCTCAGTTGAGTACTGAGCTGGAACTGACCGAAGCAAGGAGCTACGCAAGAAACTGTGAGGCAATTGTCATCCATCATCGGTTGCATGCACTAATTATGATTACTACAGTGCGATGAAAAAACTGGGGGGCTTTAGCCTTCCTCTCCCCCCTTGTCTACGCCCTTGCTCCCTCCCCAGAAAGAAATCCTGTCGAAACCCTCTGGTAGTCATTACCATACAGCTGTACATACTAAAGTTTATTTGACTTCACCTGGACCCTTGAATTTTGGCAATACCTTCATTACTTTTCACCCAATTTCAAAATATAGAGTACCATTGGATTCGTCGCGTTTTGCCGTGTCTAGTGATAGATCTCACTAAATCTGAATTCCTATCACTCCAAAGATAGCTGTATGTCCCGTAAGGAAAGTATGGAGATGCCATTGACCACGAGGAATGTAGTGTGCGTGATCTCAACTAAACACACCGTTTACACGTGAAGGATTCTTACGTGCTTGAAGCGTTTGCTAGTGTGAAAAGCAGCAAGAAAAAGGGGCTGCCTGGGATTCTCAGGTTACTAATGCTAGCTAGGCTCCCATGATACTAGCTGGGTGCCCACATTTTCAATGAGATGTAACGTAGCAGTCAAACAGTACTACTGAACTATGACATCATGGATCAACGTGCTTCCTGCGTCATGGCTCACCTTTAGCCACTTATCCCTAGTCTTCGGCCTAACCAAGCCTACTACTAGGAAAAAAAGCACTTTTCGTAGCGTTCAGCACTGCCACGTGGTTTCCCTCCGGTTACCTGCGCATACCACTACCCGCAAACATGCAGGAAGTTGTCAAAATGACGCGCGCCTGCGTAACACGTAAAACCACTGCAACTTCCGGGGCCCAGGTGAATGCGAGTAGACTTTATGTCGTTTTTACCTGTGCATTTCTGTATTTGTCATCCTGTGATATTTAGTCATGTGTGCACAATGTTTCTGATTGATCACTCACACTCACACAGTACTTGAGTATATATGTACATATATACATATCACGTCACAGGAAATCATCTGATCAGCCAACAGCAGAAGAGGATTTTCCATTTGTTGAACAGCCATCTGAAGATTTCTTCTGTCCAGTGACATATGGCCTACTGCTCCAGCCTCATCTCACAGCTTGCTGTGGTAATCACCTCTCACAGGAAGCTGCAACTAGGATACAGAGAGAGGGAGGGGCATGTCCACTGTGCAAGAAGCCACATTTGAAGACTATGTTAGACAAACGGTTTCGCCGTCAAGTCAATGAGCTTCATGTATTCTGTCGTCATGAGGATAGAGGGTGTGGGTGGCAGGGAGAGTTGTCTGACTTAGAACGTCATGTCCAGTATTGTCCCATGAAGACCACTCCATTAATGACTGACCTTCTCAAACTCCCTGTGTAAGATTACCTCACTGTATGTATTACATGACCTGATGTGATACAGTGTTGTTACCATATACATACCATATAGATATAGAGGAATGACTGGACAAGACAGGAACAGACATCAGGTAGAGGAGACTGGGGAGGTGGGGTTATAGTGTCATGTGTGGAGATGGGTATGTAGGGAGGTTTGGGTAGTGATATGTGGAGGTGGGTATGTAAGGGAGGTGGGGTAGTGATATGTGAAGGTAGAGGTGGGGTTGTGATATGTGGAGGTGGATATGTAGGGAGGTAGGGTAGTGATATGTGGAAGTGGTATCTAAATGTTTGACTAAAAGTGTGATTGTATGTATATGTCTCCATTCCAGTCCACTCCACAAGCTGCCAGACCTGTAGCTGTACCCCATCCCTCCAAACAGGGAAAAATAACTTCCCTTCCTCTCTCCATACATTATATCCCATTCAATAGCCACATCCTATTTAGTCTAATGTGGCTATGGACACTCCCACTGTGTACAGACGTGTATCCATGGCCATGTCACATGACTAATTTTGATTGGGTCAGAAAACCTGCCATATTTCCTACTATGCAGTATATTGAAGTGTAGTATATATGTGTACATTCCCTGACAATATCTAAATGTTGAACTAGATATAGAAATACATGTGCATATGTAAGAACTAGGAAGGAAAGAAAGGCAACTCAGGCAAAAAAGACACATATAGCACAAAAATGACATAGATTTCACCAACCATACAAAAATAGAACAACCTACAAATAAAACATGATGTACAGTAAACTCTCTTTTAATGGACACTCAGAATTACCAAATAACGGACGACCCTTCATGTCCCTGTGTCATTGTGGATTTGGTTTCCCTGATTTACGGCATCCCTGAGTAATATACCCTAGGGGATTTGGCATCCCCGTACCAAATTCCCGAGTGGATTTGACATCCCCTTGGGGAATTTGGTATCCCCGTATTTTTTACAGCAAGCAAAAATCTAAGTAGACTTGATCGGTGTACTTCTTTTCTATAGAAAAGTTAACTAGTAGATAAGCCAGCTTTACAACCATTTTTGTGTGGGGTATGTATCTTGCCGCACAGTTGTACTGCAAATACGACAGATATCGTAGATCTAGTGGGTTGAATGCAACTTGCCTCATTCGGATTAGCTGAGCGCAATGGAGCAAACCAAGCTATCACTCACCAACCTAGAAGACCAAGAAGAATCCCTACGTATACCTGCCATCCACCATCAATGAGAGGAGCAGTCACCACCAACCGCCATCTACGTAGAACGTACATCACCTGTTGATAGATTCTACTGACGACCACACAAGCAACGCTGAGACAGATAAGGTAAAGGAAAAGCTATCACTGAACAATGACCACGAACTAGAACTTCAACTGAGTTATAACAATTCGACATACACTGAGCTAAAGGGTATACTATCTAATCGGGGATGTCAAATTTTCCCTAAAATATGGGGGGTGCCAAAATCCCTAGGGTATTTTACTCGGGGATGCCAAATCCCCTGGGATACCATATTCCCTGTGACACCGGCCAAATTCCCATTAGACACATACAAAAACACTTGAATAGCGGACATCTCTTATTTCTGGACAACGGACAGGAGGAACTGCACCGAATGATCCAGCTCCATAGAAGAGTTACCCTGAATAACGGATGATGCACGCATGGGGCTAGCCCTAACCACACCCAACAACTGCTGCCGTATAGCTATCAGCTAAGTGAGTTCTCTGTCCACTAAATATTGGTTGTACTCTCATAGCCTTTAGATAAATTTACGCGACCCTTATAGCTTATACTTGCAAGAGACTTGGAAGAAGGAACGTGAAGTGTGTTCACACAATAATTCCCCAATAGAGGACACCACCTGAATAATAGATTGCACCAAAGTGTCCGTTGTTTGGAGAGTTTACTGTACATGTACATGTAGCATGTGTACTGGTACATATCCCATCCTAAATCCTGCTGGGGTCGTTAAATCTCCCATTACTAGTCCAGATATTACATCATGATGTACATTACATGTCATGTGATCGCCCCTCAGCTCACTTTGCAGTGCCATAAAAAGAAGACAGCACCACATGGAATGGGTAGAGGATCTGCAACGACTGATGATCAATTTGCATATTTCACACCATATGAATCCAACTCAGTTTACAATTATAAGTGGAGTACAGAGAAATGGGAGGAACTTCCTCGATCTCCATATCATAACTCTGGACTAGTCATCATTGATAGGGAACTGACTGCTGTGGGTGGAAATGATGGATCTTATCGTCCTACTAACAAAGTATTTACATTACGACAGGGCCGATGGGTTGAGCACTACCCCCCAATGAACACTGCATGTTCCATTACTAGTGTAGTTAGTACATCATATGGCAATTATATAGTAGTGATTGGGGGGTATGTTGGTCTTTGTTGGACTGCTAAAATTGAACTTTTTCACATGAGGAGTAGAAGATGGTATGAACTAACCAACTTACCACAGGCTCTCACCTACCCTTCAGCCACAATATGTGATAATCAATTACATGTAATAGGACTTGATAATGTTGGCTACTCCTGCTCTCTTCAAGCTCTATTATCCAGTTACCAGCGAATGATATCAGAGTCAATATCGAATATCCTTACATGGATACCATTACCTCAACTACTAGTGGAGAGGTCAACAGCTGCTACTCTCTGTAGACAGCTAGTAATAGTTGGAGGGGTGCAAGGCTGGTCACTAGTCAACTCCATTCACCAGCTGCTAAATGGACAGTGGGTGAAGATTGGCTCTATGTCTAGTGGTAGGAGTATGTGTTTAGTAGTCAGTCCATCGCCAGACAAGATGATGATAGTTGGTGGAGTAGGAGTCCGAGCTAGAGACAATGTTGAAGAATGTGTTGTGTACAATTTAGTTTAATTTAAATGTGATATTATGCTGCTTTCAAGAAATTTGTACAGATTAATGACCAATAATTGATAAAATACCTAGATATCCGGATGCTGCTATGTGTATGAGCACACTCAAATTTCTGCAGTTGCGCTTGCTCACACCCACAAATTAAGGCCCGTAGCGAGGGGGGGTTCGGACGAATCCCCCTTTTTCGCTAGACAATCCGCGAAACGCGAGCTTATATATTAGTGTCTTGCCACATGTGCTACGCCACACTGTCACCTATAGATCTGTACATGTTTTATAATACCTTCTGTCGACGTCGATCTTGCTATCATCGCATAGCTCCAGCCTAGAGAGAAAGGGTATATACAGTGGAACCTCCCATAACGGACCCTCCCACGAGCGGACCACCTCTCTATAACGGACACTGGCTATGGCACGGATTGAAATTACAATAGTTAAGTCAACCTCCCACGAGCGGACGCCTCTTGATTCCGGACAGCGGACAAGCCACGTGCTTCCAGCTGATCAACTCTGTACAAAAGTGCCTCTTATAACGGACAAACAGGAAACCACACCCATCCTTCATGCGTATACAGTAGAATCGAACCGCAATAATCCGAACTCTCGATTTTCCGAACCCGCGCTGACAAGTAATTTCGCTTAATTAGAACAAGTTTTACGCAGCTTGCGCATCGTAAGCAACTGCACGCATTGTTGGAAAAAGCCGTCTGTCGCTCCTTAGGCGTCCATATAGCCTTGTAAACATGATGGCCTCGTATCATACTGTCTATAGTAATGGTCGAAACTGCCATCCTACACGCTATAACCACGCAAATGCGAACAGGTGGGTAGATAGAAAAACCCAGGTTCTACTGTAATAATCATTGTTCTGCGATACACTAGGCCAATCCTTTGGCTTTCAATGAAAAGCTATTAGCTCTTTCAACTTTTTTATGTGGGGTTTAGGTCCATGAAGTGTGTAAACGCACGGTATCTTCAGGCCATATCCAGCTTATCTATTCACCTTTTGTAGTTCATCATTGGTGATCTTGTCTATAAATTGTAGTACATGGTGTAGATATGACGGCTTTTAGAACATGTTATCTAGGTATATTAGGTCTATAAATAACCTATTGGCTTGAACCTCCCACCAGAGGACAACCTCCGAAAAGAGGACAAAATCTCTGCTCCCAAAGTGTCTTTTATTCAGAGATTCCACTGTATACCGTATGGTATGCAGTGTGGCGATCGCGAAAGAGAGAGGGTGTGGCTATGCTAGTCTATGTGACAGGTTGGCGTCATGTCAACACCAGTCATCCGAGCTTTCTTCGGCAAAAGGAAAGCCCCTACACCGGATGGTAAGGTAACAAGGAGGTATTGAGATATCTATAACATACGGAAGTGCATGCACTAAACCATTTAAAATCCTGAAACAAGCACCAGAAATGATCTCAGGGAGCCTCGAAAAACAAAATTTTTCTGGGGGACTATGCCCCCAGACCCCCCCCCCCCTACAGAGGTGTGCTTTGCACACCTTTTACAATATGGACATATGTAACCCCCCTTTCTTACTGGCTGGCTATGGGCCTATACCTAGATATAGTCAGTGGTCTATATGGTGAACAGCTCTCTAATTATATGTGCACACTTGGGCTAGACACTAGAATTTCTCATTGTGTACACTTTGTGTGCAAGCCATGTATATATATTAAATTTTTTATCAATATGTTACAGCCACAATCCATCATACGGCATATGCAGTCATACACACTATTGTCCGTTTTTCATGGCCTCAGGCTTCAGTTATATCTGAAAAAGAAAAGAAAATACTAATACACATCTACCTACTATAGCTATATATAGTCTGATCTTGCTTGCCAACAAATAGGAAGCCCCCTTAGTGATTATCCATCACTTACAGCATTTGCACTGAAACACACCTGGATCATTCCATCACTCAGTATCAACAGTCCAATCTGGAGCATCCACAGGGGGCTCACTAGTTGATGGTATATCATTATGGCGAAGTTTACGGAATGTTCCCTCCTTCTTTACTTTGTCTTCATAGCGCTTGTCCAGTAATGTCAGAAAGTCAGTTAACTCTACAAAAACATTTTGCCATTATATACACACCATGACATGTAAGTAAGCATTATTTTGCAGGTTACTCCTTGATTGCCACTGCAACTGATGTACAACTAAAGCATTTGTGTCACCACCATCATCTGATTCGTCTGTCATAAATTAAAGTCAACAGTCAATTGACTCCAATACTTCATCTCACTTTCCATCACAAAAGTGCTCGGTTCTCAAATTTCTGCCAAAAATGCATTCCAGTATTAACATCACACTCCATGCATGGCTTTTGAAGTGTATAATAATTATATATAATACTAGTACTAAACTGTAACTCCCTAAAGGAGGCTGGGATAGAGGCTATTTTTCTGACACTAGCCTAAGGTAGCAATTATTCGATCTTCGGCATCATACGGAGTATATGCTGTGTCAGCAAAAATTGTAATACGGTATGTCATGTATTACGTTGTCAGCTTGTAAAAGCTAATTTATGGGCGCAGTTTCCGTATATAGTGTCCGTTAAGTGCGTTCAGGAGCATCAGTGAATCAGATGTCTACTATCTGGAATCCGAAGGGTCCGTTTCCATGCCACGGACTTAGTCCGTTGTAAGGAGGTTGTCCACTACTCGGTTATGGGAGGTTCAACTGTATATCCGTATACTATAACCAGTAGGGTACACAAATACTGTACAAATATCCACACACATGCACAATGGACCGACGCACATGTGAATGCAATACCATACTTACACGTCTCTTACGCTGCCGACATTTCTTTGCTTTAATCTTCTTCCGTCGTGATCTTCAAAATCCAGCTCCTTCCATTGGCGTCGCATGTTTTCGTATTTTCGCTTTACAGCCACTACAAAGTAGAATAACACAGCATAATACCCAAACACCAGAAATCACGCTATATGGATTACGAGCAGAAACTAAAAAGCTATATCATTTTCTCATATTCACACATACGCACACAAACACATGTGTGCACAGGCATAAAGTACAGTGCGCAAACCTTGTACATTCTCTTCATCATATTTCCCTGCATGTGTCATCATGACTTCTTTAACAATATGTTTCCTTACTGCAGTGTTATGTTTCAACTTGGAACTGCACAGAGAGAGATGCCAATTTTGCATAATACTATGTGAATATAACAAACCTCTCTTCAGCTCAAAGACCTTCTTCCAGACCATCATGGACTAAAGACACTTTTTTCTAGAAGTATATACAGAAGCCGGATTTTTATATAAAATAGTGACACGATAATATTGATTAACCATGGCTTGCTTACAATGTATGCTGGTAGTGCCTTGCAGCTTTGCTCATACATTATCTGATATTTCATATGCATATACAAGCATTGAGAATACATGACTGAAGCTCACTGACAAATCTCTTGTAACTTTAATCTTTTTCCGCTCAAAAGAAGAATTACTTGTGGTTGACTGATCACCACTTCTCATCTGTTCTTCAACAGTTGCAAGTTGTTTGTCAAATTCAACATGTTTGGACTGAATTTCATCCCTCATTTCCTGTTGTTGAGTTAGCAACGTTTGAAGTAAACTTTGCTGCTGTTGAAACATGGACACCAAACCACCTAAACATGATATGTAGACCTCCAGATTATAGTATCATAGCTGCCAAGGGTGGGAAACATCCAGGAGTGAGACTAAGACTCATATCCATGTATATTACATGCGTGACTAATTAGACATATTCGTAGTGTAGCTTAAATTGCTCAACATGCTCGTTTTTTCACTGACCACGCCCACACGCGGCGCGAAACAAAACGCGTTCAATTACGCGGTCCACGCCCACACGCGCGAAACAAGGACGCGTTCAGTCGGTATTATGAAGACGCGCGCGCACATACACACGCATTTTAGTCTGAAAGCAGACAGCCCTGATGTAAGGCGTGAGAAATGCCTCTTTAAGCGTGTGAGCGTGAAGTTACGTGCGGAAGCGTGAGACTAACGCCTAAGGCGTGAGATTTGGTAGCTCTGTAGTATAGACATTTGTATAATATAGGCAATGCATTAATAATTGTTTACCCGATTCTGCAGAGGTACATTGATCCGGTTTAATAGTGAATATTGTCCCCCCCCCCAAAAAAAAGTTGTCCCCCCAGACATTATTCACTAGTGAATAATCCCACATCACCCCTTCTCTTCAGTGACCCTGCATTCAGTTTTGACAATGAAACTTCCCAAGCTACCACCCCTAGCTTTTCGTATCAAAGTAGTAACCCAGGATCTTCCCTTGATACCGACTTGCAAAATTCTACTATTGGCGATGTTGATACTGATTTAATTGAAATGGATCTTTATGATTTGTATTGAAAAGAAGATGGAAAAGGATATTCAAATGAATACCTCCAGAAATGTAGGAACAAACTGAGAAGAAAAGTTAAGCAAGATAGAATTAAAATTAACAAGTTACAGAGACAGATTATAGAGTTGAAATTAGAGAGTGAGCACAAGAAAAAAACCAATGTTTTATGGGACAATAGCATTTCGAAGATCACGATGTGGGAGAATAGTGCAATCAGCATTGGGAATATCCAGTGCTGCAGGGAAAATTATGAAAATATGATATGAAAATTATTAACACCTTAAAGCTATATATAGTGTTGACAATGACAGATATTATCAGTGATTAATTGTAATACATTTTACTATGTGTTGGCAATGTAGTTATTAAAATGGTAATATCACACAGTACGGTAGTACTGTGTATATAGGGATTGCTATGGTCTATCCCCATTGAAAACCATATATAAGGATATTCTTCATTTTCACTTTCAATTTGAAGTTAATTTCGCTTTTAATGATATCAAGGTGAAGAATGTGTGAAAAATAACTAGTTTACTAAATTTGGTTGTGTTATGATGTAAGATGTGTGTAATCACACAGTACGGTAGTACTGTGTATATAGGGATTGCTATGGTCTATCCCCATTGAAAACCATATATAAGGATATTCTTCATTTTCACTTTCAATTTGAGGTTGATTTCACTTTTAATGATATCAAGGTAAAAAATGTGTGAAAAATAACCAGTATACAAAAATTGGATGTGTTGTGATGTAAAATGCGTGTAATAGCTTAAAAAGTGCTTTTCACATTTTTGCCATGTTTTCCATCTTCTTCTTCTTCTTATTATTATTCTTCTTGAAGAAGCGTAACTCAATAACCATAAAATCAATGAAATTGAATCTTTGCATGTGGAAATGTATCAATACGTACTGTGGAATAGAGGTATAATTTTTTCGTTAACCCTTGTAGTTCATGTACTACTGATCGTTATCTCTCCCAGCAATGTATTATGAATGAGGATAACTAATGAGCAAAACTCAGCAACCATGGTAACCATCAACCTTAAAGTTAGCATGTGTAGAGATATCATCGCTAATAGCAACATGAAAAAACATGTACAAATACATCAATGTACTAAAAGGTATGTTGATGTACATAGCATGTCTGTGTCCCAATCTTGTCTCTGTTCATTTTTATGCAATTCCTATATTACACTTCAAATTTCATAAATTTTTTATTTACTTGTAGCTTAAAAAGTGCTTTTCACATTTTGTCCATGTTTTCCATCTTCTTATTCTTCTTCTTCTTCTTCTTGAAGAAGCATAACTCAATAACCATAAAATCAATGAAATTGAATCTTTGCATATGGAAATATATCAATACGTACTGGGGAATAGAGGTATGATTTTTTCGTTAACCCTTGTAGTTCATGTACTACTGATCGTTATCTCTCCCAGCAATGTATTATGAATGAGGATAACTAATGAGCAAAACTCAGCAACCACGGTAACCATCAACCTAAAAGTTAGCATGTGTAGAGATATCATCGCTAATAGCAACATGACAAAAGCATATGTTATTAACCCTTGTGATTCTTGTAATAATGATGTTAACACTCCTCTCAATGCAATACATGTACATATATATAGCGATTACGTAATTCATTTTGAATGTACGTGCATAGTACATACGTTTTACGTATATAGTTAGCTTGCGTCATACAAGAAAACGATTACGTCATGAGACAAGACTCATTAATGACGTCATTTATACCAGCCGCGCATGCGCAAAAGCTTAGCAACTAGCGCGTAACAACTAGGCACGGAGTGAACTGGCTGATAGAGAACGTGTTGACGCAACTAGCACTTAGTACTACATAAGCAAAACAGAGATGTGTTGACGATTCTTGTGCTACTCTCACTGTCAGAACACTGCACACGCGTACAGTGCTCTGCCTCTACGTATGTACCTCGGTAAGCTTATATCATGGATACCATATAGTACCTATGCTTATATACCGTCTGCTGGAGAAACGGCACGATATTCTACCACGATACTATATACCACCAAGCCAAAGCGCTGGTGACTGATAGTACGTTGCTAGCAGGTTTGCTTATAGACCAAAGTGTACGCAGCTGCTGCTTGCAACCAAACCACGCCCTCAGTACTAATCACGCATTTATACAGTAGCTCAATACTTGGTTAGATGTTCATGGATATGGAGAGGACATGCTAGGGAGAATTATTGCTTACAATAGTAAAAAAAGTGACAAGAGACAAGTAAATAAAAAATTTAGGAAATTTGAAGTGTAATATAGGAATTGCATAAAAATGAACAGAGACAAGATTGGGACACAGACCTGCTATATACATCAATGTACTACAAGGTATGTCTGTGTCCCAATCTTGTCTCTGTTCATTTTTATGCAATTCCTATATTACACTTCAAATTTCCTAAATTTTTTATTTACTTGTTATAAGGATATTCTTCATTTTTACTTTCAATTTTAAGTTGATTTCACTTTTAATGATATCAAGGTGAAGAATGTGTGAAAAATAACCATGAAACAAAAATTGGTTGATCTGTGATGTAAGATATGCGAATATCGCAAAAAGTGCTTTTCACATTTTTACCCATGTTCTTCATCTTCTTCTTCTTATTATTATTATTATTGAAGAAGCGTAACTCAATAACCATAAAATCAATGAAATTGAATCTTTGCATGTGGAAATGTATCATTACGTACTGGGGAATAGAGGTATAATATTCCTTGTAGTTTTTGTACTACTGATCGTTATCTCTCCCAGCAATGTATTATGAATGAGGATAACTAACAAGCAAAACTCAGCAACCATGGTAACCATCAACCTGAAAGTCAGCATGTGAAGAGGTATGATCGCTAATAGCAACATAACAAAAGCATATGTTGCTAACCCTTGTGATTCTTCTAATACTGATGTAAACACTCCTCTCAATGCAATACATGTGTAGTGATTACGAAATATCATACGTGCAGAGTACATACATTGTACGCATATAAAAGCAAGTGTCATATAATAAACCGATTACGTAATGACAGAGTACTCGTTAATGACGTCATTACATCTGCCGCGCATGGGCAAACGCTTAGCAACTAGCGCGTAGCAACTAATATAGATAGGATCGCCGGATCGGCGTTAAATATTTTCGACCGCGTACTTCTAAATAACGCGCGCCTGGTTGGCAAAAGAGCGGGAGCCATGGTAGTGAGCTGTTGTGCGCACGGTTGTCGTAACCGCTATGGAGAGAGACTAGGGCTCGGGTTTTTCAGATTTCCTATGCAACATGGCGAGAGGAAGAAGAGGTGGATACTGGCTGTCAGAAGAAAGAGCTGGAATCCAACAAAACACACCAGGATCTGTGGGGATCACTTCGTCACACGAATTTGAAGCGGAAGCAAGTTACAGAGACTTCGTTCATTAACAGAGTATTAGTTGTATGTTCTGCATTAGTCGATATGTCACCCAGTGTTGTACCACTGTAGGTAGTCCCATAGTAATTGTAACCCTGTCAGCTCATTACACAATACACATATATACTAATTACATATGATTGTTTTATATTGCTTTACATAATATAATATTGTTTTTACAACTTTCGCTGCAATACCATTTCCCTCTGGGTTTGCGAGTCAATTGAAGTGAAACCACTCAATTGGACATTGTGTGTTGTCACAGGCCACCATTTTCCCTGATTCTCCACCATGGCACCAACAGTAGGTAGATGTTGTACTACTGGAAACATCTCCATCTGACGTCGACTGACTCTGAGGCTTGCCAGTTAGAAGAATCGGAAGTAGAGCCTTGAGAAAGGAGTCAAGGGCGGTCTTGGTCGGTTTGAAATGTTCAGGGTCTTGAGTAATGCGCTCAACGTGGATACCCTTCGGGGTCCAACACACAAAGTCACAGTAATCCTTTTCACACACAGACAGCTGTCCTTGGACCTGATAGTAGTACTCATGGCTTTTTGAAAGGTGTAGTTCTCCCTTGTCATCAAGCTCCAGATAGAACTTTGGATCCTGAACATCCTGTGGGCTTTCATCTCTGGGCATGTGATTTCAATAATTCCAGAGCCACAGCAATCACAACTTATTAGCCCATCCAGTGATGCTCCAAGGTGAGGGAAACTGGGATTCAGGTGAAGTCCAGCAGCAGAATACTTCAGCCCTACATGATTTTCATCTGCAAGTTCAAGGTATGCCACACGTGCTACATCTTCATTATCAATTCCCCATCATATAGCTGGGACGTGGCCCAGTGATCGATCTCTCTCCATAAGCTGCTTCATGAGGTATGATGGTGGGGGTTCCAGAGAGGCACGCGAGACAGCAGCAAACTTTGAGGCAGTTATTCTTCCAATTCTGTGTTCAAACAACAACCAAGATTGGGACTGAAGATGAGTGGACTCTTCCAGATACACACATTCTTCCCAACTCAATGCGAGACTCTTAAAAACTGCTTCACATGCTGCACTCAGATCACTGTGTGACAGAGTTGAGTACTCGTCTCTCCTAAGTGCCATCAAGGGAGGAGGAAGTTTGCGAATGACAGGAGTGGTAGGTGTGGTCCTGGTCACAGGGATTAGAGAATAAAACACAACTGAAGATGGTGAAATGTGTTGTACTTCTCTGAGGAAAGATTCCTCCACTTTTGTAGAGTCAAGCCCAGTTTGAATAATCTTCCCAGGTCTATTAGGAGTTTCACATATATCTCTCTGTCGTTTTGGTCTTTTAAATTGTATATTCACTACAAGAGATGGCTGTATCTGGATAGTTCAATATATTATTACACAATTAATTAGGATTATTACTGCTTCCACGAAACGAGTTCTTGCTTAGTATAGGTGCCAGGTCTTGTGATAAAGTACGCGAATATGTGACCATACTCGATCTTGGGCCAGAGTCATATCCTCGCTAAATCTCTCATCAGCAGAGTACGGGTCATCATCGAGAGAAAGGCCTACAATCTCCAGTTTCTCTTGGTACCTCCGTTTCCCCTGACAATCGAGTGATTGTAAGGTCGTATTTCGTTCTGCCGCCATGCTGACTTTCGCTGTTTTGCCAACCAGGCGCGCGTTATTTAGAAGTACGCGGTCGAAAATATTTAAAACGCCGATCCTATCTATATAGGTGCAGTGAACTGGTTGCTTGATAATAGAGAAATGTGTTGACGATTGGTTTAGCAACTAGCGCTTAGTACTACATAACAAAAGACAGAGATGTTGACGATTCTTGTGCTACTTCAACTGTCAGAATACTGCATACGCGTACAGTGTGTTGCTCTCTGCCAGGCACTACTCTACGTATGTACTGGCTGCTGGAGTAGCGGCACGCTACCAAGCTAAAGCGCTGGTGACCGACAGTACGTTGCTAGCATGTTTGCTCAGCCAATAGTACGTTGCTAGCAGGTTTGCTCAGCCGATAGTACGTTGTTAGCAGGTTTGCTCATAGTTCGTGTACGCAGCTGCTTGTAGCCACTCCCTACTAATCATACATCTCAGAGTGTGATTATTAGGGCCTCTAGCAATAATGGGCCAGATATTTTATGGATATGGTGAGCATGTGCTAATGGGAATTATTGCTTACGATTGTAAAAAAATGATTAGAGACAAGTAAATAAAAATTTAGGAAATTTGAAGTGTATATAGGGATTGCATAAAAATGAACAGAGACAAGATTGGGACACAGACATGCTATATACATTAATGTACTAAAAGGTATGTTGATGTACATAGCATGTCTGTGTCCCAATCTTGTCTCTGTTCATTTTTATGCAATCCTTATATACACTTCAAATTTCCTAAATTTTTATTTACTTGTATAATCAACGCTTATGCAGGGTGCATGGTGTACACTTTATGAAAACTCCCAGAAAAGTGTTCAATGCATGAAACCCCAAGTGAACAGTAATTTCCCCATGTAGAAATTGTGAACAAATATGGAGCATCACTTGGGACATTCCCAATGTATTGCAATTTCCCCCAAATAATACACTTAGCATGTATAAACCTTGAAAACCTTTATGTACACTTCATGCATGCAAATAAGAAAAATTCCGGAAATGGTAGTCCTTCTAGCTGTGTTGCTCATTCGACAGTGCTCCATATTTCACTAAGCAACTCCACAGCCCCACCACTGATGATATAGAGGCTAGGATATGCAATTTGGGTGACAGTTCAGATGATGTTCCAATAGAATTCACAGAACTGTATGTACAGTAGATGACTTCACTTTTCTGTCAGTGTGGTGTACTTAATGGCTTATAAACATTGCTTAGCCTTGGATTTATACATCGGTGTAGATAACTGACATATAATTATTCCCCTTATAATATTACTTTGACTCCATATATGTAACATTGATGATACCTTGGCGAACTGGCGGGACACTGTATTTATGAGAAAATATAACTTAAGACCCCACAAAGAAAAATGAAAGGAGGGATTACGCATGTTGTTATTGTTGCAGGCAATTATCCCTTGCCTGCATACACAAATTCTAATTCATCTTTGTGGTAGTGTGAACTCTGAACTATACACTGCAAAAACGTGATGGTTATTTTAACAAAAAGTGTTTTACCTCAGTTGCATGTGTAGTCACTCATTCATGTAATTGACAATTTAATGGCTGTTAGACAAATGTTGAGAGGAGAGCCAAAAAGCGCATACCATAGACACATAGACTGAGTATTGTTATTTCAATCTAATATGACTCATTAAATTGTCATTTACATGAATGAATGACTACACATGCAACTGAGTTAACCACATTTTGTGTTAAAATAACAATCATGTTTTTGCAGTGTACATAACGTTAGGTTGTTAGTTTGCCATTGTCATGCATGCATAATTTCTACGTGGTGTTTTCATCATTTCCTGCATACATAAGTTGTGTATGGTCATATCATATTCAGCTGCTCCTCATACATATATATCACTTTAGTTATTACAATCTTAATTGTTTCTTTACTTTTTGGCACTACTATCCTTATATACACCCTTCAACATTTTAATGAAATATTTTTTTACACTTGTATATATTATTATGCTGTGGTTGTGTAAAGAGATTCGGATTAGTAGTTGATGTCTGATTAGAAGTGACTACAGTGGCTGGTGCAGTTGCAACAACACAACTTCGAAGTGGACTGCAATTCCTCTTGTAGCCGACTATAACCCCAATACAGATGGAGACCCCAAGAATAAGTAGCACGATGATCAGAGCAATAGTAAGATCTACAGCCAGTCCAACATTCACTGCAGAGAAGAACATATATAGCTATATGCTGACTCATTGTGAACACACAAAACATGGTAAGTCAGATGGTACACTTTACCAGTGGCGGATCTAGGGGGGTTTCAGAGGTTTCCACTGAAACCCCCTTTTGCTGCGACTGTATAATAGCTTACATCTCACGAACACGCGCAGCTGATTTACTGTAGATTTCATGCGTTTGTCGTGCGCGAGCGTACGTTAGCGCAAGCACGATATATATTTACGGACGCCTAGCGTCTATATACGCAGCTGTTCAAGGGATTTCCATCTCTCAACTCTTCACGTACATGTCAAACTTTAGTACGCTTTACTCTATAAACTGGGCAAGGGTGACAACAAGGTTACGTGTACGCACGCGGACGTAACTCCGCATTCGCGCGCGTTCATATAATTAACTGGGTGTGGCTTCAAAACTCACGCGACATGCTACCCCCTTTGCAAAATCCTAGATCCGCCACTGTTTACCTTTCACAAACCTACGAAGTACAATGCTAAAATAGGCAAAGGACAATTTGTTGCTGTAGTGATATATTTGCACACTATCTAACTGTACACATGTAAATACATGAATAGCATGCACATACACATTACTCAGGGTTTCATACTGTACATTATTTATATATATATAATGTACAGGATATATATATAATGTACAGGACAATTCAATCATCGTTTTAGAAACTTAGTAAACTAGGCCATTTCAGGTGATCTCAGATCTTAGCTATACCTCAAATTAAAAAATTACTTGTGAAAGACAAGAAAGTAAGTAAAAATGATACAAAACTTTAGAAAGTTAAACTATTATTGATGATAAAAGTGTTGAGGTGCATACAAAAATGTCGTACTGTTATTGCTTTTTTTCGCAGTCCAAAAGTAAGATTACTCTTGAATCACATTATTAGCATTCCTAGTATCATCATGAGGCTGTAGGACAGTTGGAGGTGGGTAGGACTGGTTAGGAGGTGGACCAGTAGGAGGATATCCAGAATAGGCCTGGTTTGGAACAGGATATGGAACATTCTGCAGTGGATTATGTAAGAGTGAATACATTAATACTCTCTTCAGTGTAAGTGAACATTACATACTCCATTACACATTATAGATATAACTATTTATTAATCTATCTAATTGGTTGATGGCAGTAATGCTATCAAATAAGTACACTTGTTCTACTATATGCAACCACTATATAAGGAGTACCAGAGGTATTTGCTGGGTGGGGTTAGCAGCAGCAGTAACATCATCATAGGAGGGTGGGGGCTCTTGAAAACTCAACTGAGTATCACTATACACTGGCTGCTGTTGTTGTGTAAAGAGACTTGGATTAGTAGTAGATGTTTGATTAGAAGTGACTACAGTGGCTGGTGAAGTTGCAACAACACAAGTTCAAAGTGGACTGCAATTCCTCTTGTAGCCGACTATAACCCCAATACAGATGGAGACCCCAAGAATAAGTAGCACGATGATCAGACCAATAGTAAGATCTACAGCCAGTCCAACATTCACTGCAGAGAAGAAAATATATAGTTATATGCTGACTCATTGTGAACACACAAAACATGGTAAGTCAGATGGTATACTTTACCTTTCACAAACCTACGAAGTACAATGTTAAAAGTGGCAAAGGACAATGTTTGTTGCTGTCGTGATATATTTGCATACCATCTAAATGTACACATGTGTATACATGAATGCAATGCACATACACATTATTCAAGGTTTCATACAGGACTCTTTGGTGAAGAAGTTTGTGGGGCACTGCTATAGTGTCATGCATGAGTTTGCAATAACATGTAACCATAGACTATACAAAATTTTCTGGGGGGGAATTGAGGCTGGGGGGACAATTCCAGACCCCCTTTGCGTGAAACCATAGATAATCTTGTTTTCTATATAGGCTAGCTTTATAGCTACAAGCTTTGATTGTTTGCGGGCTAATGAGTGGGTTGTGAATCAAGCCTAGTTATATACAGTCACCTGGAGGTCAACTAGACCAGAGCCCCAGATGGTAGGAATTATCAGCGACATAGCTAATTCTGGCTGGAGTTGAGGGTACTTTCCTCTGGTGACGGAGGAGCAGGTGGTAAGAATTTCACTATTATGTACATGTATGTGTGGCATGATTGTGGGTGCGTGGTCTTCATGATTTTGTTGTGCAGCTCCCTCCCTGTCATTGTTATGTGTCTCAGGTAAACATTGGAATATCACTTACCTATCCATATACACAGTACCTTGTACATAATATGTAGATTGTATATACCTGAACTACAGTCATCTTCATCACTGTTGTCTCCACAATCATCATCACCATCACACCTGTAGCTATCTGGCTGACAGTCACCATTATCACATGTGAATTGGCGATGGCATGCTGATGCAGAAATATAAAATGTAGACACACCAGTAAACAATGCCAGGAGGAAACATCTCTCATGTAGATACATGACTTGTCTTTGCCTGATCAACTCAACTGCATGGTTGCTCAGTTACAGTGGAGCATATATATACATGTACAAGTATCTAGCTCACATAGTGTTGAGGTCTGTCCATCTTCATAACATTAGTTTCTTAATGTGTACATGAAGTACTTACATGTACATCCCTCTTCATCACTGCCATCTGAACATGTATCAATACCAGTACAGTAGTTGCTGTCTGAGACACATTCTCCACTGTAACATCTAAACTGCGATGAGGAACAGGAGACTGCAGACAGAGATATGGTACACTTATGGACATTGTCTTACAAACCAACTACAGTAACTGCGCATGCATGCCGAGGGTTAATTAAGAAATTGGAAATTAAATATTATCATAAAACAAGCCCGTAGCCTGATCCTGGGGTGGGGGGGGGGGGGTTCTTTCTTCTCAGTAGGTTGACCCAGAGCAATGCGCAAAACGTGCAATGGCTTGGCATGCCCCGAGGAAATTTTTAAATTTTAGACGTTCTGAGATCGATTCTGTTGCTTTTTGGACACATTTCTAATTATGGTAAGTCTAAAGGCAAGTGTAATTGCATTTGTATAATAAAAGATCAACAGTTGCAAAGAATCAACAGTTGCCCTGCAATCGGATTCGCTAACGCTCATGCAGACTGGGCGAGGGTTGAAGTCGAGGAAGCGACAGCCAAACCAGCTGCAGCTCCATAATTGCCCTTCTTTTTTGGTGGCAGGTATCGTTTCAGGCTCCACTGAGCTGCTCGTTTCCTCTCTCTCTCTCTTTCTGCTCTTGGCGTCCCATGGCCCGCGACGTTACCACGCCCACTCACTGCTCGGACCGGCGGACCCTCGCCTGCGTGCGGGCGGTTCGTCCGAACCCCCCGAACCCCCCGAACCCCCCCCAGCCTACGGGCTTGTAAAAAGGGAAAGTGGCAAAATTGGAGGACACATCAATACCATACCATCATATATACATGTATATTATGATGTGTAAGCTCCTTTTACCCTGTGTATATGTACATGTATTCCATTTATGTTTACCTGCCCATTGAAGTACAAATTGTAGTTGCGGTAGAGTATAGCTTTAGGGGAAATTATTTTTGTGCTGATAGTTCCATGATTTTTCAGTTCGTCTTACATTGCTAGCTTCTCCCTATGCAGTTAGTTTTCAAGCACCTCGATTTCTAAATATTACATGCCAGGTAGATTCTGTGCAGTTAATGGCATACTCTATTTACTTTCCTTATGGGACATGTGGCAATCTTTGAACTGGTAAGACCTACAACTTCATGAAAAATATCGCGGGATAATTAGCTAGTGTTTGAAAAATTGGACAAGATATTAGGAAAGTATTGCAGATATATTGTACTCAAGGTACCAGGTGAACACCAATAGACTCTATCAGTCCTGTAGCTGATGAAAACTTAATACCACCTAAAATAAGGGGTATCACTGCCCATTTGTGCAATAATAAAGCTGTAGTGGGCAGTGATAGCATGTAAGTGAGGCAGTGTTGCAGGTAACTTTCACAATAGAAAAGCATAAACACATATACACAAAATATTTTGTCAATGAAAGCTCTAAAATCATACCAAATCAGATATGGTGACCTACAAGAGTTGTTGTGTAAGTTTTTAACACAAGGGTTGCCTCACAGTACTACTAGAGTTGTTGTGTAGTTGGTATTTTGGGTACTGAAGGAATACTATTATGCAAGTCACCATGCACAACTTCCTACTTACCATCATTGATTTTGAACACAACTGCACTGTAGGTAGTTGAATACAAACATCCCACATCATTGGAATTACTCTCTCCACTGAGGTAGTGGGAGTTATATTGAGATAAACTAGCCTGCCAGCCTATCACACCTCCACCCCACTTCATACTACCACAGTCGTAGATGAACACAGCATATGAGGATACCCCATTAGTGATTAGGACACCTTGGAAGGTATTAGTTGTGGACTGTATAAAGATACATATAGTACTATTAATGTGTGACAACTGGTATCATGTACATTTATGACCTTGCATTATCAAAATATTTAAGGATGTAGGGATGATAGTGCTAAAAATCAAAAAACAAGGTGCAGCATGCAGGCAAATTATGGAAGGGATGATGGCATGTAACATAACATGTGTAGCCCCCTTTATTTACATATGTATAGTCTAGGATACTATTGTAGTGTTCTGGATGATAGTGTCTAGAGCACGCTAAGTTAAACTCCATGACAAGGACACCAAATGTTGACATCCTCTGTTCCTTGCCTTGTTCTATACTTACTTTAGGCATTCAGAAAATAGGTTGCACCCCAGATCATGAGTGTCCTAAGTTACAGTGTAGTGTAAAAGTCTTCATGCTCCCTCCCTCCCTCCCTCCCTCTCTCCCTTTCTCTCTGCTCAACTCTTCCAGTAACACCATGCAACAGGTTATTGTGGTAATACTGAACATCCCGCCCCAAGCTTACCCTAGAACCCTGATATTGAGGAACACCATTCCATTCTGCCACCATCATTCTAGTTCCATAAAAGCTATCATCAGTCTGAGATCGAATGAAGCTACTAACTGTATTCATCTGAGAGGAATCAGAAGTTGTAAACTGTGTATATTTCACTGATCCTGTCCTGGTTGTGTCAATATCAGCAGCAAATGGAGCAACAACAGAATATGAACTGGTTCCAGGAATATTAATGTCATTCATAGATGAGTACAGAGGCACTTCTCCCATTAAGAAATAACCATTTATTGAGACCTGCACATGTACATACATTTTGAAAGCAACATTGTCATCAGTCACACAGTACATTTGTAGCATTATAGTACTGGTAATGCAAGAAATATGCAAACATGTTTATGGTTTGTAGTAAGGTATAGTACACAGGAACATGGATATGATCCTTGTCTGCAAATGCAAAAATGCAACTTACATGAACAGATAGTACAGTGTACACATGTATCTTTTTGTATACACTGTAAAAAATTAAAGGTGGTTTAACCCTTCTGTGGTTGTTTGAGTTACAACTTGAGTATACTATAACTACAGCTGGCAAATATTAAAGAGACAAACATAGAGCTATGAGCAACCTGGCTTCTGAAAACCACCACCCACTAGTGATTTGGGGAACTCAACCACATGACAACTCAGGAATGTATGTAGTAATATAGCAATTCATCAGGTTTCCCTCTCATTAACAAAGGAATAGCAGTAAAACCTCAGTTGCAGGTAGTGGCCTCAGTTGCATGTTTTCTTAGAAAATAAAGCATTATACTGCCACTATATACATTCTCCACTAATAAGCTAAGGAGAAACTCAATAAATGGCTATACTACTACTTCTACATTCCCAAGTTGTCATACAGGTGTAAAGGAAGTTCAGCAAATCATGCAGGAGGTTATTAGAAGCCAGCTAGGTTACCCAAAGTCAAAAGTCATGCCACTTCTAATTTGTTGTCTCTCACTCATTAAAAAGAAATTTAGTGGCCCTAGTACACAGGTTAAAACAACCTTTAAGTTTTTACAGTGTATAGTACTTACATAAACATTGTAAATGTAACTATTTCCAAATGCAAATGCTGATGTCCCTGTTGAGACAGGACCACTATAATCATCATCTCCGCTGGAAACAGTTGAGGGGGAATACAGGGTCAAGAAAGACAGTGTCCCTGTGACAGGAGATACCACATAATTATCAAGAGAAAACATGTATATATAGTTCCTCATGCAGGTAATGGGGGTTCGGGTACATGAAATGACAATTTTTATTACGAAAGGTCGGGAAAAAGATTATCATGCTAGTGGAAGTAAACCAACTTAGCAACTTAGACACTCAGATGACCAACTGACTGACACTAGATGTACATCATGAACCGAGTTATACAATGTCATGTACATTGTACATGTATTTTTACATACTTTGGGGGATGTGAATAGGCTGGGCCTAGAGGGTGAGCCTGCTCCGCAACCATAACATACTTGGGGGAGTTGTGTTGCGTTGCTTTGTCTTTCTGCTGTGTTGAGTTTGTTTATCTCATGGATGATTGAAGTCATGTACATAACACATGAATTTTTCAAATGTCTGACATAGTTAGAATTAGTGGAGGGTAGTGTACAACACAATACAACTGCCTCTTCCCCAATCGCAATCTTTAAGAAACTTTGGACAGCATGTGGGCTGAGATAGCCTGAAAAGGCCTAGCTAGGAATGACTAGAAGTGTACAAATGACTCCAGTTTACAGTACTAAAGAACCATGTGCTCTAATTTGCCCCACTGCTCTAAATGCACTCAATTCATCACAATTTATCCACGTACTCATCCCTGCCCTAACTATTCAACTCTTTTTATCATATTAATGTAGTATATGCACCTGAACCACACAGGACTCTCTCAAGGTAACAGATGTGCCTAACGCACGTAGGCCGCCTACGTTCGCTCCAACCCAATGCCTCACCTCCAGCGGCTAAAGCTCGAAGGGAGCAACAGACGAGAGCCAGTATAACAGCAGTGAGAGAGCGTCCTGCTAGCATCACGATAGATTGTCACGACACCTTGACCGAAAATTTAGGCCACTTTCGAAAATTTACCCATATTAGAGAGTCGGTAGACTCTCTATGTAGGGATAGCGCCGACAGGACACGCCCATTTTCCAAAATAGAATGGCCCAGAACTCCCAAACGCGGCAGTTGCAAACCCTTTTGGACACATACACGTACTCTACGAGTGATTCTGTACCCGCTAAGACCCTCAAAGTACGTAAAATACACAGCTACAATGACTTACGGAAGTTGCCACACACCCCTTTTTGGATTTTTTTGTTCATCATCTTCTTCTTCTTCAGTTAAACTGGCCTACCGCAAAAGTGGCACAAGTACTGTCCTTGGTTTTTACATGAAACGACTCCTTTCCCTTGCGTGCGTGATTCTTGACCAAGAGAATCTTCGTAACTTTACTCAGGGCTCTGTAATCACAAATTTTCCTTATTTGTTGGAAGCCATTTCTATATGGTCACGTGCATCACGTTTCATAGAAAGGTGGGGCTCAAGCGCGCGCAGGTCCGCGGGACTAGAAGCGGGTGGGGTTCGTGCGAAGACAAGCAAGTAGGGATTACTCTACGTACAGAACACTGTAGGTACCCAAGAAAAACAATAACAACATGCGTAACCCCTCCCTACATTTTATTTCATGGGGTTACGCATGTTGCTATTGTTGCATGCAATTATCCCTTGTCTGCATACATGAATTGTAATTCATCTTTGTGGTAGCGTGAACTCTGAACTCCAAACTATATAGTCTACATAAGTTGTCATATCATAATCAGTTGTTCACTGTGCACCACTTGGGTTAATAACTTATTACAATCTTGTTTCTTTAATTTTTGGCACTACCATCTCTACATCCTTTAACATTTTAATGAAATGTTTTTTACACTTGTTTTATAGATAATTTAGACTAGTCTCGCCAACCAGACCCTCACGCGAGAAGAGAGAGTCTGGTGAACTGCCTATAGTAGAGACTCTGAGTTGTTTTGGCGTGCACCGGTGGTCATGGAATTTCATAACGAAGTGTTTGTTGGTTGGCGAGCCAGCGGAGCGAGCCATATGATAGATGATATTCGAAAGGCGTGGCCAACAATGTTCATGTTTCATACGAGAAGCCCTACAAAGCGCACGAGCATACAGCAAAACAAAATAATAAATAAATATTATGTATGGGTAAAGGAAGTAGAGAGTAAGGGTTAAGTTAAGAGTCATTGAAAAGTTTGCTTGAGATGCTTGAGAGACCGAGGTTGCTGTGATGTTGGGTTAATACATGTTCGATCAGCGGATGAGTGGGAGCATCACACAGAGGACATGGCTTTGAGCCTCAACCATGATGGGCCATGAGTCCAGTTAAATTTTGTAGACCTTTAAGGTGTTTCGAGCCTAAGTGAAGGGCACAGTCCCATAACTTTGGCCAGCTTCCACCAGCTGTTACAACCTGGGCAATGAAAGGGGCCTTCAATGCACCCTCAGATCTTTGTCAATCTTTTTGATAGATTTCTTTGTTGGTTGGGTTGGTAGAATCTGCATCAGTTAATATCTCTGTGGTAAAGACAGTATTGAAGTGGGATTCCAGCTCTCTGCATTCCTTGACTAAACAGAGGGATTCAGGATCATCTGACAATGATTTCATGGCAACCACACCGATTCTGTTAGAATCCATAGCATCTAAGATCAGTTGCCTTCGCAGAAAAATGAGCTTCCTCTGAAGCAGGTAGGATTTGGCACTGTGAAGGTCAAGGGTCACAACTGCCGCAGTGTTTGAAAAATGTTTAGGCCATTTTAGAGCCCTGTTAGCCAACTCCCCAATGAATGATTCAAGATCTTTTTGGCACTTATTTGACAGAATCCAGTTCTCACACCCAGACAACAGAACAGGGACGGCACATGTTTCTATTATAGATCTTGTAGAGAGTGGGTTTAAGTCGCCCTGGAAGGCCCCAATACTTCCATGGAGAAAAAAACAACGTCTAGCCTTCCCAATGTTCTCTGAAACAGACTTAGAAGCAAGTAAATCACTCCACCAATATCCAAGACATTTGGCTTCAGACTTTACTGGAATGACTGCACCATGTACTTTACAGTGAGGCTGTTGGCCAGACTTGTTG
Source organism: Theonella swinhoei (assembly GCA_963970385.1). Lineage (NCBI taxonomy): Eukaryota > Metazoa > Porifera > Demospongiae > Tetractinellida > Theonellidae > Theonella > Theonella swinhoei. The sequence goes on from OZ019946.1 coordinate 8,371,975, forward strand.
GAATGAGAGAAGGGCACAATCTCACATTTGTTGATGTTAAGTTGAAGGAAGTTCTCACTAGCAAACATATTCACTGTGGTCACCTGATCTTCCACAGACTCAGGGGACGTCGCAACTGTGCGAATATCATCTGCATGTAAAAAGCCACCTGCATAGAAGTTGTTGATTGACAGGCCCATTCCTGAGCTCTGGAGTTTTGAGAGTAGAGGGTCCATAACTACCAGAAATAGGGCAGGAGAGAGCACAGAGCCTTGTTTGACTCCTCTTTCAACAGGATAGCTTCTTGAGAGGACTCCATCATCCAATTTCACTTTACACGACACATTTTCATACCAACTCTTGATGATTCTCCAACACTTTCCATTCACTCCAATATCATAGAGTCTTCTTAGAAGTATAGGGTATTCAATCGAGTCAAGGCTTTTTGTAGGTCATATAGACACATGTATACTCTGCTGCCTCCTTGGAGATATCTTGCGATAACCTCCTGAGTAGCAAAGACAGCATCAGCACAGGATACTTTTTTCTTGTATGCAGATTGATTCACATGTGGTACATTAGCTTCAATGAACACCATTTGTAGTCGATTGAGGATCAGGAATTCCAGCACTTTTGAGAATACTGGTAAGAGAGTGATACCTCTATAACTATCTGCTTTAAGTGGGTCTTTTCCTGAGCCCTTATAGATGGGGACAACCAGACCAGATTTGAAGGAGTCAGGAATAGCTTCCAGATCAATAATAGCATTAAGGATGTTAGTCAAACAAACGACTACACTCTGGCCGCCTTCAATTAGATGCTCAGCCATCAGATTGTCAGGCCCTGGAGCTTTTCTTCTCTTCAGTCGTATGAAAACAACGTTTTTATGCACACGTGCAATGTGAGTGGCAAAATCCTGCGTGGCCTATATATAGCGTTTTTGGGCCATGTTTGTGGTGTATGACCAGGAGATAACTACGCATGGACGGAAGGAAGTATTCCAAATACTAGAGAAGTGCACCAAGGATAGGTATGAGGAAAAATTGAGCCTCATTGGGCCTGAAGTAGACGATCTATATGTCCTACATATTCCTGCTGCTCCATGTTCAGAGTTACTTCCAGATGTGGAGTATCCTGATATTTACAGTGAATATACCCAGTCCTGTGACTAAAGACAAAACCTTAGATATCTAACAGCTGGGATGGATGGGTAGCGTACATGTATAAGTTGCATTGGCATATGGAAGCAAAGTTATTGCAACAGCTCATCTACAACACCCACTGTCTCATATCACAAGCCAAATAAGACCATGTTTTGCTGGTGAACAACCTGGGACCATTATCTGTGCTCATTGCACTTACAGTGACATTTCAGAGTAGGAGCTGGAGGAAGCCAACCACATGGTAATGATGTACAGGCAGTATTTTTTACTAAACAAGTGTGAGTTTCTGCAGCAGGCGCAGAATGAAATGTGTGAACAGGCCTCTCCCAGCCCAGCCATGCAAGTGCAATGAGCACAGATAATGGTCCCAGATTGTTCAGCAGTGAACCATTGCCTTATTTTGGCCTGTGATATTGACTGTGAGTGTTGTAATAAGTTTGCTGCCATCCACCAATGCAGCATATGCATGAAATAATCAGACCGAGAGACTCCCAAAGCAGTACAACACAACACAATACAACTCCCCCATGACAGTCAGAGAAAACATTTGCTGCCTCAGACCCGCATTCTAAGCAGACGCTCTACCAACTGAGCTACCGAGGCAGCTCAGCTGGTTGGGTTGAATCACACATACAAAGCAACATAACTCAAGGCAAAGTGTCTCAACCTAAAGATCAGGTGAATTCAAACTTTGTATAGAGAAGATCGGGGTAATCAAACCCACCAAATACACCACTACATATATTCTTAATATGAGAAACTCAATAATGGCTCCACTATTACTATTAAAGTTATATACATTCCTAAGTTGTCATGCAAATCATGCAGGAAGAGGTTGTTTTCAGAATCCAGGTTGCTCAAAGTCATGCCACTCATTGATCATGAGTTTCTAACTCATTAAGAATTCAGTGGCTCTAGCACACAGTGAGTCTATACCCAACCTGTAACAAAGATAACCAATGAAGGATTAAAACAATCTTTAATTGTTGCAGTGTACAGATATGAACTCGCTAGGGGTTGACAAAATATGCTAGCATAATTATTGGACTAATAGGTGGTGTTTCAGTGCTAGCGATACGCATGCGCGCGCGCGCAACCATACCTCGCGCAGATGCATGTAGGTGTAATGCAACCGTGTTATACCTCGACGTGCTCCTCGAGCTCAATCGATCGATTGTGAGCATCGGTTGATCGCATGTAAAGATCGGTCGGTCGATTCTGAGAATCGATTGGTCAATGTGAGCATCAACCGCTCGAGTTTGAGGACCGATCGATAGATCAAATATTTGGAAACCATATAGTCTACAGGCTTGTGTTTTGCGCTCGATCAACTAGCGCTATGGACCGTCTGGCTCGAGTGGCGCTAGAATTCAGAAACACTGTGGATTCTCACATAAAATCATGGAAACCGACTCAAGTCATTTACCTCCGCACATATTAACGATTTACGTGTTGGATTATGATGAAACAGCTATTGAGGAAGCCTAAGCTCTTCACGAGCAGTGAATTAGGGAGCTAGTAGCAGGAGAGTTGGTGCTAGTCTCGCAAGCCAGAATGCAATTCACTGTGACCTTTAAACCTTTAATCGAGCCCGTTACGTTTGCGCGTGGCCTTCTCCGCGGGGCCAAAAACGTGACACACATACATACATACATACATACATACATACAACATCCGAGCCAGCAATCCGTAATTATTTGCCTCGCGCTAAGGCGCTCGGCAATTAATCTTGGAGTGTGGAAGAAGATTCTGGTGTAGATGAGTCTTTTCAATGCTTGAGAACAGTGTTTTTTAAACAGTAAACAAAATCCGTTGAGGACTATGTATCTTTGTCCAATATAAGAATCGCTAGAATGTATATATGTTCTTGTCAAAATATTGTTAACCTTCGGCGCGCATGCGCATCGAGGGTTACGGTAGTTGGGTCTGTGTGTGTGTGTCTGTTAAGTTACATCTCACCTCTGGAGCGTCTGTTCGTTCTGAAAATACGCTCTAGACGGTCACCACAGAAGACATTGTATCCCATTTACAAGTAATAAACAATACAAACTTTATAGTGTAGAAGGCTAAACTAATATTGATATCAAAGTCATGAGGTGTACACAAAACGTTATACTGTTACTGCTTTTGTCACAGTCCAAATGTAATAGTATCACTCTTGCAGCAGATATCCAGCATTATTAACATTCTCATGAGGAGGTGGGGCAGTTTGAGGTGGGTAGTCCTGGTTAGGAGGTGGACCAGCAGGAGGATATCCAGGAGAGGCCTGGTTTTGAACAGGATATGAATCATATGAAATATTCTGCTGCTGTAGATTATGTAAGAGTAACATAATATTACTCTCTTCCTTTAGCCAGTGTAAATAAACATCTCATACTCCATTGCACATTTTTAAATCTATATCTGCATATTATATTGAGATAGATATAAATTATTACATAATTATTTTTCACTACATGCAACCACTATATAAGGAGTGAATATATTACCAGAGGTATTTGCTGGGTGGGGTTAGCAGCAGCAGTGACAGCATCATAGGTGGGTGGGGCCTCTTGAAAACTCAACTGAGCACCTTTATACATTGGCTGTTGTGGATATTGTGGATATTGTGGTTGTGCATAGAGAACTGGCGGTTGTGTCTGTTGTGGATATTGTGGTTGTAGATAGAGATTTGGAGTAGCTGTTGATGTTGTCTGATTTGAAGTGACCACAGTGGCTCCAGTAGCTGGGGTGGTTGCTACAACACGAGTTCGGAGTGGACGTTGACTTCTTCTCTTTGTCGAGTAGCAGACTACAACCCCAATACAGATGGGGATCCCAATAAAAAATAGCAGCAACAACAGACTAACAGTAAGGCCTACAGCCAGTCCACTACTCGATCCTGAGAAAAAAACATGTATATTGACTCATCATGAACTCACAAAACATGGTAAGTCAGATGGTACACAAAAACAACATGTAAGTATAATGCTAACAGAATATATATATAGGCGAAGGTCAATGTTTGTTGCTGTATATAAGTTATATATTTGCATGTCATCTATGTAAATGTACACGTGTGAACAGCACATGAATACAACATATATTTACACTGACATACATGTTATATGATGTACAAGGATGTACAACTGGTCCAGTTGAGCAAGAGGCTCTTATCAACAATTAACAATGTGTAAAAAATACATGATGACCTAGAGTGCAGCTATCAATTACAGAATGGCTCAGACCACACAGTGGTTGCCAGTTATATTTCAGAAGGCTCTATCTCACATATCAATGTGTTTAGTAACTCTGACAGCTAGTTTGTAGGCAATCACTCGGGTCATATGGATGGACTAAGGTGCCGATTTTTTGGTTTCTCATCTGGTCCAGGTCGGCTTTGACAGGTTTCAACTGCCTTCATACACCATAACTGGTCTATGTAGGCAGTTGGTATAAATATAGGCTCACTGCATTCAGTACCTCGAGCCTGGCCTTTAAAGTGAGCCAAGCCAAGCACATACTTTAGCACATGCATATTAAAATTTTGGCATCCCATGTTAGTGGGGAAAAGTGACACGGGGAAAGTCGGTTCCCAAGGGCAGAGCTGGGTGGGACATTGATATGCTCGAGTTCACCTTCTTCTTATAATCCAGAATAGCTGGCAACCACTGTGTGGTCTGAGCCATTCTGTAATTATATTTCAGAAGGCTCCGTCTCACTTATCATCACATATCAATGTGTGTTTGTAGTAATTACTTATTTCGTATTGCTGTGGTGAATTGAGTCTCTCTGGATGGTCTGTAATAGAAGCTGTGGAACACATGATGGTGTGCTCCAGTCTGCTGCATTGAGGATATCACCTGTGGTGACCCCTGCAATGGAGGCTGCTGTAGCAGCAGCTCTTCAAACTGTGAACATGGCAGTGTCTATACCTGCCTTCTCCAGAAAGGTATCAGGCTATGGAGCTTGAAGCTGGGAAGTGAGGTTTGATGGTAGTAAGGAAGAGGGTCTTCGAGTTTGTCCCTTTCCTGAACTGTTGAGTTCTCCTTTCATAGGTTCTCACTGGACATAGTAGGCAAAGGTTGGAAAGAAAACTTCTGCTATAGGTTTTGACTGGTGAGATTGTTTTGCCAGTTTGGTAGGCTGGAAAGTCACTCCCCCTGGGAGTTAACAGCTGAATCTGAGATCGAGGTCAGCTGATCTGGTTGGGCTTGTCAGTGCTAGAAGCTTTTTTGTGTGTGTGAGAGCAGGCAGAAAGAGAGAGAATTCTTCTCTCCAACAGATTCTATATATGTGGTGACTGTGGCCACATTCATGTATCAGAGTGCCTGGGTTGAGGAGGTCTTTCAGTGTCCTAGCCACCAGTGGATGTTCACTTTCTCATGCACAGATGAGATGGCTGATCGGTATGAATTTATTGACCTATATTGATAGCCCTGTTCAAAGAGGTGGGCCAGGAAGTTGACCACCTGCATAAATCGGGATCACTGTCATGCCTACTACACCAGCTGACCCATTTTCCGAAGAGTCATATACCTTCGAGGAATTCTGCCCCATGAGGAGTTTTGTAGCTCCCTCTGAAATCTTGCAGACTTTGTAAGATACTAGAGTTGGGGTTACTTCCGGTAGGATCTCTGGGTATGTGGTTTGGATTAGGTTCCACCTCGGGGGGATTAGGAGCGGTGTGTGTGTTAGCATGCTCAATAACATGGGGTACCACACGTGTGCTTTCCATACTGGAGCCACAAGTACAAGCTCGGCTTGTTATTGGCGTTCCTGTGCCAGTACTCTCCTTATTAGGGTTTGCATATCCCCTGAATTCCTTCCAGTTCATTGTGAAGGCATCTGTGGTCACAGCCATCATGCCTGGTTTTTCCAGCTGGCATACAACTGTGGTAGCCCCTGGATTGTCAGATTGGATTGATATTGGCGAAGCATTTCACTGCTAGGTTGGCTTAGCCAGAAGTTCTAAACAATTGATGGGTATCAATTGTTCCTGAGGGCTCCATGGCCCCCCCTGTGATGACTCCGTTGCATACTGCCCCCCATCCTTTTGTTGAGGCATTGGTCTCTATGTGAGAAAATAGTCGTGCGCTCTTAGACCAGGGCTCACGATAATGTTCAGTAACTGGTTAATTTCTGGACAAATTTTACTAGTATACGGATAAAATTTAGTTTGTGCAGTAGTTTGTGCAGTAACTATGTCCAGATGTACTAGAGACTGTGAACAGCCGTCATCCACCAACAAAAAAGCATGCTGTTTCAAGAAAGACCGTGAAGAAGTGGGTGGTGGAGAATGATTGCATTCTCAACACCTCCGTGTGGCAGAAGTTCGAAGGTGACTGTAACCATGTGTTTGCTCTCAAGTGTGCTGTCTGTTCACAGAAGCTTATTTATATGCGCAACTATCGCCCTGCCTTTATCAAAGGAACTACTAACGTACAAACAATAGCATTGAAGGAGCATGCGGTGACAAACATGCATGCCCATGCTTTAGTACTATTCAAGAAACAGCATGCTTGAGACATTACAGAGAAGTCACCAATCGGGGTAGCTCTACTTCATCTACAATTGATGGATAAGACAATGCAAGAACGAATGAAGAGTAAGTTCAATATAGCGTACATGGTAGCCAAAGATAACTTGTCATTTACTAAGGTGAAGGCTGTATGAGCGTTGGAGGAGCATCACGGTGCTGATCTACATGTAGGCAAAGGCTACAAGAACATAGGATTTGCGCCATTTCCGTCTTGTACCATTGAATACTGGTTTACAGAAGGTGTCAGTCAGGAGCATCTCTGTTGCTATTTAAGCTGGCAAACTTGCTCGTCTCCCTTGGCTTCGAACTCGGGTTCTTCAACAGGCCATACCACAATGTTGTTAGGGGGCGGCTCGTTGGTATCTCTATCACACCAGCGAAGGTGTGAAGTTCCCTTGGAGGATGGTGTGGAAGTGTTAGCCGGGCTTACGGAGCCATTCCTTCTAGTCTGCTGGGTTGGCATAGTAATAGTGGTGCTTGGACCATTCTCTACCTTCTTCCCCTCTCTGAGAGTGCTGCCATCTGTGTAGTCATAGTGTTGTTCTCTAGGTTTGCCATTAGTGATAGATTGCTGTCTTTCTGCTGCGAGTTGCAAGCTAGAAAAAAGGCCAAGGTAACGAATGCAGGGAGGTTATTTATAACAACTGCCTACATAGACCCACTGTAGTATATGGAGGCAGTCAAAACTGGTCCAAACTGATGTGGACCAGATGAGAAACTTATTAGCACCTTAGTCCATCAATTATTAGTGATATGGATATGCGATTATTACAGCTATTATTTTAGAGTGTTTGACTGGCTAGAGTTCTAAGTCAATGCTCAAAACTTAATGTTGCACCACATAATATCCAGTCAGTCAGGTAAACATTGGGATATCTCTTACCATCACTATACACTGTACATTGTACATGTAAATTGTACATACCTGAACCACTTGAACCATACGAAGTATAACATCCAACTTCATCACTGTTGTCTTCACAGTCATTATAACCATCACACCTGTAGCTATCAGGCTCACAGTCTCCATTATCACATGTGAATTGATAAGAAGAGCATACTGATGCTGCAGAAATATATATGCGTGACACAGCATCAAACAATGCCAGGAGGAAATGCTTCACACATGGCTCGCCTTTGCCTGATCAACTCAACTAATTGCTCAGTTAGTGGAGCATAAGTAAGAGCGTCGCATAGAATAGAAATGAATGTACATACACATATACAACTAAAGTCTTTATAGATGTTAGATGTCAGATGTGAAGTCCAGGAAACCACACGTATTAGAGAGCCGTGGGGGTCCTGAGCTGTAGCATTCGAGCACAGCAAGGACACTACTAAGGGCTCTCTAATACGCATAGTTTCCATGGACAAGGCGTCTAACTTGTTTAGAGCTATGGCAATGCATTCATTCAAATCTGACCTAGCTAGCAGGCCTAATGGCAGCGGGGTTTGATGACGTTTTTGAGGTGTTTGGAGACGCTATACGCGAATGGCTAAACCCAGACAACAACGAACACCAGCTGGAGTCCGTACTCCTAGCAGCAATCGATGAGTACGAGTCCTCACAAGACTGCGCCCAACTGCAGAGTGCACCTGTGCAAGAAAACTCAGCCAGCCACTCCCACACCCACTCCCGCTTTGCTTCTTCTAAGAGCGTCATGTATGCCGATGGTAATTGGGTTGTAAACAATGCTCAGAGAAGCCCCAAATGCCTCACTAACAACACTATTCTTAAAGAAAACAAATGATGTGTTACTGCATAAGCTTACTCTACTGCAACTATACATCTGTACTTCCATAGGCAGATGAATGGTCCAGCAAAGACATGATGTAAACTGTTTGGCGGGTACTCAAGTCCTTTTTCTTGCGAACCTCTAGTACAAAAGAACTAAGCTAGGTGTTTAGTTGTGTGTTCATTTGCTCAAGCACTGGAATTGACTGTTTTGATGTTTTTGCTCACTTGTCCAGGCTTTCCAAACATTTTCACAAAATTTTGTGTCCTGCATTGCTTTCTTAGGGACTCGGGCCTCTCTTGCTCGCCATATCTCCTCCTCGCAGTGAGGGTACAGCTGTCGTCCCGTCTGTCTATTTGTCAGTGCCCAAACTCGCTTGTAGTAAGTTTATTCGCTTAACAAATGACACATCTTACTTAACCCTGAATAAAGTTGTGGTCATTTGGAGGATTTTGAAACTGCGCCATTGCAGAGATCCAGCACTACCTCCGTTGAAAGGGCATACATGTACGTAGAGTCGGCCATTTTCCTGGGAAAGCACACATGCGCATGGCATTAAGGGTTCTGCACTTTAGGATATTCATTAGTTTAAGCAGCACCTTGATTTCTAAGGCCTATATATACACATTCTGTGCAATAAGTTATTACAGATACATGTATGTTGTCGACTACTCAAGGTACAAGCCAAATAATACACTTCATCAGTCCTGCTTGTATGGTGCGAGCTTATAAAGATGGTTCCTATATCTGTACTTACCATCATCTATTTTGAACACAACTGCACTGTAAGTGGTTGAGTACAAACATCCCACATCATTGGAATTACTGTCTCCACTGAGGGAGTGCGAGTTATATTGGGATAAACTCTCTTGCCAGCCTATCACACCTCCACCCCACTCCATGCCACCACACTCATAGATGAATACAGTATATGAAGATGAGCCATCAGCGATTAGGATGCCTTGGAATGTATTAGTTCTGGACTGCATAAATTTACATGATTGTAGTACTATCAATGTGGCACATATGAGAGTCGGTAGACTCTCCATGTAGGGATGGTGCCGACACGTCCATTAAGCCTTAACAAATGTAACGGCTCAGAACTCTCAAATGTGGCAGCTATAAGCCCTTTTAGAAAACATAACATGGCCTATGAGTGTTTCCAGACACAATAACACTCCCAAATGCAGTAAAATACACCGCTACAATGACATACATGTACGTGATATTGTCAAAACCTCAATTTGTTCAACATCATCTTCTTCTTCTTCTTCAATAAACAACCCTCTCTCACAAATGGTACAAGACTTTTATATTCACCTGTGGGTGCCTATGGCCAACAGAATCTTCGTAGGACCTTTCCTGCACAAGTAGAGCTAGGAATATATGTATTTTCGTATACATGAACGCCATTTGTGATTTCACGTGACTGCGAGGAGCAAAAGGGTGGGATTCGCGTGTGTAAAAACAAGTGAAATAAGTGTAAAAAACATTTCATTAAAATGTTAAAGCATGTAGGGATGATAATGCTAAAAAGCACAGCAGGCAAAACCAGTGAGGATGGCATGAGAAATAAGAAGCAGCATGAAGGCCAAGGCAAGGGATGGGCATGTAACAATCATAACATGCGTAACCCCTCCCTGCATCACACATTGTGGTTTTGCCTGCATATAGTGCATCTGGTTCCTGTAATTTTTAGCATTGTCATCCCTACATCCTTTAACATCTTAATGAAATGTTTTTCACACTTTAAATGCACATTGTTGTCATTATAAAAATGTGTAAAACAGGTGTGTAAGGATGGTAGTTAGGGGTTCACTTTGAAAGTGACTCAAGGGGGGGAAACACATCAGTATATGCACTGCAGAATATACATGTAACTGCCTAGAATAAGAACTATCAGGAGCTACTAAAGCTGAAAGCCATAGTCAGTATAAACTGTACAAATTATTATGAAACAGGTTATTGTGTAATAGTGAACATCCTTCCCCTCCATTCCATGCTTAATTGTACTTGAATATTACAGTTGGCAATGGATACACATGCAGGAACATAGTACAATATGTAGATGCATGTATTTTACAAATCAGCAGAACTTACAATAGATCCCTCATACTCAGGAACACCATTCCATTCTGCCACCATCATTCTAGTTCCATAAAAGCTATCATCAGTCTTAGATCGAATGAAGCTACTAACTGTATTCATCTGAGAATCAGAAGTTGTAAACTGTGTATATTTCACTGATCCTGTGCTGGTTGTGTCAATATCAGCAGCAAATGGAGCAACAACAGAATATGAACTGGATCCAGGAAAGTTATCCAGAGACAAGTATTGAGGTGTTTCTCCCATTGAAAAATAACCATTTATTGAGACCTACATATGTACGTACATTTGGAAAGCAACATTGTCAGCAGTCACGCAGTATTACATGTAGTGCTGGTAATCCAGAAAATCAGAATCATGCAAATATGTATATAGTTTGTAATAAGATATAGTACACAGGAACATGGATATGATTTTTGTCTGCAAATGTAAATACAACTGAACACATAATACAGTGTACAGTCTTACTTACATAAACACTGTAAATGTAATCATCTCCAAACTCAAATGATGATGTCCCTGTTGACACAGGACCAGCATAATATTCATCTCCACTGGAAACAGTTGAGGGGGAATACAGGGTCAAGAAAGACAGTCTCTCTGTGACAGGAAATACCACATAATCGGGTGAGTGCAGTGACCTCATACTAGCAAGGTCAATGCCAACTCTGTTTACATGCCATACATGTATGTCATCAACCAACTGTGCCAGTGTGCATTCGTCTCCGGGCAACACACAAACGTAGCCAGCCTTGCCTCTTCTTCTTGTTGCGCTTGCCCCACAAATTCTTTGCATTCTCCTAGTTGTCATGGGAATACATGTGTATAGTGCCTCTGGTAAGGTCAAGGTACTCACGAAAGGTTGGACGAAAGGCTAGTTGAAGTACATCAACTTAGCAACTTAGTTACGTCAATGACCAACTGACCGACACTAGATGTACATCATTACATGTACATTATGCATGTACATATATATATATATATACACATAGAATGAGAGTGTTGAGGATTTGAATCCCACCCGAGGCAGCCAATGTTTCTTTAAAAAATAACTGCTTTGGGCAAGTTGTGTTGTGTTGCCTTGCCTTGTCTTTCTAAGTATCTCGTGGATAGTTAAAGTAATTACTCACAATGTAGTATTAGGGGTTTAGGTCTGTCATAACATTGTGCATTGGTGTCTTAATGTGTACATGAAGTACTTACGACATCCCTCTTCATCACTGCCATCTGAGCATGAATCAATACCAGTACAGTGGTGAGTGCCTGAGACACATTCTCCACTGTAACATCTAAACTGTGACGAGGAACAGGAGACTGCAGACAAAGACATATATATGGTACACTTCACAGACATACAAGTATGTACTCCTGATACTACATGCAGACTGAAAAAGAGCTACTGAGGATATGAGGCTGCAAACTTTTTCACAATGTGCCATCACGCTTAAAAATATGAAATTAAATATTATCATAAAAAGGGAATAAAGTAGCAAATTAATATGTGGGACGGACATGTCGATATATGTACATCTCTCTTCAAAAGATATGTAAACTGTCTCTCATCACTGCCTTGTATACGTGACTGTACATACACATATGCAACTAAAGTCTATACACATCATCTGCCTACGGAAGTATAAATGTTCATTACCCTTCAGGCATGAATGGGGGAGTTATTGTAATCAGTCTCTCTGTGTGTGTGTGTGTGTGTGTGTGTGTGTGTGTGTGTGTGTGTGTGTGTGTGTGTGTGTGTGTGTGTGTGTGTGTGTGTGTGTGTATGTCTGTGTGTGTGTGTGTCTGTCTGTCTGTCAGTCTGTCTGTCTGTCTGTCCAAACGTTGAGAAATGTAGAAGGGGTATTAGTGCTCAGTACAGTTAACGTCTGGAGTGGAAAGAAGAAACCAGAACAGTGATACCAAAGAAAAGCAATAGATTACCGATTTTCGTGAACCACGATTGCTGTGATTACCAAAAAGGGATATGTTGACAAGTAGTAATGCTACTTTGTAATGTAAGACCGAAGGTGCGCATTAATTGGAGATTGCAACCATCACGACCTGCTGTTAGGTACCGGCGTGGTTAGAAAAACTGCGTGCAGAGGACAAAGAGAGTCAGGAGCTTGAATGCATTTTACTAACGTAGTCATAACTGCGCGAGGGTTACACCACACTTTTCAAGTGCATTTCATTGTAGTTGCAGTAGAGTCATGTACCATGTCATTTGTTTATTCAGAAGAATATGTAGTTGTGGGGAGTCATTTGGGGGGAGTAGAGCCAAACAACAGTCACTTTGTGCTGATATGCCTGGGCTTTTTCGATTCATCTCAGCTCCTCTGCTGTATTGTTTTTCAACATAATATTATGTAGTTCTAGTAGTTTTCTCTAGAATCAGCAGCACCTTGATTTATAAATAACAAAAGCCTATGTGTACATTCTATGCAGTTAATGGTATGTCCGCTACTCTCTTTACGGGGCATACAGCAATGTGTGAACTAGTAAGACATGCGTAGAGCTTTATAATTATATACGTAAAAGATAGTGGGACAATTTGCTGTAAATTGGATGTTATTGCAGATATGCTGTACTCAAGGTGCCAGGTGAATGCCAACAGACATTATCAGTCGTACTTCTCTGATGCAAGTGGCTAATATTATGCATCAAGTCACCACAACCTCCTACTTACCATCATCTATTTTGAACACAACTGCGCTGTAAGTGGTTGAGTACAAACATCCAATATCATTGGAATCACTGTCTCCACTGAGGTAGTGGGAATTATATTGCAATAAACCCTCTTGCCAGCCTATCACCCCTCCACCCCACTCCATACTACCACAGTCATAGATGAACACAGCATATGAGGATGAGTCATCAGTGATTAGGATGCCTTGGAAGGTATTAGTTGTGGACTGTACGTATATAAAGATACACGTAGTACTATTAACATCTGATGGCTGGCACATATACAAATATACATTTATGTCATCCCATTCGTAAAAAAATGTGCAAAACAAGTATGTTAGAATGGTAGTCAGGGGTTCATGTATGTGATGGGAACTGCAAAACCGAGCACTTCGCACACGAGGTGAAAATTGTGTTTTTGAAATAATTAGACAGATATAGGTGTGGTCTAAAACTCATATGAAAATTTAGAGGCGATCACCTGTATAGTTTCTGAGATACGAGACTTAGAACCGAGCCTGTAGCGGTATTTTAGATTCATGCATTTCTGAGAAAATGAGCGTTATTGCCGTTGCTACGTGTAGTCCACAAATCTACAATATTAACATGTTTAGGGCCTACGGTTGCTTTTCAAATCGCCATTTGGCATGGTGAAGGAGCACAGAGGTAAAGTAATAACACCAGCATGGCACACTGGTGCTGTTGGCGTCTCCACAAAAGTAATTGTGCCTAAAGTCAATGGGGATGGGGCGATCGGTGACCGCGGAGGGGTCAAAGTTTTCGGGGTTTGCAGTAACTCACCATTCCAATGTAGTACTTTGACTGTAGTACTACAGCAGCTGTAAACGATTTTGTGTTTTACCTAAGAGCTATAGCAATGCATTCCCGTTATGTGCGCTCGACTATGCTGTACGTTTCAGCGTGTAACTTCACTGTGTTGTTGCCTAAAGACCAAGGAAAGTAATTGTAAAAATTTGCATCAGGATAACATATTTGGCTTCGAATGCATATATCTCAAATTGACATTTTGTGTGAAGTGCTTGGTTTTTGCACATTTAGAAAGTGATCCAAGGAGGGGGGGGTGCGGGCAAAATAATGCATCTGAAAAATATGCATGCAACTGCCAGGAATAAGAACCACAAGCTATTAAAAGCTAAGAGCCATAGTCAATATAAACTGTACATTAATATCCAAATATGACAACAGGTTATTAATCCTCGCGCATGCGCGGGAGGGTTATTGTAGTCGGTCGGTGTGTGTGTGTGTGTGTGTGTGTGTGTGTGTGTGTGTGTGTGTGTGTGTGTGTGTGTGTGTGTGTGTGTGTGTGTGTGTGTGTGTGTGTGTGTGTGTGTCTGTCTGTCTGTCTGTCTGTCTGTCTGTCTGTCTGTCTGTAAACAAGTTTTCTCGTAAACCGTGGCTGCTAGAAGTACCAAACTTGGAGATATAAAGAAGTAGCGTTAGCGCTCGGCACAGTTAACGTTTGGAGCGGAAAGAAGAGACGGGACCTCCGTTGTTGAAGAAAAGCGGTAAATTGCCGATTTTCGTGAACCATAATTGTTGTGATAGCCAAACATGGATATATTGACAAGCAGTATTGCTACTTCGTAATAGGAAGTCTGGAGCTGTATCGTCAGAAGTGTATCTGTTTTAGGCAGCGGTTTATACCTGAAGGTGCGCATTAATTGGAGATCGCAGCAGCACGACTTGCTGTTAGATATAGTTTTGCATTAGCTACAAGTATGTGCAGAGCACGAAGAGAGTCAGGAGCTCTAATATATTTACTTGGTAGTCATAACTGCGCGAGGGTTACGCACTTTACAAGTGCATTTCATTGTGGTAATAGTGAACATCTTTGTCCTCCATTCCATGCACACTTGAACATGTGATACTACACCAACTGACCAGTTGGCAATGGATACACATGCAGAAACATTGTACAATATGTCCATATGTAGATACATGTACCTTACAAATCAGCAGAACTTACAATAGATCCCTCATACTTAGGAACACCATTCCATTCTGCCACCATCATCCTAGTTCCATTAAAGCTATCACCAGTCTGAAATTGAATGAAGCTACTAACTGCATCCATCTGAGAGGAATCAGAAGTTGTAAACTCTGTATATTTCACTGATCCTCTGCTGGTTGTGTCAATATCAGCAGCAAATGGAGCAACAACAGAATATGAACTGGATCCAGGAAAGTTATCCAGAGACGAGTATTGAGGTGTTTTTCCCATTGAGAAATAACCATTTATTGAGACCTGCACATGTACATGTATGTATATATATTTGGATTGTCAGATGTCACACAGTATTAGTACTAGTAATCCAGAAACATTAGAATTAACATGTATCACACAGTACGGTAGTTCTGTGTAATAGGGATTGCATACTCTCCAAGTTTCTCTAAACAAAAATAGGGACTACAGTCGTCAAAAATCAGGACTTACATACAAAATTCAGGACACACAAATTATTAACGAGAAGATATAATTACGGTTATTCTAAAGACTGTGTACTACCTATATATAGGTGCTAGGTTTGTTTCGATTTGCTATGAGCTGTAGTCTTTTGTAGAAATCTTAATAAAACGTGTAGCTGCATCAATGTTAACAGGTGCATGTGAGAAACTGCCATTTGACTTCACACGTAGGTTTGTCTAAATATCAGGATTTTGGAAACTAAAGTGGAACATCAGGACAAAGTGTCTTTATTCAGGACTGTCCCGCTAAAAGTGGGACGGTTGGGGAGTATGGGATTGCTATGGTCTATTCCCATTGAAAACCATATATTGTATAATGTCATCACTTTCACTTTAAGTTTGCTACCATCTGTACATTTGTATTGCATTGAGAGGAGTGTTAACATCAGTATTACAAGAATCACAAGGGATAACAACATATGCTTTTGTTATGTTGCTATTAGCGATGATATACCTACAAATGCTGATTTTGAGGTTGATGGTTACCATGGTTGCTGAGTTTTGCTCATTAGTTATCCTCATTCATAATACATTGCTGGGAGAGATAACAATCAATAGTACGAAAAAATTCTATACCTCTATTCCCCAGTGTAATGTTTAATACACCAATGATCAACGTTATGATAAATCAATGAAAATCTTGCAATACAACAACAAATAGCCTCAGGCAAGCATTTCTGTATCTCACTAATGGAAGCTCTGCTAAATGTGAAAATCGGTGTGATGGTCAAGTTCAATATCCCAATTATCAACATTTTGTATTTCACTAACAAAAGCTTCGCTAAATGTGAAAAATTGGTGTGATGACATTTTAATACACCAATGATCATGTTAAAACCTCTGTAAACAATGAAAATCTTAAATTGTAGTATAACAACAAAATAGCCTAAGGCATTACTTTGCTACATGTATACCTCGCTAACAAATGTAGCACTAAATGTGGAAATCGGTGTGAGGGTAAGGCGAAATACCCCAAAATGATCAACATTGATTAAAAATCTTGTAATCTTGTAAATAATTGCTCCAGGCACTACTGCATGTACTTCAAAATGTATGTGCATTATACATTGTACGTATACAGAAGCATGCGTCATACAATAAACCGATTACATAATGACACAACACTCATTAATGATGTCATTACATCTGCCGTGCATGTGCAAACGCTTGGCAACTAGCGCATAGCAAATAGGTGCAGAGTGAACTAGCTGTTAACAATTGACAATTTGTATAGCTATATACATGTAGACAGATGTGTTGACGATTCTTGTGCGACTCCCACTGCCAGAACACGGCATACCCATACAGTTTGTTGCTCCCTGCCAGGCCACTACTCTACATGTACGTATTTACTGTACATCTGCTGGAGAAGCAGCACAATACCAAGCCAAAGCGCTAGTGATCAATAGTACGTTGCTAGCAGGTTTGCTCATAGTTCTATTTGTAGTTGCATGTACAAAAGTGTACACAGCCACTTGTAGCTTGCCTCGTTAAAACCTTGTACCCAGGCGTTCGGTGGGAGGAGAAAAAAGAATGCCTGCATGGTAACTACTGTTTGAGCATGCATGTAATTACCCAGAATTCTGAGAAAATTGGATACTCTTGTAATCTTCCGTGTAATGATGACGTAAACATTCCTTTTTTGGAATAGCCATTCTGTGAGTAGCCTAAGCTCTTCCAAGGCTGAGAAGCAGGAAAGACCGTAGTTGCTAGTAGCATGGATGCAAAGCAGTAAAGTTATTCTTGAAGACAATTGATGCCAGATGCCTGCTACGCTCCGTTAGCAGCTACCACATCTGGAAATAAGCCACAAATACTGGAAGCGCCGGCCATCGATGACACCGTAGAAGCTGTCAATAACCTCCATGTTTGCGTCACTACCGAAACCCAACCCATTGGATTTGTCATATTGATAGCCGCTTAATTACACGGATGTGCAAACAATAGTTACCAGGCGTTCCTTTTCCTCTCCCACTGAACGCCTGGGTACAAGGGTAGCGTCGTTAGTAACCAAACCACGTCCTACTAATCATATATCTCAGAGTGTGAAAATTAGGGCCTATAGCAATAAATGCGAAATGTTTTATGGATATGGTGAGCATGTGCTAGTGAGAAGTATTGTAAAAAAATGATAAGAGACAAGTAAATAAACATGAAGTGTAATACAGGAATTGGAACAGAGACAAGATTGGGACACAGACATGATATACGTATACATCAATGTACCCACAAAGGTATGTTGATGTACATAGCATGTCTGTGTCTCAATCTTGTCTCTGTTCATTTTTATGCAATCCCTCTATTATAATTATACTTCAAATTTCCTAGATTTGATATTTACTTGTATAGTTTGTAATAGGGTATAATACACAGGAACATGGATATGATCCAACTGAACAGATAGTACAGTGTACACATGCATATTTTGTAGAGTGTACAATGTACTTACATAAACACTATAAATGTAACCATCTCCGAATGCAAATGATGTTGACACACGACCACCATAAGACTCATCTCCACTAGAAACACTTGAGGGGGAATGCAGGGTCAAGAAAGGCAGTGTCCCTGTGACAGGAAAAACCACATATCGAGGGATGTATATAGTGGCTCAGGTAAGGAAGGTAAGGTCAACATACACGTACTATTCTATATTACAAAAGGTCGGGGGGGAGGGGGGGAGGGGGGGAGGGGGGGGGGGAAGGCTAGTGGAAGTACATCAACTTAGCAACTTAGTCACTCAATGACCAACTGACCGACACTAGATGTACATCATTTACATGAGCTATATGTACATTATACATGTACACACACGTAGAATACTAGTGTTGAGGATTTGAATTCCACCCGAGGCAGCCAATTTTTCTTTGAAAAATGACTGCTTTGGGCAAATTGTGTTGTGTCGCCTTAATTGCCTTGTCGTTCTAATCATCTCATGGATGATTGAAGTCATATACTCACAGTGCAGTATTAGGGGTTTAGGTCTGTCCATATCCATAACATTCACAGGGAAAAATGCCCACAAATATGGACTTCCACAGAGTCAAAAGAGTCCGTATTTACACTGTACACATGTTACAAAAGTCCGCGTAAGTCCGTAGTGGTACCATCGTGTCACCACGGACTTACACACATATGGACTTGCGCAGTACACGGTTGCACAGCATGTGTGCAGTATGAATACAGACTCTCTTGACCCCGTAGAAGTTTGTATTCATGGATGTTTTTCCCTGTGATTGTGCATTGCTTTCTTAATGTGTACATAAAGTACATGTACATGTATTTACGTGTACATCCATCTTCATCACTGCCATCTGAGCATGAATCAACACCAGTACATTGGTGGGTGCCTGAGACACATTCTCCACTGTAACATCTAAACCGTGACGAGGAACAGTATACTGCAGATGAAGACATATACGTACTTGGTACACTTCACAGACATTCATGTACATACTCCTGATACTATACATGTACATGTAGACTGGCAAAATTTCTAAGTTTTTCGTTGGTGTGATGGCACATTGTGAAAAGGTTTGCAGCCTCATACCCCCACTGCCCTTTATCCGAAATCATAAAGACAAATATTTGGGACGGACATGTCAATATACATGTACCCATAACATCTCTCTTCAAAAATCATAAAGACAAATATTTGGGACGGACATGTCAATATACATGTACCCATAACATCTCTCTTCAAAAATCATAAAGACAAATATTTGGGACGGACATGTCAATATACATGTACCCATAACATCTCTCTTCAAAAGGTATGTAAACTGTCTCTAATCACTGCCTTATACATTGTATATGTGTATGTACAGCTACACCTGTACCTATACATACATGTGTACAACTGAAGTCCACTCGCATTCATCTGCCTACAGAAGATTGCAAGATGCTTGTCCAGATTCAGTAGTTGTTGGGACTGAGGACTATATAAGTAGAGAACACTTCTGCGTTTTCATAAGTACACTGAAGTGTCTGACCAACTACTTCAGATGCCACCACCCATCTACTACTGAACCTGGACCAGCATCTTGCAATCCTCTGTACGGAAGTACAAATACACAATGTTGTTACAGTAGATACAGGTCTACATAATTGGTTATTTAGAAGATAATACATACATGTATAGTGACATGGTGATGAATTTGGGGGGAGGAGAGCCAAACCACAGTTATTTAAATAATTTGTGCTGATATTCCTGGGCTTTTCGGTTCGGCTTACTTTACTAGCTTTTCTCAATATCAACCTATAGTAGTTAGGAATTAGCAGCACAAAGGCCTATCTGTATATGCATTCTGTGCAGTTAATGGTACATGGTGTATACTTTCCTTATGGGATATACAGTGATCTTTGGACTGGTAAGACCTAGAGCTTTATACCAGAAAATATGGGATGATTAGCTGTAAAATGGACATTGCAGATACGTGGTACTCAAGGTGTCAGGTGAACGCCAATAGACTTATCAGTTATGCTTCTCTGATGTAAGCGAATAATGATGCTATGAATGCAGTAAAGTGCAGACCCCTCTGCGCCATGAGTTCATGCCATTGTGAACAGACCTTGCTTGGAGGCATGACCATGGCAATTCATGGAACTCAAGTCATGACAACTTCCACATGTACGCGTGGTTAAATACGCACGCGCACTTTCCGCAGGAAAATGGCTGACTGTACATACATTGTGTATGGCTTTCAACGGAGGAGTGCTGGATCTCTGCAACCGAGCGGTTTCAGAGAAAAACCAACATATTTTTTGACCTCCATTGCCTGCTGAGTACGTGACAGGATTTTCAGGACGAACTGACGCTCCAGAGGTGAGATGTGACATAACAGACACACTGACACACACACACACACAGACCCAACTACTGTAACATTCCTGTGCATGTGCAGAGAGTTAAATATTACACATCAAGTCACCACAACTTCTACATACGTACCATCATCTATTTTGAACACAACTGCACTGTAAGTGGTTGAATATAAACATCCCACATCATTGGAATCACTGTCTCCACTGAGGTAGTGGGAGTTGTATTGGGATGAACCCTCTTGCCAGCCTATCACACCTCCACCCCACTCCATACTACCACAGTCATAGATGAACACAGCATATGAGGATGAGCCATCAGTGATTAGGACACCTTGGAAGGTATTAGTTGTGAACTGTATATAAAGATACATGTAGTGTGATGACTGGAACATATACATACATGTATATATACATTTATGACATTGCATTTTTAAAATGTGCAAAACAAGTACATGTACATGTATATAGGAATGGTAGTCAGGTGTTTATTAACCCTCAGCACGCATGCACAGCGAGGGTTATTTATGGTGTGTGTGTGTGTGTGTGTGTGTGTGTGTGTGTGTGTGTGTGTGTGTGTGTGTGTGTGTGTGTGTGTGTGTGTGTGTGTGCGTGTGTGTGTGTGTCTGACTCCCTATTTTTCACAAACTGTAAGCTTGTATGTTGAAATAAAGGTACCAACGATTTCTGCGTAACACGGAGCAGACTTTAAAGGGATTTCGTTAAAAACACTTCATTCAAAAGTGATGGTGTCATTTGCTTACAGCCTACATGACATCCAGCCTACATGACATCCAGCCTACATGACATCCAGCCTACAAGGGTAGTGAAGCAACACTTTTTCGACGGCACAGCCTTCTAAGGGTCCTAAAATGGCTAACAATAGGATAAAACCTACGACTCAATGTAAGGTAGCAAGCTTCTTTCTCTTTAGTCTCTGTCTTTCGCCTGAAGTCTTCCGTATACTTCCCATTACACGTAATAAGAATGCGTTTCAATAGCGCTTACACTTTCAAGGATTCGCACACACGGTATTATAGGGGGGTTAGCACTTCAGTGCTGTTTATTTAGAAAGTAATCCAAGGGGGCAAAATACATCAGTACATTATATGCACTGCATAATATACATGCAATTGCCTGAATAAAAACTACCTTAAGGTTACTATTAATTGCGGTACTAATGTTAGCCGATTTCACTAAATTACATATGCACCAATATTCATACCACAATGAGAATTCACTTAAATAGAACACAATTTGTTACGACAGCTGATTTTGTTGACAGAATGATCTCCTGGAAGACCACTCCACACTGGAGCACAGCTGAAGATCTGCAGTGTGGGGTCCAAAATCCCGACAGCTGCACTCACAACCAAACCCTGGATGCTAGATATAAATTCTTAGTCTGACACGCCAGAACTTAGAGGGTCTGAGACTGAGCTGAGTGAAGCACCAAAACTACTAGCAATCGATGGAACTACACAATTACATGGTTAATGCCTAGGTTAATACCTCGGCCGTAGTTAGGGCATGCGCGCGGAATCACGTGGCCACAGATTTGGCACGGAGATTACTGAGTGGTCGTGTAGCATCGCCTACCTCGGTTTCTAGCTGTGCTGGCCCTCTGCACCCACCCGAAACTAGAGAATTACTGGGAGAGTATACAGCTATAGCCTATTGGCCTCCAGTGTGGTGTACATACTCACACCTTGATAAGGTACTGGGCATTGTGTAGGACAAGCCCTCACTTTCTCACCCAAGGTGGGGCCATTCGGATCACGTGACCTTCTTGTGGGCAGGGTCATGAGTGGCATCACGTGACCTAGTTAGGCGTATGAATGATCATGTGCATGCCCAGTACTCTCGCCAACCCAGGTAAGTAGGTGGATATAGTGTAATTAGGCTTCACCACTCTGTTGCTGAGAGAGGTATTAACACCAGAATATCTGAAGATCCTTTTCTATGAATGAAGTGGTATTGTCAGTCATGATAATTGTCATCATGATGTTGTTGTGTACAGATTTATATATTATAGCGAAGATAAAATTGCTAAAATTAGTATCTGCTAAAAACTGTCTTTTCAAATACGCTAAAATTAGTAACCGCAATTAATAGGTACCCCACCACAACTGAAAACCATACATTAGTATCCAAATATAACTGGTTGTAGTGAACATCCCTCCCCTCCATTCCATGCATACTTGTACTTGATGATACACCAAGTGACCCATTGGCAATGGATACACATGTAGAAACATTGCACAGTATTTAAATATACATTTTACAAATCAGCAGAACTTACAATAGATCCCTCATACTTAGGAACACCATTCCATTCTGCCACCATCATTTTAGTTCCATAAAAGCTATTACCAGTTTCGGATCGAATGAAGCTACTAACTGTATTCATCTGAGAATCAGAAGTTGTAAACTCTGTATATATCACTGATCCTGTCCTGCTTGTGTCAATATCAGCAGCAAATGGAGCAACAATAGAATATGAACTGGATCCAGGAAAGTTATCCAGAGACGAGTATCGAGGTGTTTCACCCATTGAAAAATAACCATTTATTGAGACCTACGCATATACAATATACATACATTTGGAAAGCAACATTGTCAGCAGTCACACAGGTTATCCAGAAAAAGTTAACATGTATATGGCTTGTAGTAGGGTATAATACACGGGAATATGGATATAATTATGCATGCACTGCAAAAATATGGTTGTTTTAACCATTAGGTGTGTTTACCTTAGTTGCAACATGGCTATTTTTGTAACTACAACCTCCCAAGAGGTATGTAGGATATCCATAGGGAATGATGTCTGTGTATCTCATGTGACAATGATATACTCCTTGTGATATTACCTTATCTCAAAGAGGAAATCATAATAATGTTCCACATAATTATCTTTTGAATACCAGGTTAAGGTCATGTAATGCAACTGATCATGAGGTAACCACACCACACTGGTCAACCAACCATGCAACTCTTTTTTAATTTGCACTATACATTAGTTCAACAGCCATTAAATTGTCATTTACATGAATGAGTGACTACAGATGCAAAACTGAGTTAACAACATTTTGTGTTAAAAAAACAATGCAAATACAACTTGTACAGTACTTACATAAACATTGTAAATGTAACCATTTCCAAACTCAAATGCTCCCACTGTTGACACAGAACTACCATAATAGTCATCTCCACTGGCAACAATTGCGGGGAAATTCAGGGTCAAGAAAGACAGTGTCCCTGTGACAGGAGATACCACATACACGTAATTATCAAAGGAATACATGTACATCTGTATATTGCCTCAGGTAAGGTCAGGGTACATGAAATAACTTAAGGTCGGGATGATCAACTGACCAACACTAGATGTATCATATACACAAGTTACATGTACATTGCACATGTACATTCACATGGACATTTCAACATAGAGTTAGTGGAGTGGTCATGCACAGTATATGTCACAAAGATCTGTCTTAGTTTCATTTTGGACCCTTAACGGTATCAGTGAGCTTAAATTAGTAACTGTGTACATGTATACGTACATGTATACAGTTACTAATAAGCTCGAAACAGCGCTGTCCAGGGATCGCTTAGCTTGTCTGGCCCCACCAGATATGGTTTTTTTCATGTATGTAAATGTACACGTGGGTCCATGGAATTAACAATCCAATCTATATTCAATGCTGAGAATCCACATGCATAGTACATAGTATACCATACATGATTTTATCCAGGGGGAAATACATGTATACCCCATCTGTTTGGTAGTACATGTATACATGTATTTTGTTCAGCTGTCACTATTTGGTGCACTGAACCGGACTAGAATCTGCAAGTGAACGTGTCAAATTTGATTTACAAAATGGTAATATTGGGCTCTTCTAAGACACTATTTAATATGTAGAAGGGAAAGAGATGCCTACTGCAAGGTAGTAGCAACAAGAGACATTCCTCTACCTCGTACCAACGAGAATTGGTCGATCACCTACATGAGGTGAACGGCCTCATGTCAGTGACTGTTTCTATTAGCTATTGGACATCAACAGATGGCCCTAACACACTACCTATTCCCTTGTTAGTGGACGACATAACAGTTATTCTGACCTCCCCAGTCCACCCACATATGGCCATACACACATTATTTACCCCTTGTCAGAGTATCAGTGGATGATATAACAGTAACTGTGTCATCAGAGACACTCTGACAAAGGGGTAGGTAATGTGTGTATGCATGTGGACTGAGATATCCTGAACAGACCTAGGAATGACTGAAAGACTACAAATGGCAATCTCTAATGAGCCCCTGCAGTTTAATGTGCTCCAATTTGCCCCACTGATCTAAATTGCACCCAATTTATCCATAATACTGTTTTCCGCTCTAACTATTCAAGTCCTTTTGTGCAACTATAATGTTGTAACGTACTTTAGCACATCTGAACCCCAGGACCCCAGCAAGGTTAACAGTGTTTAATATAATGCACGAACAAGCGCCTACGTACATGTACCCATACGTTCGCCCCAAAGTACTACCTCACCTCCAGCTAAAGCTTGATGGGAGCAACAAAGAAGAGCCAGTACAAGGGAGCTCAGATAGCGTCCCGCTAACATGGTATTTATCATCTTATTCGAAATTTACCCAAGAGTACGTGCTGAGTGAGCACACATCACGTTATTGTACACAAGATCCTCGCTTTGCGTTGCTTCAGCAGACGCTGGAAAATGCCATGTATTTTCAACGGGACTGCGATCACGTGATACTGTCGTACCTCCTCTGCACTGTAAATATGATACCGTAGGGACGGGGGTTTCCAAACCGGAGGGGGTTTCCGAACACGGCTGATCACCTCCTAAAACACAAGGCGTCCAAATTTTTATTGTATTAGGTAGGTGTATACTCCTACTCTACTACTACAGTAAAACATGGCCTTCTTGTATTTGAGGAGGTGAAATAATCGGCAGTGTTCGGAAACCTCCTTCCGTTCGGAAACTCCCACCCTTACGGTACCGCGCATGCGCATCAAACTGCCGGTGTTATTCCTCTTCGAGATGTCGCCGAGATTCTTTTGGAACACAACAACCCAGGGGCAGTTATGAAAAGAGACAAAGAAGGAAACACACCGCTCCATCTGGCCTCCAGATTTGGTTCTCTCGAGGTCGTCCACCTACTGCTGAGTAAGTGCAGTAGTAATGTCATGGCAATCCCTAACGGAAAAGAAATTACTCCCCTCGGGTATGCCTTGAGTGGTAAACACTACCACATAGCCAGGCACTTCATAAAGCTCTCACTGGGCAATCCTGCAAAAAGGTTCCCTGACTGCCACATCAGGACTGCGATCACGTGATACTGTCATACCTCCTAAGATCCTATGCACTGTAAGTATGATACCGCGCATGCGGATCAAACTGCCGGTGTTAGACAACGGACCTGAAATCCGGTGTATGAAAGGAAAGGAACGGAAACGGAGAGCGGGAACGGAACGCCCACTTTTTGCGCATGCGCATTCCATTCTACGTTTTTCTCAATGACGGGCCAATTGCTCAGAAGACGTACGTGGTGACTAATTTCCCTGGTGTAACTCTGCGACGAGTGGTGCTATGAAAATGTCATGGCTGCTCAGCACAGGCACCTGCTGATCTCTGAATTTGGAGTTTATCATGTTATGTTTGATCTGAGATTTGATTGTGCGTGTGCTCATTCTCATCTTTGCATGGGCTGACTGTTTATTAAATTGGGTTTACATAGCTAATTAAATTGTGTATTGATCTGTACAAGTTGATGAGCCCATGCATGTTCCGACCTCTGACCCTGAGTGTAGGCCCACATATACTAATTGGAGGTGTCAATTTGCAGGATGCATGCCTTTTTTGGTGTGGTGGTGTTGGTATAGCTGTAGCCGGTCAGGCAAGCACTTTAGCATGCAAGCTGCACTTGTCAATCTTCAGCAGGCCAAGGTAAGCCCTTCGGTATTTTCCAGTTGCCTGTTGAATCAATAAAGAAGACGTAGAATGGATGTGCATGCGCACAAAGTGGTTGTTTCCATTCCTGCGTTCCTGCTTTCAGCTTTTTCCCAAATTGTAAGGAAACAGTGTATTGACTTGTGCACAAGCAGTTGCTACTCACCTTATATATTGGTGACTAGAAAATCTAGTTCCTTTTTTTGAGTGGTTGTCTCCCTTGCATCAACAACTTGTCAATGGCGATGAAACAGCTATTGAGGAAGCCTAAGCTCTTCATGAGCAGTGAATTAGGGAGCTAGTAGCAGGAGAGTTGGTGCTGGTCTATATCTATTGCCAACAATTTGTCGAACTTTTAAATACTTATCTATTGCCAACATTTTCCTTTAATCTTCGAACCTTCTTATTTGCATTACCTAGAAAGAAGTTGTACATGGTCTGGGATATTACTGAAGATTATTTAGAACGTTATAGAATACCTAGTAGAATTGCCATGTTAATAAGGGACATTATTGCTTTTAGAAACAGGGTTCATATCAACCAACCTTATGAGGTTAAGAAGGAGAAAAATAGAGGTTATATGAAGATTCTTTTTCATAATAAAGGAATTGAACCTTCCTCGAATACTACATGATAAAAATATTGTTGGGGCAGTACCCCTCTTTGTTGAGCATCGAGAACCACCTATTGTTAGTTATAAATATGCAAACACTATTTATAATTCTATATTTAACTTTAAGTCAGTAATTAAATGCATTGACTTTGATGTTGGGACAACTTATATGATATGTAATTGCCATTCATCTAAATATGCCTATGCACCTGCTGGACATGTAGTTACTGGTAATTTGGAAATTGTTAAAGATTGTGAACTTAGATAACTTTTGAAGAAAGGTCCTTCTTTTAGAGAAGCAAACAATATTAATTGGGAACTAAATAGGAAAATATGTAAAGAAGCTGTTAAAAAATATCAAGTGTCTTGGTGTAATAGGGATAATTTAGATTTGCATGTTTTAGATGAATGGGAACATATTATTTATAATAAAATTGATAGAACTATTGAACACCTCAAGAACAATTGCACATTCAGACGTAAGAAACAACTTTTAAGAAAGACTAAACATAAAAATACATCTTGAAGAATTACAAAAAGAATATGTTCTAGTACCAGCAGATAAAGCAAGTAGTAATATAATTATTGTCTGTAAAAAATATTATGTAGAGGTGGTCCTTAATGAATTAAAAGATAGAATTAGTAACCAGAATGCCTATGAATTGGTAGATATTGATGTACCATCTGTTATTAACACATATTTACAGTATATGAGTGGTAAGAACATTAAAATCCCTTCGGATATGGAACATCTTCCTTGTTTGTATTGGTTGCCAAAATTACATAAAACACCTTATGGCTGCAGGTTTATTGCGGCTTCAAATAAAGGTACTACCAAACCACTTTCTGGCTTACTTACTTCATGTCTTACAATGATAGTCTTGCATTTTAAGGAGTATTGTAATGGTATATTTAAGAATACTGGTATTAATTGTTTTTGGATTGTAAATAATTCACAACAGGTGCCTAGTAGTATTTTAAGTATAAATAACGAATCAAAGCAAAACATATCGATACTTTTGATTTTGCTACTTTATATACTAACATACCGCACAACTCTTTAAAATCCAACCTGCATATGCTTATTGAAGAAGCCTTTAAAGTTAGAGGAGCTAAATACTTACTAGGCACGGGTTAGCATATTGGTCGTTAGAAACTGGTTTTGACATTAGCATAGATAAATATACATTGATTGAGATGTTAGAATATTTGATAGATAATATATTTATCATGGTTGGTAATAGGATGTTTAGACAGCATATTGGAATTGCCATGGGTACCGATTGTGCTCCATTACTTGCTAATCTATACTTATTCTTTTATGAGTATAGATATATTAAGGGGCTGATGAAGGATAGTTTTCAAACAGCTAAAATGTTTAAAAATACTATGAGATATATTGATGATTTATTAGTATTACATAATCCTGGGTTTTCTAGCAAAATTTCACAAATATATCCCCCTGAGTTGGTGCTAAAATGTACTACTGTTAGCCCTGTTTGTACTTCTTATTTAGATATTGATATTAGTATTTGTAAAAATAGGTTTTTTACTACTGTTTTTGATAAAGAGATAATTTTCTTAAGTAGTAATATTCCCACTTCTCCAGCATATGGGGTGTACATCTCACAATTAGTAAGATATGTGAAAAATACTCTGATTTTGTGCAGAGACACCATATACTAACATCTAGACTTATTAGACAAGGATTTCTATAATTATTGTAGGGCATTCAAATGCTTCAGTCGTAAATATAGTCACTTGTTGGGGAAATACAATGTCTCTATCAGGAGCCACATACATGATGGCATCTGCTCGCCTCTGTGTGCTGTAAGAGCCCTGACTAAACATATTACTTGTAGACATGTTTCCCTCAGACATGTGTCTTGACATGTCTAACAAGATACATACCTATATATGACTAGCCCTCTTCCTGTCTTTACTTTCTCGTCGCCTCCTTGCTGTTCTATCTTCTTCGGTCTTTCTGTGTAAGGTACGTGTGTAGTATTGTGTAAATGGTTCTTGATATGATAGTTAAGAGCAGTGTAAGTGGGTAGAGTTTACTAGTTGTAAAAGCTGCCTTAAACCCACCAGTCTAGGTTCTCAAGGCCTAGTACTCTGCTCTTACTGTCTGTTGGTTTTATTGTTATTGGATGCTTGGATGGTTTGCTCTCCCTCTCTCTGTGTTTTTGGCTAACTGATATGTCTGTTTATCTAAACATGCCTATACTTATTGTACACATCACTAATCTTCTAGTCAGATATACCATTTATTTTTATATGGACCTTCTATTATATTTTCCTAAGTCAGATGTATTTTCTTAATCCAGATGTTATGTATATGTATATATTTTTATACGATACCTCCTAGTACAGTCCTATTATCACTATACCCATTGTTTAATATGTTTGTTTTTAGTCCCTGCGTCTGTGGTGCGTGATGTGGTATGTTATAAGTAAGCCCATATGAGCCCTTGTGAGTCCTAATGCAAGTCCATGTAAGTCAGTCCTAATAGTGTAATGATGTTAGTGCTATGTGTGTGATTTCTCATACATACATACATACAACATCCGAGCCAGCAATCCGTAATTATTTGCCTCGCGCTAAGGCGCTCGGCAATTAATCTTGGAGTGTGGAAGAAGACTCTGGTATAGATGAGTCTTTTCAATGCTTGAGAACAGTGTTTTTTAAACAGTAAACAAAATCCGTTGAGGACTATGTATCTTTGTCAATAATACTTCAATATAAGAATCGCTAGAATGTATAAAAGTGTTCTTGTCAAAATATTGTTGACCCTCGGCGCGCGCATGCGCAGCGAGGGTTACGGTAGTTGGGTCTGGAGCGTCTGTTCGTCCTGAAAATACTGTCACGTACTCAGCAGGCAACAGAGGTCGAAATATATGTGGGGATTTTTCTGAACCGCTCCGTTGCAAAGATACACCGCTTCCTGCGTTGTAGGGCACTGCAGCGACGTTCTGCGCACTTTTTCGACGGCAGAGCCTTCCAAGGGTCCTGAAAGGCTAACAATAGGCTAAACTCTACCTGGAATACGACTCGATGTAAGGCAGCAAGCTTCTTTCTGTTCAGTCTCCGTCTTTTGCCTAAAGTCTTCCGTATACTTCTCGTTAACGTGGTAACAGATCTAGCGCGTGCGCTTTCAAGGATTCGCGCACGCGCGTACGCCGAGGGTTCTGCACTTTAGTGCAATTAGCCTCGGTCCCAGGCCTTCCCCGCGTGCACGTAATTGTGCGGGGGAGGGAAACATTTGAAATTGGGGAAGGCCTGGGATGAAACATCACGTGAGGGTAGACGTTGGGTACTGGGTAAACGCGCTAGCGCGCGCCGCTGTTGGCCTCATTCACAAATTGTATATACTCGCGAGAGCTGAGACGTTCGACGTACGTGGCTGGTGAGTATGGAGTATATAAATGCTACGCTTCACACTGGCGTAAGTCTAGCTCTATTTTCGAGCGAGAAGCTTAGGTAGTGACTTCGAGGTCAATGGGGCGCGCGCTGCGCGTCATCCCTCACGTGATATTTCATCCCAGCTGCAGGCCTTCCCCGATTTTAAAAACGCTCACAATTACGCGCGCAACGGGGAAGGCCTGGGAACCGAGGCTAAGTGCAATAATGTTTGATTAATTTGATTAATAGGTGATAATGTTTGAATTATAGGCCAATTTTCTTAGCATAAAGAATAGAATTATGGGCCAAAAATTTAGCATATTTTGTCAACCCCTGGAACTCGGAGGCCTGTAATTGCATTCCGTGCACAATAGAGTACAATTTCATATCAATACTTCTGAAGTTACATGCATATGATGAAGAGGCAGTGAGTCGAGTGTACAATGTTGCTTCAAACACTGGTGCCAATTCTGATACAGAGAGCTCTTCTTGCCCAGCTGTGGGGGGAACAGTATGCACATTTTCCGTATACTTTTCATAATGGGCACATTGAAGCTTTTGCTGTTGTTCATGTATCAACACATGTCATTTGTTTTCCAGTCTCCCTCAACAAAATAAGTGTGCAAAATATGCTCTAGACAGTCACCACAGAAGACCTTGTCTCCCATTTACACAATACAAACTTTAGTAGTGTAGAAGGCTAAACTAATATCAAAATGTCTTAAAGTCATGAGGTGTACACGAAAAGTTATACTGTTACTGCTTTTGTCACAGTACAAAGGTAATAATATCACTCTTGCAGCAGATATCCAGCATTATTAACATTCCCATGAGGAGGTGGGGCAGTTGGAGGTGGGTAGGCTTGGTTAGGAGGTGGACCAGCAGGAGGATATCCAGGATAGGCCTGGTTTTGAACAGGATATGGAACATTCTGCTGCAGTGGATAGAGTAAAAAAGGTTATATCTTAAATTCTCTCTTCCTTCACTCAGTGTAAATTAACACCTCATACTCCATATTACACATTACATATTTAATATGAACACTTGTTTTACTATATATAAGGAGTGAACACATTACCAGAGGTATTTGCTGGGTGGGGTTAGCAGCAGCAGTGACAGTATCATAGGAGGGTGGAGCCTCTTGAAAACTCAACTGAGCATCTTTATACACTGGCTGTTGCGGCTGTTGTGGATATTGTGGTTGTGTATAGAGAACTGGAGGTTGTGGCTGTTGTGGATATTGTGGTTGTGCATAAAGACTCGGGTTAGTCATTGATGTTGCCTGATTTGAAGTGACCACAGTCGCTCCAGAAGCTGGGGTGGTTGCAACAATACGAGTTCGGAGTGGACGGTGACTTCTTCTATTCGTCGAGTAGCATATTATAACCCCAACACAGATGGGGATCCCAATAAAAATTAGCAGGAACAACAGCGCAACAGTAAGGCCTACAGCCAGTCCACTACTTGATCCTGAAAACAAAACACATACGCTGACTTATTGTGAACTCACAAAACATCAGATGGTATATACACTTTAACTTTTACAAAAACAATGTACATGGCAAGTATAATGCATATTAGGCAAAGGTCAATGTTTGTGATATATTTGCATGCCACCTACATGTATACATGTGTATACAGCAAATGAATACAACATACACTGAAATAAATGTATATATGATGCACAAGGGTGTATACAACCGGTCCAGTTGAGCAATTGGCTACCACCAACAATTCAGCTATGTATACAAAATACACGTAACATGATGACCTTCCTAGGAAGGCTAGTTAGGGATTATGGCTATGCATGTTGAATACCTGGGATAGTTGTTGGGCCTATCCTTACATGTATCTAGTTTGATATTTAATTGGATCCTGTTTACTAGGCTAGTCACATAGCTATAAGCCTTGATTGTTTTGTCAGCTAATGAGTGGTAGAAAACTTGGTCCTACATAGCTATAGCAACCTACAGATAGTGGAGCTAATGAACTAGACCGGAATCCTAGGTATGAGGAATATGAGGTATGTAGTATGAGGTTAAATACTAGTGATATAGATATGTGATTATTACAGGTACTATTTTGGAGTATTTGACTGAGTATAGTTCAAAGTCAATGCTCAACAGAAAACTGGCACAGATTGATGTGGTAGCCTTGCACCACATATTAATGCATGTACGTATGGCTTTCAATGGAGGGAGTGCTGGATCTCTGCAACGGACATTGTACATGTAGAGTGTACACACCTGAACTATCTGAACCATCACATCCAACTTCATCACTATAGTCTCCACAGTCATCATAACCATCACACACGTAGCTCTCTGGCTCACAGTCTCCATTATCACATGTGAATTCATAAGAATAGCATGATGATGTTGTTGGTTGTGCTGTTGTTGCTGCAAAAATATAAAGGGGAAAACAATTCACACATGGCTTGGCTTTCCCTGATCACTCAACTGGTTGCCCAGTTAGTGGAGCATTGGTTAGCACATCACTTAGAATGCGAGTGTCGTGCGTTCAAATATCACTAAAGGCAGCCAGATATTCTTTGAAAATGACTGCTTTGGGTGCATTGTGTTGTGTTGCTCTGTCTTTCTGTTGTGTTGTGTTGCCTTGAACATGTCTTACTAAGCATCTCATGGATGATTAAAGTCATGTACTAGTATCTAGCTCAGTGTTTAGGACTATCATAACATTGTGTATTGGTTTCTTTATGTACTTACTGCATCCATCTTCATCACTGCCATCTGAGCATGAATCAATACTAGTACAGCGGTGGGAGCCTGAGACACATTCTCCACTGTAACATTTAAACTGTGACGAGGAACAGGAGACTGCAGACAAAGACATATGGTACACGTAACAAACATACACTTGATACTATAAACATAGACTGGAAAATGGAACTGGTGGTATAAGGCTGCAACATTTTCACAATATGCTATCACACTATCAACATAAAATGGGAAGTATCAACATAAAAAGGGAAAGTGGCAAAATTGGGGTCTTCATTTAAGACTAACGGAATTACATCATTTGCAAGATGCAATGCAAGTGCACAGCCTGGATGGATTGCTTGCTAGGGGCCCGAATGGTTGGTCAGCCGTTCCTGTGACCCCTCTAGGTAGGGACGGCTATAGTCAGGGCCGTGGCATGCTTACATTGAAACATATGTAGCATATTTTGTTCGTCATAAATTGGGACAACACAGTCATAATTATGAGGCAATATTGCGGGATATTGCACTCGTGAGTGAGTATTACCCTCACCTTCGGCTCAGGCAATACCTCACACACTCGTGCAATAACTCGCCTTAATTGCCTGCAATAAGTATACATGTGTATGTACATTGCTACATGTAGTTTTCCTCACCACTGTGTTTCAACCTACAGTTAGTTTTCTCTAGAATAATTATGTAAGCAGCACATCAAATTCTAAATAGCTAACACCTATAGGTGTACATTCTGTGCAGCAATGCTCCATATGCTTTCCTCATCCATCTTTAAAGTAAGACCTTATAAAATTCATGAAAGATACCAGAAAAAATCGTAGGATAATTAGCTAGCTGCAAACTGTAAAAAAGTACTCAAGGTACCAGGTGAACACTAAGGTCTTTATCAGTCCTGCTTTTCTGATTCTAATAATATGGATCAAGTCACCACAACTTTCAACTTACCATCATCTATTTTGAATACAACTGCACTGTAAGTAGTTGAATACAAACATCCAATATCATTGGAATCACTGTCTCCACTGAGGTAGTGGGAGTTGTATTGGGATGAACCCTCTTGCCACCCTATCACCCCTCCACCCCACTCCATATTATCACAGTCATAGATGAACACAGCATATGAGGATATGCTATCAGTGATTAGGATGCCTTGGAAGGTATTAGTTGTGGACTGCATAAAGATACATGTAGTACTATTAATGTGGGATGACTGGTATATATACATGTACATTTTTATGTATGACATTACAAAACATCGAAGGATGCAAAAGATCGTATAAACAAGCTAAGTGCAGCATGCATGCAAAGGCAGGATATGAGGGCATGTAACAATAACATGTATAACCCCTTTAATTACAGATGTAAGGACACTATACAGGATATTTCAGACAATATTGTCCAGAACACTCCAACTCCATAATAAATCTAAATACAGAATGGCATAAGGCAAGATGTTGAAATTGTCTGTTAATTTCTTGCCTTGTTCTGTACTTACCTTAGGCTAATTCAGAAAATAGCTTGTACTCCAGAGTGCCCCTGGGTTTTAGGAGTTACAGTGTAGTGTATTGAAGTCTGCTAGCACTCCCTCCCTCCCTCCCTCTTTATCCCTCTCTCTACTGATGTATGCTGTATGCTGAACTCTTCCGGTAAGACCAACCTTTCATTCATGATCTAGTTCTCTACAAGAGTTTGAAATTTTAGCTAAGCACTGCAGAATAAAACTGCCTGGAATAAAGAGCTGCCTTCGATTTAGAATATATACCCAAATTATCACTAAAGTTGCATGTACATGTTTATCCAAATCAGACAACAAGGCATTAGAGAGAATTTCTGTTATGGTAATACTAAACATTCCTTCCTACATTCCATGTACATGTATACGCATGGTGATACATGTACTTCCTCCCTATACCAAATGGCCCATAGGCAAACCGACACACATGTAGAAACATTGTACAACTTACAACTTACAGTAGATCCGTAATCTCGAGGAACACCATTCCATTCTGCAACCATCATTCTAGTTCCATAAAAGCTATTACCAGTCTCAGATCGAATGAAGGTACTAACTGTATTCATCTGAGAATCAAAAGTTGTAAACTGTGTATATTTCACTGATCCTGTCCTGGTTGTGTCAATATCAGCAGCAAATGGAGCAACAACAGAATATGAACTGGGTCCAGGAATGTCATTCAGAGAGTACGGAGGTGTTACTCCCAATGAAAAATATCCATTTGTTGAAACCTAAACGTGTACATTTGAAAAGCAACTTGTCAGCAGTAACAGGGTACATTTACATGTAGTACTGTAATCCAGGAAATTAGATAATGCAAACATGGTTTGTAATCAGAGGAGGTTGGTCACGCATAATTCAGCGTCACAAGTCATGTGATGCTAATTGGATTCCCTATCCTCGTTCATTGATATTTTTATGGTTGGGTATACATCGAATACACAATACCGAGCTTTCCTAGCTGTCCTTGAAGGACAGCTAGGAATAGGTCCAGTACTGTTTGAGCAATCATTTTAGGGGGAGGGTGGGCGAGAGGGGGCATTTGCCCCCCTAAAACGTTTTGCCCCCCCCCCCCTAAGTCACAAAGAGACCTTCCTCATATACAGCCACATGTGTTTTCATGTTACCCCCAATTTTCTCGTATGTGCAGTTCATCCCCCCTTGTCAATCTTTCTGAAATAAACCCTGATAATGAATTTCTGAGAGCTAGCGATGCTCTTACCGTGAGTGTGCAGCAATCTCCTTGGCATTCACTTCTTACTGAGGTTAGTGGAGTTAGAAAAGTTGGACTACCCCTAGGACGCTTTAGATCTCTCTCCTGAGACAACACTACAGCAAGGTTCAAAAAATTTTTTAATCAGCGCCACGGTTCACGAGATCTATAATGACGCGTGCTCAACCTCCTAATAGTGCAGAAATATGATCATGGCCACTGAACAGATACATGTAGTAGCAACAGTACACAGTGTACACATATATACGTAACATTAACCCTCGCGCATAAGCCAGAGGGTTACTGCAGTTGGTCTATGTGTGTGTCTGTCTGCCTGTGAACAGGTTAGTTGTAAACTGTGGCCGCTCTGAGTACTAAATGTGGAGATATGAAGAAGCAGCATTAGTGCTCAGCACAGTTAACATCTTGAGCTGAAGGAAGAGACCAGAATGGTGTTGTCAAAGAAAAGTGGTAGATTGCTGTTTCTGTGAACCACCATTGCTGTAATTATCGCCAAAGGTGGATATATTCACGAGCAGTATTGTCACTTAAGTCTGGAGTGCTATCATCAAAAAGAAGAGTATTTGAGGCAGCCGGTTATGAGTGAATGTGCACATTCATTGGAGATTGCAACAAGCACAACCTGCTGTTCAGTGTCGTTAGGTTCCGTTGTGGCATTAGAGAGACTGCTTATCTAGAAGTATGTGAAGAGCATGAAGATAGTCAAGAGTTCTAATACACTTTAAAGTTCTATTGATGACACAGGCATAATGGATGAAGAGAGACACAGGGAAAAGCAGCGGACTGAACGGGCACTGTCTAACGTCGAGATCGTCCGTATTTGCACCATCAGCACACCGCACAAGTCCGTAATGGGACAAATTAATGAATTAGGCGCTCTTTTCTACGCACTGGGCATGACAGTACAGAGTAGACATGTGCTGCACAGAAATTAGTACCGTAGTACGCAGTTGAATAGTCCCACGACGGACTTGTGCGGTGTGCTGACGGTGCAAATACGGACGTTCTCGACGTTATGCGGTGCCCGTTCAGGTCGGCGCTTATGACTACTTTTCCCTGTGAGAGCAGAAAAGACTGACTTCTACCGGGAATCGAACTCATGATCAGTTACTAGAAGTCCAGTGCACTAACCACTGAGCCATTACTCCCAAATAAAAGTCAGTCCCCCCATTCTCTCTCATATACACATGTACAGCCAGGTGGTACTCCCATATAGGGGTCTCGCACCTGACCTAGCTGTCTACCAACTCGGTCATGTGCTATCAGAACCCTGTTAAGAGTCGACCGGTAACACCTTTACATCAGTGAAGGAGCCATGCTGAGTGGATTTACGACGCGTAGTTATATGATGTAACATAAATTCTTAGGTTGCCTGGTGATGTATTATGTTACATTGTAGTTGTGAGAATTTTTTTGTTCTCTCTTCGTCCATTATGCCTGTGTCATCAATAAAAAACTTCTCTTTAATACATCACCGGCCAACCTAAGAATTTGTTACATCATATAACTACGCGTCGTAAATCCACTCAGCATGGCTCCTTCACTGATGTAAAGGTGTTACCGGTCGACTCCTAACAGGGTTCTGACAGCACATGTATGGGAGTACCACCTGGCTGTATATGAGAGAGAGAGAGAGAGTAGGGGGACTGACTTTTACTTGGGATTCATGGCTCAGTGGTTAGTGCACTGGACTTCCAGTAACTGATCCTGAGTTTGATTCCCGGTAGAAGTCAGTCTTTTCTGCTCTCTCTTCGTCCATTATGCCTGTGTCATCAATAAAAACTTCTCTTTAATACATCACCAGGCAACCTAAGAATTGTACATTTTACTTTGCAGAGTGTATGGTCGTAGCTGCACGAGGGTTAATGCACTTTTTCATTTTGTACAGTACTCACATAAACATTGTAAACGTAATCATTTCCAAACTTAAATGCTCCCAGTGTTGACACAGAACTACCATAATCTCCATAGGAAACAGTTGAGGGGAAATACAGGGTTAAGAAAGGCAGCCACCCTGTGACAGAAAACACCACAAATCAAGAGGGTAGGTCAACACACATTGTATATGAAATAACAAAATATTTTACAAAAGGTCAGGGAAAAGATTATAGATTATCAGGCTAGTGGAAGCTAGTACATCAACTTAGCAACTTAGTCACTGAGATGACCAACTGACTGACACTAGATGTACATCATGAACATGAGTTACATGTACATGTACATGAACAATCACTTCAACAGATGCTGAGAAAGGCAAGGCAACACAACAGAACTTGCTCGAAACAGTAAGAAAAATTGGTTACCTCGGGAACCCACGACCATCCACGTGTACATGTATGTACATGTACATGTATATGTACACACGCATGAATGTTTATACATACATGTACTTAGAATGCCACAAAGATCTGTCTTAGTTTCATTTGGCCCTTCAACTGTATCGGTGAGCTTAAAAGATAAGCTGTGTACATGTATATGTATATACATGTACATGTGGGTCCATGGAATTTGCAATCTACATTGTTGAGAATCCACACGCATAAGGTACATGTATATAGTATACCATACATAAGGGCATGTACATGTATGCCCCATTTGTATGGTAGTACATAGTACATGTATACACGTATTGGTCAGCTGTCACTATTCAGACTGGCCTACGTTTATATGCAAGTGAACATGACAAATTCGATTCATAAACTGGTAATATTAGGCTCTCCAAAGACCCTATTGTCATATATGATGTGGAGAAGTGTGGGTAGTAGCAACAAGGGATGCTCCTCTACCTCTTTACCAATGACAATTGCCAACGTAGGTGAGCAGCCTCATATTAGTGACTGTTTCAGTTAGCTGTTGGACATCAATGGATGGCCATGCACATACTACCTGTCCCCTGACAGTGAATGACATAATTCTGTAATTAGAACTCTTACAGTACTGAACCAGTGCTCTAATTTGCCCCAATGGCACTATGCACATACTGTTCTCCCTAACTATTCAAGTCCTTTTGTGCAACTACAATGTAACCTACAAGTAGTACACCTGTCTGTGATACTTGTACGTTACATTGAAGTTGCACAAAATGACTGAGGCTGAACCCCCAGGACTCTAGATGTGTCTAACGTACGAAGTTAACGTGTGCCTACGTTCGCCCAAACGCACTACCTCACCTCCAGCTAAAGCTTGATGGGAGCAACAGAGGAGAGCCAGTATAACGGTACACAGATAGCGTCCCGCTAGCATGGTAGACGTCGATTGTAACCTTGCTAAACCTTTAATATCAACACCAAGGAGCACACATCACGTGATTGTGTAGTCTCGCGGCCAGCCGTAATTTCCTGCGCCTGCCCAAGTCAGGCAGCGATTTGCAAAGGGGGGGTATATAGCATGTCTCGCGAGTTTTGTGGCCACACCCAGTTTTATATTAGGCCACTATTCGTTGAAAATTAGTTTCTCATCCGGGGCTTTCCCAAAACAGGATGCGGGTGGGCGGACATTACCATTATTGTATAAGTCAAAGTCAACCGCGTTGAATCAAGCCTTCCTACTACCAACAAAAGCAATTCCAGCGGGTCCACCTTCCATGAATCGTGCTTCCTCGTGGTCCACGAAAGGTGAGATATGGAAGAGGCACCGACGTTTTGCGACTGGTCTTGTACACGGTATTTCGCACACGACAAGCAAAACAGCAAATACCATGTGCAAAGTTCAAGGTTCAAGATGTGCACATGCGCAGTAAGAAATACTGTCCTAATGGTGAGTTTCATGCGGGTGCAATATTTCATGCGGGCGGGGATGAGAAACTAATTTTCAACGAATAGTGGCCTTATAATACGCACGCGCGCGCCAATGACGACCTGCGGAGTTACGTCCGCGTGCGTACACGTAACCCTTGTCACACAGTACACGTGCCTACTGGCATATTTTGGCTAGGGAAATCCCTTGACCAATAATCGCTGCGTAGGCACTAGGCTGGCGTGCTAGCGCTTGAACACAAACCTGCAGGAAATCGACAGTAGCTAAGTCAGCTGGGCGCGTGTGAGTCGCACCAAAAGGGGGTTTCAGTGGAAACCTTGAAACCCCCTAGATCCGTCACTGCCAGGAATGAGGAAATGGGAAAGGTGTGGTACCCTGAACTCCATACTTCGTCTTCGCGCTTATAGATAATTTAGACTAGTCTCGCCAACCAGACCCTCACGCGAGAAGAGAGAGTCTGGTGAACTGCCTATAGTAGAGACTCTGAGTTGTTTTGGCGTGCACCGGTGGTCATGGAATTTCATAACGAAGTGTTTGTTGGTAGGCGAGCCACCGGAGCGAGTCATATGATAGATGATATTCGAAAGGCGTGGCCAACGTTTTTTATGCGCACGTGCAATGTGAGTGGCAAAATCCTGCGTGGCCTATACATAGCGTTTTTGGGCCATGTTTGTGGTGTATGACCAGGAGATAACTACGCATGGACGGAAGGAAGTATTCCAAATACTAGAGAAGTGCACCAAGGATAGGTATGAGGAAAAATTGAGCCTCATTGGGCCTGAAGTAGACGATCCATATGTCCTACATGTTCCTGCTGCTCCATGTTCAGAGTTACTTCTAGATGTGGAGTATCCTGATATTTACAATGAATATACCCAGTCCTGTGACTAAAGACAAAACCTTAGATATCTAACAGCTGGGATGGATGGGTAGCGTACATGTATAAGCTGCATTGGCATATGGAAGCAAAGTTATTGCAACAGCTCATCTACAACACTCACTGTCTCATATCACAAGCCAGATAAGACCATGTTTTGCTGGTGAACAACCTGGGACCATTATCTGTGCTCATTGCACTTACAGTGACATTTCAGAGTAGGAGCTGGAGGAAGCCAACCACATGGTAATGATGTACAGGCAGTATTTTTTACTAAACAAGTGTGAGTTTCTGCAGCAGGCGCAGAATGAGATGTGTAAACAGGCCTCTCCCAGCCCAGCCATGCAAGTGCAATGAGCACAGATAATGGTCCCAGATTGTTCAGCAGTGAACCATTGCCTTATTTTGGCCTGTGATATTGACTGTGAGTGTTGTACATGAGCTGTTGCAATAACTTCGCTGCGATCCACCAATGCAGCATATGCATGAAATAATCAGACCAAGAGACTCCCAAAGCAGTACAACACAACACAATACAACTCACCCAAGACAGTTAAAGAAAAAAATGTGCTGCCTCAGACCCGCGACATTCCACGTTCTAAGCAGACACTCTACCAACTGACCTACCGAGGCAGCTCAGCTGGTTGGGTTGAATCACACATACAAAGCAACATAACTCAAGGCAAAGTGTCTCAACCTAAAATTCAAACTTTGTATAGAGAAGAAGACCGGGGTAATCAAACCCACCAAATACGCCACTATATATATTCTTAATATGAGAAACTCAATAATGGCTCTACTATTACTATTTTAGTTATATACATTCCTAAGTTGTCATGCAAATCATGCAGGAAGAGGTTGTTTTCAGGATCCAGGTTGCTCAAAGTCATGCCACTCATTGAGTTTCTAACTCATTAAGAATTCAGTGGCTCTAAGCACACAGTGAGTCTATACCCAACTTGTAACAAAGATAACCACTGAAGGATTAAAACAATCTTTAATTGTTGCAGTGTACGCTTAAGCAGAGATATGAACTCGCTAGGAGTTGACAAAATATGCTAGCATAATTATTGGACTAATAGGTGGTGTTTCAATGCTACTGATTTAGTCTCAGCGCAAACACTAATGAAAACTAGCGATACGCATGCGCAACCATGCCTCGCGCAGATGCATGTAGGTGTATAAACGCAACCGTGTTATACCTCGACGTGCTCCTCGGGCTCAATCGATCGATTGTGAGCATCGGTTGATCACATATAAAGATCGGTCGGTCTATTCTGAGAATCGATTGGTCAATGTGAGCATCAATCGCACGAGTTTGGAGGACCGATCGATAGGTCAAAAATTTGGAAACCATATAGTCTACAGGCTTGTGGTTTGCGCTCGATCAACTAGCGCTACGGACCGTCTGGCTCGAGTGGCGCTAGAATTCATAAACACTATGGAGTCTCACATAAAATCATGGAAACCGACTCGAGTCATTTATCTCCGCACATATTAACGATTTACGTGTTGGATTATGATGAAACAGCTATTGAGGAAGCCTAAGCTCTTCATGAGCAGTGAATTAGGGAGCTAGTAGCAGGAGAGTTGGTGCTAGTGTCGCAAGCCAGAATGCAATTCACTGTGACCTTTAACCTTTAATCGAGCCCGTTACGTTTGCGCGTGGCCTTCCCCGCGGGGCCAAAAACGTGACATACATACATACATACATACAACATCCGAGCCAGCAATCCGTAATTATTTGCCTCGTGCCAAGGCACTCGGCAATTAATCTTGGAGTGTGGAAGAAGACTCTGGTATAGATGAGTCTTTTCAATGCTTGAGAACAGTATTTTTTAAACAGTAAACAAAATCCGTTGAGGACTATGTATCTTTGTCAATAATACTTCAATATAAGTATCGCTAGAATGTATATAAGTGTTCTTGTCAAAATATTGTTAACCCTCGGCGCGCATGCGCAGCGAGGGTTACGGTAGTTGGGTCTGTGTGTGTGTGTGTCTGTTAAGTCACATCTCACCTCTGGAGCGTCTGTTCGTTCTGAAAATACTGTCACGTACTCAGCAGGCAACGGAGGTCGAAAAATTTGTGGGGATATCGATTTCTCTGAAACCGCTCCGTTGCAGAGATACACCGCTTTCTGCGTTGTAGGGTACTGCAGCGACACTTTTTCGACGGCAGAGCCTTCCAAGTGTCCTAAAAAGGCTAAACTCTACCTGGAATACGACTCGATGTAAGGCAGCAAGCTTCTTTCTGTTCAGTCTCCGTCTTTGCCTAAAGTCTTCCGTATACTCCTCGTTAACGTGGTATAGATCTAGCGCGTGCGCTTTCAAGGATTCGCGCACGCGCGTACGCCGAGGGTTCTGCACTTTAGTGCATTCATTTGAATGTTTGATTAATAGGTGATAATGTTTGAATTATAGGCAAATTTTCTTAGCATAAAGAATAGAATTATGGGCCAAAAATTTAACATATTTTGTCAACCCCTGGAACTCAGAGGCCTGTAAAATTGCATTCCGTGCACAATAGAGTACAATTTCGTATCAATACTTCTGAAGTTACATGCATATGATGAAGAGGCAGTGAGTCGAGTGTACAATGTTGCTTCAAACACTGGTGCCAATTCTTTCCGTATACTTTTCATAATGGGCACATTTTGCTGTTGTTCATGTATCAACACATCTCATTTTTTTTCCAGTCTCCCTCAACAAAATAAGTGTGCAAAATATGCTCTAGACAGTCACCACAGAAGACCTTGTCTCCCATTTACACAATACAAACTTTAGTAGTGTAGAAGGCTGAACTAATATTGAATATCAAAATGTTTTAAAGTCATGAGGTGTACACGAAAAGTTATACTGTTACTGCTTATGTCACAGTACAAAGGTAATAACATCACTCCTGCAGCAGATATCCAGCATTATTAACATTCCCATGAGGAGGTGGGGCAGTTGGAGGTGGGTAGGCTTGGTTAGGAGGTGGACCAGCAGGAGGATATCCAGGATAGGCCTGGCTTTGAACAGGATATGGAACATTCTGCTGCAGTGGATAGAGTAAAAAAAGGTTATATTACCTGAAATACTCTCTTCCTTCACTCAGTATAAATTAACACCTCATACTCCATATTACACATTACATATTGAACACTTGTTTTACTATATATAAGGAGTGAACATATTACCAGAGGTATTTGTTGGGTGGGGTTAGCAGCAGCAGTGACAGCATCATAGGAGGGTGGGGCCTCTTGAAAACTCAACTGAGCATCTTTATACACTGGCTGTTGTGGATATTGTGGTTGTGTATAGAGAACTGGAGGTTGTGGTTGTTGTGGATATTGTGGTTGTGCATAAAGACTCGGGTTAGTCATTGATGTTGCCTGATTTGAAGTGACCACAGTCGCTCCAGAAGCTGGGGTGGTTGCAACAATACGAGTTCGGAGTGGACGGTGACTTCTTCTATTTGTCGAATAGACCCCAATACAGATGGGGATCCCAATAAAAAATAGCAGGAACAACAGCCCAACAGTAAGGCCTACAGCCAGTCCACTACTTGATCCTGAAAACAAAACACATATGCTGACTTATTGTGAACTCACAAAACATCAGATGGTATATACACTTTAACTTTTACAAAAACAATGTACATGTAAGCAAGTATAATGCATATTAGGCAAAGGTCAATGTTTGTGATATATTTGCATGCCACCTACATGTATACATGTGTATATATAAAGCAAATGAATACAACATACACTGAAATAAATGTATATATGATGCACAAGGATGTATACAACTGGTCCAGTTGAGCAATTGGCTACCATCAACAATTCAGCTATGTATACAAAATACACGTAACATGATGACCTTCCTAGTTAGGGATTATGGCTATGCATGTTGAATACCTTGGCTAAAGGGATAGTTGTTGGACCTATCCTTACATGTATCTAGTTTGATATTAAATTTGATCCTGTTTACTAGGCTAGCCACATAGCTACAAGCCTTGATTGTTTTGTCAGCTAATGAGTGGTAGAAAACTTGGTCCTACATAGCTATAGCAACCTACAGATAGTGGAGATAATGAACTAGACTGGAATCCTAGGTATATAGTATGAGGTTAAATATTAG
This sequence comes from Theonella swinhoei, assembly GCA_963970385.1. NCBI lineage: Eukaryota > Metazoa > Porifera > Demospongiae > Tetractinellida > Theonellidae > Theonella > Theonella swinhoei. Next base: position 8,416,700 of record OZ019946.1, read on the forward strand.
TGATATGGATATGTGATTAACCCTCGGTGCGCATGCGCAGCGAGGGTTATGGTACTTGGTCATGTGTGTGTGTGTGTGTGTGTGTGTGTGTGTGTGTGTGTGTGTGTGCGTGTGTGTGTGTGTCTGTGTGTGTGTGTCTGTGTGTGTGTGTCTGTGTGTGTGTGTCTGTGTGTGTGTGTCTGTGTGTGTGTGTCTGTGTGTCTGTGTGTGTGTGTCTGTGTGTGTGTGTCTGTGTGTGTGTGTCTGTGTGTGTGTCTGTGTGTGTGTGTCTGTCTGTCTGTCTGTCTGTCTGCCTGTTACATATCTGGAGCGTCTGTTTGTCCTGAAAATACTGTCACGTACTTAGCGGGCAACGGAGGTCAAAAAATTGTGGGGTTTTCTTTGAAACCGCTCCGTTCAAGAGTAATTATGGCATGAAACGCAAGTGAAAGAGCCAATATGCTAATTAGTTACCCGCGATCAGGTATTCCTGTTCGATGTACAGCGAAGTACCAGCGGTTACTGCATGAGGGAGTACAAGTATGCGTACTGCTCCGGTCAAAGCTATAGCGCTTCCAGCAGTGTACAGAGTCAACCTTGAGTTTCAATCGCACGTGCCTTTCCAGCATTCGCGCACGCGTGTTATATATCTAGCGTGTGTGCTTTCAAGGATTTGCGCACGCGCGGATGCTGAGGGTTCTGCACTTTAGTGCATTCATTATTACAGCTACTATTAATTTTTGGAGCATTTGACTGAGTATAGTTCAAAGTCAATGCTCAACAGAAAACTGGCACAGATTAATGTGGTAGCCTTGCACCATATACATGTATTAATACATGTATGTATGGCTTTCAATGGAGGGAGTGCTGGATCTCTGCAACGGAGCTGTTTCAGAAAAAAAACTACAAATTTTTTGACCTCCGTTTCCTGCTGAGTACATGACAGTATTTTCAGGATGAACAGATAGTCCAGAGGTGAGATGCACACACACACACACACACACACACACACACACACACACACACACACACACACACACACACACACACACACACACACACACACACACACACACACACACACACACACACACACACACACACACACACACACACACACACACACACACACACACACACACACACACACACACACACACACACACACACACACACACATGGACAACGTACTACAGCAAACATTGCTGCGCATGTGCGCTGAGGGTTAAATATCCAGTCAGTCAGGAAAACATTGAGATATGAATGCACTAAAGTGCAGAACCCTCGGAATCTTTGAAAGCGCACGCGCTAGATCTCTAATTACGTTAACGGGAAGTATACGGAAGACTTTAGACAAAAGACGGAGACTGAATAGAAAGAAGCTTGCTACCTTACATCGAGTCGTATCACAGGTAGAGTTTAGCTTAGTGTTAGCCTTTTTAGAACCCTTGGAAGGCTCTGCCGTCCAAAAAAGTGTGCGGAATGTCACTGCAGTACCCTACAACACAGGAAGCGGTGTATCTCTGCAACGGAGCGGTTTCAGAGAAATCCCCACAAATTTTTCGACTTCCGTGAGAGAAAAAATCCCCACAAATTTTTCGACTTCCGTGAGAGGTGAGATGTGACTTAACAGACACACACACAGACAGACCCAACTACCGTAACCCTCGCTGCGCATGCGCACCAAGGGTTAATCAGTATACACTGTACATTGTACATGTAGAGTGTACACACCTGAACTCTCTGAATCATCACATCCAACTTCATCACTATAGTCTCCACAGTCATCATAACCATCACACACATTGCTCTCTGGCTCACAGTCTCCATTATCACATGTGAATTGATAAGAATAGCATGATGATGTTGTTGGTTGTGCTGTTGTTGCTGCAAAAATATAAAGGGCAAAACAATTCACACATGGCTTGGCTTTCCCTGATCACTCAACTGGTTGCCCAGTTAGTGGAGCATTGGTTAGCACATCACTTAGAATGCGAGTGTCGTGCGTTTAAATATCACTAAAGGCAGCCAGATATTCTTGAAAATGACTGCTTTGGGTGCATTGTGCTGTGTTGCTCTGTCTTTCTGTTGTGTTGTGTTGCCTTGAATATGTCTTACTAAGCATATCATGGATGATTAAAGTCATGTACTAGTATCTACGTAGCTCAGTGTTTAGGACTATCATAACATTGTGCATTGGTTTATTTATGTACTTACTGCATCCATCTTCATCACTGCCATCTTCGCATGAATCAATACCAGTACAGCGGTGGGAGCCTGAGACACATTCTCCACTGTAACATTTAAACTGTGACGAGAAACAGGAGACTGCAGACAAAGACATATGGTACATGTAACAAACATACACTTGATACTATAAACATAGACTGGAAAAGGGTACTGGTGGTATAAGGCTGCAACGTTTTCACAATATGCCATCACATAAGGGAAAGTGGCAAAATTGGGGTCTTCATTTAAGACTAACGGAATTACATCATTTCCGAAATGCAAGTGCACAGCCTGGATGGATTGCTAGGGGCCTGAATGGTTGGTCAGCCATTCCTGTGACCCCTCTAGGTAGGGACAGCTATAGCCAGGGCTGAGGCATGCTTACATTGAAACATATGTAGCATATTTTGTTCGTCATAAATTGGGACAACACAGTCATAATTATGAGGCAATATTGCGGGATATTGCACTCGTGAGTATTTCCCTCACCTTCAGCTCACACACTCGTGCAATAACTCGCCTTAATTGCCGCAATAAGTATACATGTATATGTACACTGCTACATGTAGCTTTTCTCACCACTGTGTTTCAACCTATACACTGCAAAAAATGGGTAGTTATTTTAACCATTAGGTATGGTTACCTCAGGTATAGAATATCCACAAGGAACGATGTCTGTATATCTCAAGATACTCCTTGTAATATTACCTTATCTCACAGAGGTAGTCACGTATACAACCCCACTGTATTATACTTCTGTATTAAAGTGTAATGGAGGAGTACCTCGTACTCATGTATGCAATCAGCATAATTATGTTCTACATATCTTTTGCATACCAAGACAGGTTGTAGTCATGTAATGCAACTGACGTGACCAACACACTGGTCAAAACAAACCACCTCTTTTTTGCAGTGTACAGTTAGTTTTCTCTAGAATAATTATGTAAGCAGCACATCAAATTCTAAATAGCTAACACCTATAGGTGGCAGCAATGCTCCATATGCTTTCCTCATCAATCTTTTAAACTAGTAAGACCTAAAGTTCATGAAAGATACCAGAAAAAATCGTGGGATAATTAGCTAGCTGCAAACTGTAAAAGAGTTATTACATACGTTGTACTCAAAGTATCAGGTGAACACTAAGATCTTTATCAGTCCTGCTTCTCTGATTCAATGATGCTAATAATATGGGTCGAGTCACCACAACTTTCTACTTACCATCATCTATTTTGAATACAACTGCACTGTAAGTGGTTGAATACAAACATCCCACATCATTGGAATCACTGTCTCCACTGAGGTAGTGGGAGTTATATTGGGATGAACCCTCTTGCCAGCCTATCACACCTCCACCCCACTCCATACTACCACAGTCATAGATGAACACAGCATATGAGGATGAGCCATTAGTGATTAGGACACCTTGGAAGGTATTAGTTGTGAACTGTATAAAGATACATGTAGTACTACTAATGTGTGGTGACTGCCACATATACATGTACATTTGACATTACATACAAAATGTAGATAGAGATAGGTCAGGGGTTCATTTAGAAAGTGACTGAAGAGGGAGGGGGGCATCAGTGTATGCACTGCATAATGTACATGTAACTGCCTGGAATAAGAATTACCGAAAGTCATAGTCAATATAAACTGTACATGAATATGCAAATATGACAACAGATTACAGAACATCCTTCCCCCTTCATTCTTTGCATGCTTTACTTGATGGTACTATACCAACTGACCAATTGGCAAATGGATATACATGTAGAAACATTGTACAATATGTAGATACATGTACTTTACAAATCAGCAGAACTTACAATAGATCCCTCATACTTAGGAACACCATTCCATTCTGCTACCATCATTCTAGTTCCAGAAAAGCTGCTACTAGTCTGAGATCGAATGAAGCTACTAACTCTAAACATCTGAGTGAAGTCAGAAGTTGTGAACTGTGTATATTTCACTGATCCTCTGCTGGTTGTGTCTATATCAGCAGCAAATGGAGCAACAACAGAATATGAACTGGATCCAGGAAAGTTATCCAGAGACGAGTATTGAGGTGTTTCTCCCATTGAGAAATAACCATTTATTGAGACCTATGCATGTACATACATGCACATTTGGAAAGCAACATTGTCAGCAGTCACACAGTATTAGTACCGTAATCCAGAAAAATTAGGATCATGCAAACATGTAAATAGGACATAATACAAAGGAACATGGATATGATCCAACTGATAGTACAGTGTACACATGCATATTTTCTATAGCATACTCACATAAACACTGTAAATGTAACCATCTCCAAACTCAAATGCTCCCCCTGTTGACACAGGACCACTATAATCATCATCTCCACTGGAAACAGTTGAGGGAGAATACAGTGTCAAGAAAGACAGTGTCCCTGTGACAGGAGATACCACATATCAAGGGACATACAGTACATGCAAAAAAAAACGTCAACAAGCTACCATACTACTACTCTACTATCCTACATTGCCACCCTACTACCCTAACCTTGCTACCCTTCCCTGCAACTTAACTACCCTACCCTGCTACTCTAGTACCTTATCCTACTACTTTGCTACCCTACCCTGCTACTGTAGTACCTTACCCTACTACTTTGCTACCCTACCCTGCTACCCTAGTACCTTACCCTACTATACTTTGCTACCCTACCCTGCTACCCTAGTACCTTACCCTACACTTCCATACTATCACACTACTGTAACCTGCTACCCCATTACCCTAACCCTACTACCCTACTACCCTAACACCCTACTACTACCCTACCTTATTGTTGATGTTTTTTGCATGTACTGTATATAGTGCCTCAGGTTAAGATCAGGGTACATGAAATAGCAAAATAATTTTTTTTTTAATATTTGCTTGCGCGTTTGCTCGCTATTGTGGCCGCTATTAATGTGCTACTCCATGTGTTGTACTTTGACCCGCGTTGTACATTATTATACAGCACAATTGGTACATAAGTTGCACCCCCCTTGGTGTGTGTCTGGAATAATACTATTACTGCAACCTATACCCTGGCACAGTATTTACTACCAAACAGATGGGGCATGTATACATGTATTTTCCCTTGGATAAAATCAGGTATAGTATACTACCTGTATTTACCAACATGAATGCATGTGGAATTCTTGGCATTCACTGTAGATTGGATGGTTTCAAATTCCATGGACCCACATGTACATGTATATACATGTACGTATATACACGTACATGTATGTACACAGTTACTAAAGCTTGCTGGTACAGTTAAGGGGCCACAATATGAGACAGACCTTTTTGACATACTGTGACCACTCCACCGAGTCAGACATTAGAAATAATTGTGTGTATGTACATGATTTTAATCATCCATTAATGCTTAGGCAAGGCAACACAACACAACAAAAGAACACAACACAACTCGCCCAGAGCATTACCTATGTATTCCCTCTTTCTGCCAGTACTTGAAGCTGTTGTCCAATGACTGGATGTCCACGTTTTATAGACCTGATGGCCGTGTACAGTACTCTCCAATATGAAGCTTTCAGCTCCCGCCGCCATTCATACAAGCGTGTGCAACTGGTTGGCTTTAATCAGACCATTACTTAGCACCGTGCATGTTACTTGTACTCGGCGCTTTAAATAATTTTTCTCAAGCATCAGCATTTTGGAAGTGCAACTTATACACCAGTGTGACCTATACTCGGGCAAATACAGTATATGTATTTGTTCAGCTGTCACTACATTTGTATTCGGTGCACTGGACTGGACTATGCTAATTTATATTATGTAAGTGAATGTCAAATTTGATTCATGAACTGGTAATATTGGGCTCTCCTCAGAACCCCACTGTCATAAATGATGTAGACAAAGAGAAAGAGATGCCTAAAGCAAGTGTGGGTAGTAGCAACAAGGGACACTCCGCTACCCCGTCACCAATGAGAATTGGTCAATCACCTACATGAGGTGAACGGCCTCATGTCAGTGACTGTTTCTATTAGCTATTGGACACCAACAGATGGCCATAAACACACCCCCTTGTCAGTGGGGATTACTTGTAATTATTATGACATTCCCAATCCACCTACCTCTGGCCACACACATATACGTATGTACATGTACATGTGGGTCCATGGAATTTGAAACCATCCACTCTATATTCAATACTGAGAATTCACATGCATAGTGTCTAAAAGGTACATAGTATACCATACATGATTTTATCCTGTTTGGTAGTACATGTATTCATGCATGTATTTTGTTCAGCTGTCACTATTTGGTGCATTGGACTGGACTAGCAATTGGGCATCAACAGATGGCCCTAAACACACTACCTATCCTCTTGTCAGTGGACGACATACAGTTATTCTGACCTCTCCAGTCCACCCACATATGGCCATACACACATTACCTCTACCCCTTGTCAGAGTATCAGTGGATGATATAACAGTACCGGTGTCATCCAGAGACACTCTGACAAAGGGGTAGGTAATGTGTGTATGCATGTGGACCGAGAGAGCATGAACAGACCTAGGAATGACTGAAAGTGTATAAATGGCAATCTCTAATGAGCCCCTGGATCAACTGGAAAGAACGGCAGCGCATGCGCTAAGCAGGTTAGCGCCCCTATCCCCTAGCCTTAGCCCTAGCCCCTAGCCTTAGCCCTAGTCCCTAGCCCTAGCTCCTGGCCCTGGCCTATAATAAATTAGCGCTCCTAGCCCTGGCCTATAATAAATTAACGCATGCGCTACCTGCCGTTCTTTCTAGTTGAGCCCACCGCTCTAACTTTTCAAGTCCTTTTGTCAAACTACGTACATGTAGCACACCTGAACCCTAGGACTCTAGCAAGGTCAACAGTGTCTAACGCACGAACATGCGCCAACGTACACCGTCATGTACGTTCACCCCAACGTACTACCTCACCTCCAGCCAAAGCTTGATGGGAGTTGTAGAGGAGAGCCAGTACAAGGGTACTCAGAGAGCGTCCCGTATGTCCCGACAGCATGGTAGATACCACCCTATCCGAAATTTACCCAAGAGCACTTGCTGAGTGAGCACACATCATGTGATTTTAATGACATGTATAAACGTATCATCCCGGAAATCAGCTCGAATAATTACTGTCAGTGCCACAAGTTGCTATACACACCTTATATTAGAAAATCTAATAATGCAGCTACTTTTTTGGCATGGTTATTATCTGTTTACATGTAGATGGGTGGTTTCTATGGTAACTACTTATTTAATTATTTTGTTTATTCATTGATATTCAATGTATTAAAGTTTTACCAGTATGCAATGTCTAGTACTTACGCCAAATTATTACTGCATTTTACCCACAGGAAGAATTATAGAGGAGAGACAGTAAGCGTTACCAGCAATTTGCCCACTATAGCGGTCATCATGTAAAATTGATGTACGTGATTTGTCAACTTGTTCATTTCATGTTTGCTTGTAATACGGGTTGTAAATTTGCTTGTTTTAATGGATTGCCATAGTTACGCATTATAAAACGTTACTGCAAAACTCTGGTTAGCTAAATTCGACAGTTTCCACCAATGGCTTACATAACGAGAGCAGTCAAAAAACCTGCAGGATTTTACCGCTCCCTAAATAGCCAAAGTACTGCGGACCTTTTGGACGGATCTGCTACTCCTTCTGATGCCGCTCTGGAAGAGGTTTATGAGGTAGAGCGACTGATTGCTTCCCGACGAAAGAAGGTTAGTGCGTCCACGCCACACCCACAACACGGCGCGATCACGTCCTTCACATACAGGGCGGGGCTGAATATTTAGTTCTGTGGGCGGGGTACAGAAAGGAGGAGGCTTCTTGGGTGAAGGAGACTGAAATCACTCTCCCTGCACTAAAGTGAGTTCATATACATTTGGCAAAGTGCCAATGGCCCAGTCATCACAGTCGGAATCTTGCAGAACTTGATCGGGCTGCAAAAAAGACACCCCAAAGATTGTTTTTAGGGGTGGGGAGGTTTTCAAAGCCCCGTCAGCTCCTTGCAAACCTGCAGAAAAGGTAAGGTGTCCATTGAAATACCTACGTTAGCGACCGTTCAATCTTATCAGATCTATGTCGCTTGTAAGCTTGTAATGTCAGGCCATTGCTGGTAACGGAGTCATGTGCATGCACATAATTGATGTGGGTTAATAAAAATACATTCTGTGAGTACTGACTCTATATGTAGGGATGGTGCAGGCACGCCCAATAGCCTATACCAAAGTAACGGCTCAGAACACAGATGTTTTAAGCCTTTTGAGACAAACAACATGCGAGTGCTTCTATACACTATAAAGTACGTAAAATATACAGCTACAAGTGATTCTCGGAAAATTAAAAAAACACCGATTTGTTCATCATCTACTTCTTCTTTCTTCTTCAGTTCAAACGGCCTACCGCGAAACTGGGGTTATATAATTTTCATGAAAATCATTTATACTGGAGCGTACATGATCCTTGATGCACAAAATCTTCATACCTTCTCCCAAAGCTGTGAATCTTCAGGTCTGCAATTGCAAGCTTAGAAGCGTTACTGTACTTTTAGATGCCATTTACTTGTTTGCTCACGTGCCGAACACGTGAAGTTAAAGTATAGCATGCATGCAGACAAAGGCAGGGGATGATAGCATGCAACAATCATAACATGGGTAACCCCATATCCCTACATCTGTAAATACTACAAGTAAATAAAAAATTTAGGAAATTTGAAAGCAAATATAGGGATTGTATAAAAAGGAACGGAGACAAGATTGGGACACAGACATGTTATGTTATATCAACGTAACATTATGGGTACGTCGATATATCATAACATGTCTGTGTCCCAATCTTGTCTCCGTTCCTTTTTATACAATCCCTATATTTGCTTTCAAATTTCCTAAATTTTTTATTTACTTGTCTCCCGTCATTTTTTTGCTTGTCTGAGGCTATTTTTTACAAGATATACATGGTTTACAGAGATGTTATCACAATGTTGATCTATGGCTTTACCACCATATCAATTTTCACGTTTAGTGAAGCTTTTGTTGGTGAGATACAGCATTGCTTGCCTGAGGCTATTTGTTGTTATATTACATTGTTTACAGAGATTTTATCACAAAGTTGATCATTGGGGTATCAAGCTTCACTATTACACCAATTTCGATTTACATTGTTTACAGAGATTTTATCACAACATTGATCATTGGGGTATTAAGCTTTACCATCACACCAATTTCCACATGTAGCCTAGCTTTTGTTAGTGAGATACAGAAATACTTGCCTGAGGCTATTTGTTGTCATATTACAAGATATTTACATTGTTTACAGAGATTTTATCACAACGTTGTTCATAGGCGTATTACACTTTACCATCATACAATTTTTCACTTTTAGGGGAGCTATTGTTAGTGAGATACAGCATTCCTTGCCTGAGGCTTTTTGTTGTTTTATTACAAGATTTACATTGTTTACAGAGATTTTATCACAACGTTGATCATAGGCGTATTACACTTTACCATCATACAAATTTTCACTTTTAGGGGAGCTATTGTTAGTGAGATATAGTATTCCTTGCCTGAGGCTATTTGTTACAAGATTTACATTGTTTACAGAGATTTTATCACAACATTGATCATAGGCATATTAGACTTTACCATCATACAAATTTTTACTTTTAGTGGGGCTTTTGTTAGTGAGATACAGAAATCGTTGCCTGAGGCTATTTGTTGTTATATTACAAGATTTACATTGTTTACAGAGATCTTATCACAATGTTGATCATTGGTGTATTACACTTTACCATCATACAAATTTTCACATTTAGGGGAGCTATTGTTAGTGAGATACAGTAATCCTTGCCTGAGGCTATTTGTTGATTTATTACAAGATTTACATTGTTTACAGAGATTTTATCACAACGTTGATCATAGGCATATTAGACTTTACCATCATACCAATTTTCACTTTTAGTGGGGCTTTTGTTAGTGAGATACAGAAATCCTTGCCTGAGGCTATTTGTTGTTATATTACAAGATTTACATTGTTTACAGAGATTTTATCACAACGTTGATCATAGGGGTATTAAACTATACTACCATACAAATTTCACATTTAGCAGACCTTTCAGTAGTCAGATATAGGATTGTGTGCCCCCATTAATAATACATGGCCTGAGGCTATTTTTGTTTATTTTACAAGAAGTACATTGTTTACAAAATTTTTAACATAACGATGCACTACCCACAGTGGAACTACATCACTATACCAAGTTTCATGTTTAGATGTGTTACCGTTAGTGAGTTACGCTTGTTCAAGCGGAAGAAGAAGAAGAAGAAGAAGAAGAAGAAGCGGAAGATGAAGAATTTACAAAATACACTTTTGTTAATTTAACCCCTTTATCATCAATCAAATTATACCATTTTATAATCACAGTTAGTTTCTGGGTATAGTTACACACTCATGTTAACAGAAGTCCATTACGTAGCAAACTGAAAGTGAAAGTGATGAAAAACCTTATATATGGTTTTCAATGGGGATAGACCATAGCAATCCCTATATACACAGTACTACCGTACTGTGTGATATGGGGTTACGCATGATATGATTGTTGCATGCTATCATCCCCTGCCTTTGTCTGCATGCATGCTGAACTTTGACCTTGTTTCTATACTTTTTGGCACTTCAATCCCTACATCCTTCAACATTTTAGTGAGAATGTTTTTACACTTTGTATATGAGTGGACTGCTTACCAACCACACTGTACACTTTCATAGCAGTGGGTTTACAGGAGTACGCTAATTGCATCAGAATTGGTCAGCTGCAGCTGTATAAAACTAGTAGATTTCTGCAGATGCATCTTGATAATTAGCCCTCAGTGCGGAGGATTAGTTTGCATGTGTGTGTCTCTTGCCATTACGCGCAACAAGGCAACTGAAGAGCCATATTAGTAGCCTCAATGCTTCATTGGCAATGATTAAAAAGGTGATTGTCCTGTGTTTAAATGTTATTGCGTGAAAAACAAGTGAAAAAGGCAATTGTAAATAGCACAACAAACCACTATTTTTGCTTGTCTCACACACTGTACATGTGGAGGCATGATAAGTTACATGATGAAGAGGCAGCGAGTCAAGCGTTGCTTCAAACACCGGCACCAATTCTAATATAGCGAGCTCTTCTTGCCCAGCTGTGGGGGGACCAGTAGCTATGCACATTTTCCGTATAATTTTCACAATCGGCACATTGAAACTTTTGTTGTTGTTCACGTTTCATTTGTTTTCCAGTCTCCCTCAACAAAATAAGTGTGCAAAGAATACGCTCTAAACGATCACCACAGAAGACCTTGTCTTCCATTTACAAGTAATAAACAATAAAAAACTTTAGTAGTGTAGAAGGCTAATTTAATATTGATAATCAAAATATCTTAAAGTCATGAGGTGTATACAAAGTTATACTGTTACTGCTTTTGTAATATCACTCTTGCAGCAGACATCCAGCATTATTAACATTCTCACGAGGAGGTGAGGCAGTTGGAGGTGGGTAGGCCTGGTTAGGAGGTGGACCAGCAGGAAGACATCCAGGATAGGCCTGGTTTTGAACTGGATATGGAACATTCTGCTGCAATGGATTATGTAAGAGTAAATGAGGTTATAGTACTCTCTTCCTTTAGTCAGTGTAAATTACCATCTCATACTCCATTGCACATATTTAATATGGACACTTGTCACACTATATATAAGGAGTGAACATATATATTATCAGATGTATTTGCTGTGTGGGGTTAGCTGGCTGTTCTGGACATTGCGGTTGTGCATAGATATTTGGGTTAGTCATTGATATTGTCTGATTTGAAGTGACTACAGGGGATCCAGGAGCTGGGGAGGTTGCAACATCGATATCATGAGTTCGGAGTGGACGATGACTTCTCATATTTGTCGATCGTGCACTACAAAAAATAAGTTGTTGTTTTGACAAGTGTGTGTGGTTATCTCAGTTGCATCATATTCTAAATGCGTGACTATAACCTATCTTGGTGTTCAGAGAATGTATGTAGTTCCCAAGGGGTTTTAAATGCATTATGGGGGGTTGTGCATGGTGTATATAAGGGTTACTCCTTCATGACGTTTTAATACAGCCATTGCAGTACTGTGGGTTATGTATGTGATTATAAGGTATTATCACAAGCAGTCTTACTGTCTCTTGAAATGTACAGAGGCAATTCCTTAAGGAATATCCTACACATCTCATGAGAGGTAGAATAGTTATCAGAAATATCTTGCAACTGAGGCAACCACTCCTGTTAGTCAAAACAACCACTGATTTTTTTGCAGTGAGACTACAACCCCAATACAGATGGGGATCGCAATAAAAAGTAGCAGGAACAACAGACCAACAGTAAGGCCTATAGCCAGTCCACTACTCGATCCTGAAAAAACATATAAGCTGACTCATTGTTAACTCACAAAAATGGTAAGTCAGATGGTACACTTAATTCTTTTCATAAAAACAATGTATATGTGAGTATAATGGTAACTGGTATTTTTGTTGCTGTAATTGTATTTGCATGTCACCTATATACATGCATATACACATGTATATACATCACATGAATACAACATTCACTGACATACATGTATCAGAGAGACGGTAGACTCTATGTAGGGATGGCGCAGACATGCCCATTAAGCTTTAACAAATGTAATGGCTCAGAACTATGGAATATCGCTGTATTTAGAAGCATTAAATTTATTGGTGCAATGTCTGTGTGTAAATATGAGATAATTTCTGAGAGCATCACTCCCTCCCCTTCACCTTCACTCACTGCCCTCTCTCAGACTCCCTCCCCATTTCTCACACACTCCTTCACTTTCTCCCCCTTCAGCTCCTCCTCTCCCTCATTCACTCCTTTCCCTTACTCGCTCTCACCCTCTCTCCCTCCCCCTTTCATTCCACCTCTCAGAATGTTTCCATGGGAGTGTTGAAGTTAGAGAAAGTTGAGAATGTTTTTTGACATACACATATACTCAATCATGGGGCAGTTTACATATTGCATACATGTCTGTTAACGTAATATATGTACATCTCAACTTGGTACTATGTATATCAGGCTGGAAGATCGCATCTGCACTTTACATGGAGTCACCTGCATATTGCATAGACAGTGTATTTAAAGCATATTGCATAGTGTACTTGATCCATTGATATAAGCATTGCAAGTCGACATGTTGCACATCTCAAGTTGGTACTATGCATACTCGATTGCATCTGAACATCACATGGAGTCATATTCACATGCATATTGAAAGTAGACATATTCACATGCATATTGGAAGTAGACATATTCACATGCATATTGGAAGTAGACATATTCACATGCATATTGGAAGTAGACATATTCACATGCATATTGGAAGTAGACATATTCACATGCATATTGGAAGTAGACATATTCACATGCATATTGGAAGTAGACATATTCACGTGCATATTGAAAGTAGACATATTCACATGGTAAATACATGATGAACAATTGTATTTGCACATCGCATGAAGTCATGTGCATGAGGTATGTCCAGGATTGCCACTGACTGTCCTGGGATGTCCCATGATTCATATGTATCACATACATATGTATTTACATATCATCTTCCGCAAAGTCTTTGTCGCGAGCCCAGCTTCCTCCCCGTCAAAAGGGGGTGGAGCCGAATGCATGATGGGGAGGGGCTGTGGCTGCTCCTCAGACGGGGATAACTAGTTGTCAGATAGGGGACATGGGACATCCCGGGACAGTCTGTGGCAATCCCAGACATATACCACGTGCATATTGCATCATGGTACTGACATACCGTTCATATTGCATGTTGGCATAGTTAATTTGCTACATTCATTTTGACACGCATAGTAGAGTAAGCTTATGCAGCACCCCGCCATTTGTTAGTTGTGGGGTTGGCATTTGGGTGGCGAAGAGCCAACCTATTTTGTGCTGATACTCTAGTTTGTATTACTTTGCTAGCTTCTCTGAGCATTGTTTACAACCTAGTTACTATCAGCATGCATGCACAGCGAGGATACAGTAGTCTTCCTGCTTGTCTGTTTGCTGTCTGTGCACAAACTCGCTTGTAGTAAGTTTATTTGTTCTACAAATGACACATCTTACTTAACGCACACTAAAGTGTGTGATAATGTGTAGAATATTTTCTGAAACTATGTCGTTGCAGAGATCCAGCATTCCTCCTTTGAAAGGTCATATGTACATTTGGACATTTTCCCGGGAAAGCACACATGCGCATAGCACTGAGGGTTCTGCACTTTAGGGCATTCATTAGTTTAAGCAGAACCTTGATTTCCAAACAACAAAGGCCTGTGTACATTTCTGCAGTAAATTACAGATATGTTGTACTCAAGGTACCAAGCAATAGACTATCAGTCCTGCTTCACTGATGCAAGCTTATACATAAAGATGCTAATAATCCCCCTACTTACCATCATCTATTTTGAACACAACTGCACTGTATGTTTTTGAGTACAAACATCCCACATCATTGGAATCACTCCTTCCACTGAGGTAGTGGGAGTTATATTGGGATGAACCCTTTTGCCAGCCTATCACACCTCCACCCCACTCCATGCTACCACACTCATAGATGAACACAGCATATGAAGATGAGCCATCAGTGATTAGGATGCCTTGGAAGGTATTAGTTATGGACTGTATAAAGATACATGATCGTGGTAGTACTAATGGGTGATGACTGGCACATATATACACTGCATAATGTACAATCATGTAACTGCCTGGAATAAGAACAGATATGTACTAAAGCTGAAAGCCATATAGTCAATATAAACTGTACATTAAACTGTACATTAATATCCAAATATGAAAACAGGTTATATATTGCGGTAATACTGAACATCCTTCCTCTCCATTCCATGCATACTTTTACTTGATGATACTACACCAACTGACCAATTAGCAAATGGATACACATGTAGAAACATTGTACAATATGTAGATACATGTACTTTACAAATCAACAGAACTTACAACAGATCCCTCATACTTAGGAACACCATTCCATTCTGCCACCATCATTCTAGTTCCAGAAAAGCTATTACCAGTCTTAAATCGAATGAAGGTACTAACTCTACTCATCTGAGAGGAATCAGAAGTTGTAAACTGTGTATATTTCACTGATCCTGTCCCGGTTGTGTCCATATCAGCAGCAAATGGAGCAACAACAGAATATGAACTGGATCCAGAAAAGTTATCCAGAGACGAGTATTGAGGTCTTTCTCCCATTGAGAAATAACCATTTATTGAGACCTGCACATGTACGTACATTTGGAAAGCAACATTGTGAGCACACATTATTAGTACTGGTAATCCAGAAAAATTAGAATCATGTACAACATGTATATACTTTGTAATAAGGTATATAATACACAGTAACATGGATATGATCTTCGCCTGCAAATATAAAGATAATACAGTGTAAACCTGTGTATTTTTGTACAGTACTCACATAAACACTGTTAATGTAACCATCTCCAAACTCAAATGCTCCCCCTGTTAACACAGGACCACCATAATTGTCATCTCCACTGGAAACAGTGGAGGGGGAATACAGGGTCAAGAAAGACAGTCTCTCTGAAATACAACAATAAATAATTGGGCAAGTGCAGTGAGCTCATACTAGCGAGATCAATGCCAACTCTGTTTGTTTACATGCATGTATATGTCATCAACCAACCATGCGAGTGTGCACGCAAACGTAGCCGGCATTGCCACATTGCGCTCGTGCTTTGCATTCTCCTAGTTGTCCTGGGAATATATGTATACAGTGCCTCAGGTAAGGTCAATTAAAGTACTATTTTATATCACGAAGGGTTGGACGAAAGGCTAGTGGAAGTACATCAACTTCGCAACTTAATGACCAACTTACTGACACTAGATGTACATCATTACATGTACATTATGCATGTACATATAATTATATATATATATAAGAGAGTCAGTAGACTCTCTCTATAGGGATGGCGCCGACATGACACACCCACTAACCAAGATGAAACGGCTCAGAACTCCAGTTATAAACTTTTTCAGACATACAACAGGCTCTATGAGTGTTTCTCTATCATATGTAAATTACCCGTATATAATGACATACCAAAACTGCCACACTCCCGATTTTGAATATTTTGTTCATCTTCTTCTTCAGTTCAAACGACCTACCTCGAAATTAGGGTAAGTATTTGCCACGGTTATTTCACAAAATATCTTCATTTAGGAATATGCATGATCCTTGATGAACAAATCGTCTTAGCTTGTCAAATACACTTCAGTCACAGTACTATATACAGGCCCCATGTGGTGGTCGCCATTTTCTCACTGTAGCATCACATGATACATGCACCGTAGAAAGGGGTCCCTTCCCTATATCTTTATACTACATAAAGGGTTACGCATGTTATTATTGTTGCCTGCCTGCGCATGCATAAGTACTTGCATGTACATTTGTATCAAAACCATGTTTCTATGATTTTTGGTATTACCATCCCTATATCCTTCAATATATGTTTTTACACTTTATATATATATATGACTGCTTTCCATAAAAACACATGTAGTACTATATATACATGTACATGCATGACTGCTTTGGGAAAGTTGTGTTGCCTTGCCTTGTCTTTCTAAGCATCTTGTGGATGGTTAAAGTAATATACTCACAGTGCAGTATTAAGGGTTTAGGTCTGTCCATATCCATAACATGTGCATTGGTTTCTTAATGTGTACATGGAGTACTTACGTGCACATCCATCTTCATCACTACCATCTGAGCATGAAGCAACACCAGTACAGTGGTGGGTGTCTGAGACACATTCTCCATTGTAACATTTAAACTGTACCGAGGAACAGTATACTGCAGACAAAGACACACACACACACACACACACACACACACACACACACACACACACACACACACACACACACACACACACACACACACACACACACAATATTAGATATGTATGGTACACTTCACAGATATACATGTATGTACTCTTGATACTACATGTAGACTGAAAAAAGTTACTGGGGATATGAGGCTGTAAACCTTTTCACAATGTGCAATCACATCAATGAAAATATTAGAACTTGAATTGACATATCTATCTTACTCTAGCCAAAAATATATTATTCACCACCGTTTCACTTTTTTGGCTAGAGTAAGATAGATTTGTAAGGTCAAGTTATTTTTCCTAGCCGCTTAGGCTTATATAGTTATAAAAATTAGAATTGGAAATTAAATATTATCATAAAAAGGGATTAAAGTATTAAATTGATATGTGGGACGGACATGTCAATACATCTCTCTTCAATAAATTGTCTCAAATCACTGCCTTGTCTACGTGAATGTATACACGTACTGAGTTTGAGTTCACCAGTTTATCTGGTTTGTGATGCTTGAGGTGCTTTGGTTGCTTTGTATTGTACATGTGATTCGAGCCCAGCCAGCTGAGCTGCCTCAGTAGCTCAGTTGGTAAGAGCTACGCCTAGCAAGCAGATGGTCATGGGTTCGAATCCCACCCGTGACAGTTTTTCTTTGAAAAATAACTGCCTTGGGCGAGTTGTGTTGTGTTACTTTGTCTTTCTGTTGTGTTGTGTTGCCTTGTCTTTCTTTCTCTCTAAGCATCTCATGGATAATTAAGTCATGTATTCAATTCACATTACGGAAGTATAAATGTTCTTTACCCTTGCACATATGCGGGAGGGTTATTGTAGTCAGTCAGTGTGTGTGTGTGTGTGTGTGTGTGTGTGTGTGTGTGTCAGTCACTCTTTCTGTCTGTCAGTAAACATGTTTTCTCACAAACCCTGGCTGCTCTAAGTACCAAACATTGAGATATGAAGAAGGCATATTAGTGCTTGGCACAGTTAACGTATGGAGCAAAAAGAAGAGACCAGAAGAGTACTACCAAAGAAAAGCGGTAGGTTACCGATATTCGTAAACTGTGATCGTTGTGAGAAGTAGTATTGCTACTTCATAATAGTAAGTCTGAAGCTGTATTGTCAAACAGAAGTGTATTAGGCAGCAGCTATGACTGAAGGTGCATTAATGGGAGAGCACAACCTGCTGTTACGTACCATCGTGGCTTAGAAAAACTGCGTGCAGAGCACGATCGAACAGTGTCAGGAGCTCTAATGCATTATACTTACGTAGTCATAACTGCACGAGGGTTACACCCCCCTTTTCAAGTGTATTTCATTGTGTAGTTGCAGTAGAGTCAGGTACCATGTCATTTGTTTATTCAGAAGAATAGTTGTGGGTGAGTCATTTGGGGGGAGAAGAGCCAAACCACCGTTATTCTCTGCTGATACTCCTGGGCTTTTTCCTATTTCGCTAGCTTCTCTGTGCATTGTTTTTCAACCTATGCATAGTTAGTTTTCTCCAGAATCAGCAGCACCTTGATTTCTAAATAACGAAGGCCTATGTGTACATTCTGTGCAGTTAGTGGTATGTCGTCTACTTTCCCTAAGGGGATATGAAGCAATCTTTCGACCTAGACTCTATATATGAAAGATACGTAGTGGAATAAATACACATAGCTGTAAATTGGACGTTACCGCAGATACGCTGTAGTCACGGTGCAAGGTGAATGGCAACAGACTTTATCAGTTGTGCATCTCTGATGCAAGTGAATAATAATATGCATCAAGTTATCACAACCTCCTACTTACCATCATCTATTTTGAACACAACTGCATTGTAACTGTTTGAGTACAAACATCCCACATCATTGGAATCACTGTCTCCACTGAGGGAGTGGGAGTTATATTCAGTTAAACTCTCTTGCCAGCCTATAACACCTCCACCCCACTCCATATTACCACAGTCATAGATGAACACAGCATATGAGGATGGGCCATCAGTTATTAGGACACCTTGGAAGGTATTAGTTATGGACTGTATAAAGATACATGTAGTGTGTGATGACTAGCACATACACATATACATTCATATGTTATTACATTATTAGTGAAACAAGTATGTTGGGATGGTAGTCAGGGGTTCCTTTTTGTCACCGGATATGCGAAAACTGAGCACTTCGCACACGGGGTGAAAATTGTGTTTTTGTAATAATTAGACAGACATGGATGTGGTTTATAAGTTGTGAAAATTTGGAGGTGATCGCCTGTATAGTTTCTGAGGTACTAGACTTGGAACCGAGACCGTACTGTTATTTTAGATTCACACGTTTCCGAGAAAATGAGCGATATTGCCGGTGCTGCGTGTAGTGCATATATCTACGTTTGGGGGCCTATAGCTGCTTTTCAAATCACCAGTTGGCGTCATGAAGGAGCGCTGTGAAGTCACAGAGGTAAAGCACATGTATTAACAGCAGCATGGCACACTAGTGCTGTGGGCATCTCTACAAGAGTCGTGCAATCAGTCCAGGGTTACAGTAACTCTGTATTCCATCTTAGCAGAGGTAAAGACAGTCAGTTGAGACTTTGACTGTAGTACTACTGCAGCTGTAAATGATTTTGCGTTTTACCTAAGAGCTGTAGCACGCATTCCTGTATACGCATGCTGCATGCACTCGATTATGCTGTACGTTTCATTGTGTAACTAAACGTATGAGTGCAAGACTTCGCTGTTGTGTTGCTTAAAGACCAAGGAAAGTACATGTAACTGCAGAAAGAAAAAAAATTAGTACCAGAACGACCTATTTGGCTTTGAACACGTATATCTCAAATTGACATTTCGTGTTAAGTGCTCTGCTTTCGCATATCCGGTCACATTTTAGAAAGTAATCCAAGGGGGGTGGGCAAAATGATGCGTCTGAAGAATATACAATGTACATGTAACTGCCTGGAATAAAAACTACCCAACCACAAGCTATTAAAGCTGGAAGCCATAGTCAATATAAACTGAACATTAATATCCAAATATGACAACAGGTTATTGTGGTAATAGTGAACATCCTCCCCCTCCATATATGTACTTGATGATACTACACCAACTGACCAATTAGCAAATGGATACACATGCAGAAACATTGTACAATATGTAGATGCATGTACTTTACAAATCAGCAG
This sequence comes from Theonella swinhoei, assembly GCA_963970385.1. Taxonomy (NCBI): domain Eukaryota; kingdom Metazoa; phylum Porifera; class Demospongiae; order Tetractinellida; family Theonellidae; genus Theonella; species Theonella swinhoei. The sequence goes on from OZ019946.1 coordinate 8,437,018, forward strand.
AACTTACAATAGATCCCTCATACTTAGGAACACCATTCCATTCTGCCACCATCATTCTAGTTCCATTAAAGCTATTACCAGTCTTAGATCGAATGAAGCTACTAACTCTACTCATCTGAGGATCAGAAGTTGTAAACTGTGTATATTTCACTGATCCTGTGCTGGTTGTGTCAATATCAGCAGCAAATGGAGCAACAACAGAATATGAAAAGCGTCCAGGAAAGTTAATCAGAGACGGGTATTTAGGTGTTTTTCCCATTGAGATATAGCCATTTATTGAGACCTACATTCACATGTACATACATTTAGACTGTTAGCGGTCATACAGTATCAGTACTTGTAATCCAGAATCATGCAAACAGGTATCACACAGTACAGTAGTACTGTGTATATAGGGATTGCTATGGTCTATCCCATTGAAATCCATATATAAGGTTTTTCAACACTTTCACTTTCAGTTTGCTACCTGTTGGACTATTGTTAACATGAATATGTAACTATACCTAGAAACTAACTATGCTTTAAAAATGGTATATTTTGCTGAACAGGAAATATTTAAAAGTCACTTTAACCAATTGTTGTTGTTCTCCTTCTTCTTCTTCTTCTGTTTCAACAGGCGTACCTCACTAACTACAGCACTTGTAAATGCAAAACTTTGCACACCCATGTAGTTTAACTGTGTGTAGTGCATCATTATGATAAAAAATTGTAAACAATGTAGTTCTCGTAAAACAAATAAAAATAGCCCCAAGCCATGTATTATGATGGGAGAACCTTTTTTTTGGCCCATACTGTATATGTACCTCAATGTATCCACAAAGGTGTTGATGTACAGAGGATGTCTGTGTCCCAATCTTGTCTCTGTTCATTTTTATGCAATCCCTATATTAAACATCATATTTCCTACATCTTTTATTTACTTGTATAGCTTCTAATAGGGTACAATACACAGCAAAATGGATATGATCCAACTGAACAGATAGTACAATCTACACATGTATATTTATACAGCATACTTACATGAACATAGTAAATGTAACGACCTCCAAACTCAAATGCTCCCCCTGTTGACACACCACCACCATAGTAGTCATTCCACTGGAAACAGTTGAGGGGGAATACAGGGTCAAGAAAGTCAGTCTCTCTGTGACAGGAAATACCACATAATTAACCCTCGGCGCGCATGCGCAGCGAGGGTTACGGTAGTTGGGTCTGTGTGTGTGTGTGTGTGTGTCTGTTAAGTCACATCTCACCTCTGGAGCGTCTGTTCGTCCTGAAACTTCTGTCACGTACTCATCGGGCAACGGAGGTCAAAAAAATATGTAGGGTTTTCTCTGAAACCGAAAGTTATGGAGTTATTTGCTCACCTATGGCATCCTACAGCGATATTGCAGCGGTATTCTGCCCAACTTTTCGACGGCAGAGCTTTCTAAAGCTCTTAACAAGGCTAACAGTAGGCTAAACGCTACCTGAAATACGACTCAATGTAAGATAGCGAGCTTCTTTCTCTTTAGTCTCCGTCTTTTGCTCACAAATCTTCCGTATACTTTCCGTTACACGCATTTCAGTAGCGCGTGCGCGTTTCAGGATTCGCGCACGCATGGCGCCGAGGGTTCTGCACTTTAGTGCATTCATTATCAAGGGAATACATGTATATATGTAGCGCCTCAGGTAAGGTATTTTTTATTATGAAAAGTCGGGGAAAAAGATTATCAGGCTAGTGGAAATACATCAACTTAGCAACTTAGTTGCTCAATGACCAACTGACCGACACTGTATGTACATCATGTACATAAGTTACGTGTACATTATACATGTACATACACATAGAATGAGAGTGTTATGGGTTTGAATCCCACCTGAGCAACCAATTGCGTTGTGTTGCCTTGCCTAAAGCCTCTCATGGATGATTGAAGTCATATACTCACAATGTAGTATTAGGGGGTTAGGTCTGTCCATATCCATAACATTCACAGGGAAAAATACCCAATGTATACAGACTTCCACGGGGTCAAAGGAGTCTGTGTTTACACTGTATACACACTGTATGCACGTTGTAAATGTCCGTGTAAGTTCATAGTGGTACATGTACCATGGTATCACCACGGACTTACATGGACTTGCACAGAGTGTGTGCAGTGTCTGCACAGACTCTTTTGATCCCATAGAAGTCCATATTCACGGATATCTTTCCCTGTGATTGTGCATTGGTTTCTTAATGTGTACATGAAGTACTTACGTGCACATCCCTCTTCATCACTGCCATCTGAGCATGAATCAACACCAGTACATTGGGTGCCTGATACACATTCTCCACTGTAACATTTAAACTGTACTGAGGAACAGTATACTGCAGACAAAGACATATACATGGTACACTTCACAGACATACACGTAGATACCCTTCATACTATACATGTAGACTGGATAAAGTGTATGAGGCTGCAAACCTTTTCACAATGTGCCATCACACCAACGAAAAACTTAGAAATTCGACAAATTAATATTTGGGACGGACATATCGGTGATCAATAAACACATACGCATAACATCTCTCTTCAAAAGGTATGTAAACTGTCTCTCATTACTGCATTGTATAATTATGTGTATGTACAACTACACGTGTATGTACATGTACATAAATGTATACAACTAAAGTCCATTAACATTCATCTGCCTACAGAAGTACAAATACACATTATTGTACACAATAGAGTCAGGTACCACATAATAGGTTAATTAAATATAGTTGTGGGTGAGGTATTTGGAGGGAAGGGAGCCAAACCACAGTTATTTTGTGCTGATACTCCTGGGCTTTTTCATTTGTCTTACTCTACTAGCTTTCCCCAACATTAACCTAGAGTAGTTTGTTTTCTCTAAAATTAGCAGCACCAAATAACAAAGGCCTATCTGTATGTGCATTCTGTGCAGTTAATGATAGTTATTGCATATACGCAGTACTTAAGGTGCCAGGTGAACACCAACAGTCATGCTTCAAGTGAATAATGAATAGCACTAAAGTGCAAAACCCTCAGTGTGTTAATGAGCTATACATTGGAACCCCACCTCCTGTCTAGGAGTATAGCTATGGAAAATAGCGAAGAACTTGCCCAGCCACAGAGAAGGCTTGAGAAGTGCACTGTATTACATTAGCCTATACTTCAGGTAGCATTCAGTACCCCGTTACGCTTTTGAACAATAATCGGTACATACCTCGTGTATTACTTCATTGTTTCCTCAAAATTCAGGTAGCGTTCAGTACCCCGTTACGCTTTTGAACAATAATCGGTACATACCTTGTGTATTACTTCATTGTCTCCTCAAAATGCACGTAGCCCTTTGCGCATGTTCACTGACGTAACAAAATGGCCGACTTTAGATAGCCGTAACTTTGGAACTAACCATTTTTTTAAAAAACGGCTTATTAAAATCTTTCCTATAGGGCACTGATTCATATGGTGTCCCTTTTTGGGGTTTTCATTGGGTGCAACGGCAGAATTCGCCGAACTGACACACACACAAACCAAGTATTGTAACTCTCCTGCACATGCGCTGAGGTTTAATGATGCTAATAATATGCATCAAGTCACCACAACTTCTACTTACCATCATCTATTTTGAACACAACTGCACTGTAAGTAGTTGAATATAAACATCCCACTTCGTTGGAATTACTCTTTCCACTGAGGGAGTGGGAGTTGTATGAAGTGAAACCCTGTTGCCAGCCTATCACACCTCCACCCACTCCATACTACCACAGTCATAGATGAACACAGCATATGAGGATGGGCCATCAGTGATTAGGACACCTTGGAAGGTATTAGTTGTGGACTGTATATAAAGATACATGTAGTACTATTAATGTGTGATGACTGGCATATATACATATACACTTATAACATTACATTCTTAAAAACAAAAATGTGCAAAACAAGTACATGTTTATAGGGATGGTAGTTAGGTATTCATTAACCCTCAGCGTGCATGTGCAGCGAGGGTTACTGTACTTGGTTTGTGTGTGTATGAGTGTCTGTCTGCCTGTCTGACTTATTTATCACACACGGTAAGCTTGTATGTTGAAATAAGGTCTGACACGCAAGACTATGTTAGAGAAGAGCCAAAACTATTAGTAATCTACGAAACTACACAATTACATGTACCACCAGAAGATCCTTTTCTGTGAATGAACTGGTATTGGCAGTCATGATAATTGTCATCATCATGTTGTTGTGTACAGATTTATGTATTATAGCGAAGATAAAATTGCTAAAATCAGTATCTGCCAAAAACTGTTCTTTCAAATACGCTAAAATTAGTAACCGCAATTAATATTAAACTTAAGGTACCCCACCACAAGCTATTAAAGCTGAAAACATTAATATCCAAATATATGAATGCAGTGTAGTGCAGAACCCTCGGCGCCATGCTTGCGCGAACCTTAAAAACGCACGCACTATAAAATGTGCATGTGCTCTTTCCGCAGGAAAATAGCAGACTCTACGTATGCTTTCAACGGAGCAGTGATGAAGATCTGCAACGGAGCAATTCCAGAGACACACACACAGACAGACCCAACTACTGTACCCCTTGCTGTGCATGCACGCCGACGGTTAATAACAACAGGTTATTGTGAACATCCTTCCCCTCCATCTCCTTTTGTACTTGATAATACACCAAGTGACCCATTAGCAAATGGATACACATGTAGAAACATTGTACAATATGAGGATATATCTTTACAAATCAGTAGAACTTACAACAGATCCCTGATACTTAGGAACACTATTCCATTCTGCCACCATCATTCTAGTTTCATAAAGCCATTACCAGTCTGAGATCGAATGAAGCTACTAACTCTACTCATCTGAGAGGAATCAGAGTAAACTGTGTATATTTCACTGATCCTCTGCTGGTTGTGTCAATATCGGCACCAAATGGAGCAACAACAGAATATGAACTGGATCCACTAAAGTTATCAAAAGATGAGTATTTAGGTGTTTTTCCCATTGAGAAGTGACCATTTATTGAGACCTACACATGTATATATGTACATTTGGAAAGCAACATTGTCAGCAGTCATACAGTAGTAGTATTGAAAAATGCATATGGCTTGTAGTAGGGTATAATACACGGGAATATGGATATAATCATGCATGCACTGCAAAAAAGTGGTTGTTTTAACCATTAGGTGTGTTTACCTTAGTTGCAACATAGCTATTTTTGTAACTACAACCTCCCAAGAGGTATGTAGGATATCCATAGGGAATGATGTCTGTATATCTCATGTGACAATGATATACTCCTTGTGATATTACCTTATCTCAAAGAGGAAATCATAATAATGTTCTACATATCTTTTGAATAGCAATTAAGACAGGTTAGAGTGATGTAATGCAACTGATCATCAGATGACCACACACACTGGTCAAAACAACCACCTCTTACCATACAGTCAGTAAACTCTATATGTAGGGGTTGCGCTGACACGCCCATTAAGCCTTAAAAAAGTAACAGCTCAGAACACGGATTTTTAAGCCTTCTCAGACAAACTAAATGTGCTTCTATACACTATAATACTCTCAAATTATACAGCTACAGTGATTCTCAGAAATTTGTAAAAACCCCGATTGTTCATCATCTTCTTGTTCTTTCTTTTTCTTCAGTTGAAGTGGCCTATCGCGACACTGGGGTTAGTAATCACTCTAATTCTTTCACGAAAATTATTTATACTGGAGTGTACATGATCCCTAATGCACAAAATCTTCATACCTTCTCACAAAGCCGTCAAACTCCAGGTCTGCAACCTTACAAGTTTAGACACCATTTTCTTGTTTGCTCACGTGGCGAACACATGAAGTTGGTTTTGTGCAGTTCTTTCATCGTGCTGCCGCTGTTTCGAGCGCTGTGTTGTCTTTTTTTAGGCTATGTTGCTCCTTTGTGTCCATTTCTTTGAACGACTAACTGTTGCAGGCAACTGGACCTGCTGTTGTACTCAGTAAGCAATATTCGTACAAACCGGATGTAGGAGTCACTGACAAATGCTAGCTATCCTGTTCATAGGTATGCAAGGGAAGTAGAACTCTGCACAAAAGTAAGTAGGTTTATACATGTAGCTACACACAGTAAAACCAGTGAAACAACATTTTCACTAACAATCTGCAACAATCATAACATGGGTAACCCCATATCCCACATCTGTAAATACTATATGGGGTTACGCATGTGATTGTTGCATGCTATCATCTCCTGCCTTTTTCTGCATGCATGCTGCACTTTGACCTTGTTTCTATACTTTTTGGGACTTCAATCCCTACATCCTTCAACATTTTAGTGAAAATGTTTCTACACTTGCACATCTTTGTTCAACAGCCATTAAATTGTCATTTACATAAATGAGTGACTACAGATGCAAAACTGAGTTAACAAAATTTTGTGTTAAAATAACCAATGCAAATACAACTTACATGAACAGATAGTACTCACAGTACGCAGTGTATCGCTAGAACTTGGATAGTAACATGTACTCATGCATCCTTTTGTACAGTACTTACATGAACATTGTAAATGTAACCACCTCCAAAGTCAAATGCTCCCCGTGTTGACACAGCACCACCATAATTGTCATCTCCACTGGAAACAGTTGAGGGGGAATTCAGGGTCAAGAAAGACAGTGTCCCTGTGACAGGATATACCACATACATGTAATTATCAGACTACATGTACATGTACATGTATATCACAGGAGGTTGGAAACCAAATATTTATGTAATGCGCATACGCTTAAAGTATGCAATTACCGTAGTTAGGCTCCACCCCCAATAACAGGTAAAGACTCGCTGCTAGCTTTCCCTAGTATTATTAGTCTTAGTAATGGTTCATACTGTTGAAGTAGTTCCTGACAAAGGTTTCAAGTGATCTTTACTCTTCCATAGAGAGAACCACAAGCAACTTTCTCGTTTAAATTCTGAAGGGCAGACGGATGTGGACTCAGCGCGAATGCTTTGTTCTTGCGGTTTTAGCCATCTGTTTCAAGTCTCAGAGCTCAATTCTGCGAAGTTCTTTAGCTACAGTCCCCATCCAATGTGAATGGCAAACGCCATGTATAAATTCAGACCACAACCATATCTCGTGATCTCTAACTACATGAAATAACATAATGTCTGGGAAAAAGACTATCAGGCTAGGGGAACTTTAGCAACTCCGCCACTCAATAACCAACTGACTGAAACTAGATGTACCTGTACATCATGTACACAAGTTACATGTACATTGTTCATGTACATACACACAAACATTTCAACATAATTAGAGGTTAGTGGAGTAGTCATGCACAGTATATGCCACAAAGATCTGGTCTATATTCAATGCTAAGAATCCACATGTATAGTGTCTAAAAGGTACATAGTAGCTATACCATACATGATTTTATCCAGGGGGAAAATACATGTATGCCCGATCTGTTTGGTAGTAGCTACATGTATATATGTATTTCTGCACGATATGCAAGTGAACATGTTAAATTTGGTAATATTGGGCTTTTCTAAGACCCTATTGTCATATTGTAGAAGAGAAAGAGCGAGATGCCTACAGCAAGTGTAGGTAGTAGCAACAAGGCTACCTCGTCACCAATGAGAATTGGTCAATCACCTACATGTAGGTGAACGGCCTCATGTCAGTGACTGTTTCTGTTAGCTATTGGACATCAACAGATGCCCATAAACACATCCCCTTGTCAGTGGATGACACACATGTAAATGTTATGACATTCCCAATCCACCTACATATGGCCATACACATATTACCTATCCCCTTGTAAGAGTATCTTGGAAGATGTACACGTCAGTGTGTCAGAGTACCTGTGTCATCCACAGATACTCTGACAAAAGAGTAGGTAATCTGTGTATGCATGTGGACTGAGACAGCCTGAGGAATGCTGAAAAGTGTACAAATGCCAATGTCTAGTTAGCCCCTACAGTACCATGTGCTCTAATTTGCCCACTGCTCTAAATTGGTTTTTTAATCATAAACGGTTTTTTAATCATAAAAACTGCTGTGAGCATATTTATTTAATTCAATAAATTTTACAGGGTTATACTAGTGTTCTATTGTCTACCAATAACAATGTTTTCACTGAAGCTCGTTCATTTTTAATCCCAAAAATTATTTTAATGATTAAAAAATGAAAAACGAGCTTCAGTGAAAACATTGTTATTGGTAGACAGTTGAACACTAGTATAATCCTGTAAAATTTATAAGACAAAATAAATATGTTCGCAGCAGTTTTTATGGAATCCTGTTATGCGCACGGAACCCTTTCTACATTAACCCTTTTACTACCATGCGAGCGAACGCGGAACCTTCATCCACGCATTTTAGCGCGCGCACTAATTAGCGACCGCAAGTATGGGTGTGCGTCCAGTGAGTCTACTGTGTCAAGTGAGTCCCGAGAGCCTGCCGTGTCCAGTGAGTCTGCTGTGTCCAGTGAGTCTAGTGAGTCTGCTGTGTCCAGTGAGTCCAGTGAGTCTGCTGTGTCCAGTGAGTCTAGTGAGTCTGCTGTGTCTAGTGAGTCTAGTGAGTCTGCTGTGTCCAGTGAGTCCAGTGAGTCTGCTGTGTCCAGTGAGTCTAGTGAGTCTACTGTGTTCAGTGAGTCTAGTGAGTCTGCTGTGTTCAGTGAGTCTAGTGAGTCTGCTGTGTCCAGTGAGTCTAGTGAGTCTGCTGTGTCCAGTGAGTCTAGTGAGTCTAGTGAGTCTGCTGTGTCCAGTGAGTCTAGTGAGTCTGCTGTGTCCAGTGAGTCCAGTGAGTCTAGTGAGTCTGCTGTGTCCAGTGAGTCTAGTGAGTCTGCTGTGTCCAGTGAGTCTAGTGAGTCTGCTGTGTCCAGTGAGTCTGCTGAGTCCAGTGAGTCTAGTGAGTCTGCTGTGTCCAGTGAGTCCAGTGAATCTGCTGTGTCCAGTGAGTCTGCTGTGTCCAGTGAGTCCAGTGAGTCTGCTGTGTCCAGTGAGTCTAGTGAGTCTGCTGTGTCCAGTGAGTCCAGTGAGTCTGCTGAGTCCAGTGAGTCTAGTGAGTCTGCTGTGTCCAGTGAGTCCAGTGAGTCTGCTGTGTCCAGTGAGTCTGCCGTGACCAGTGAGTCCAGTGAGTCCAGTGAGTCTGCTGTGTCCAGTGAGTCTAGTGAGTCTACTGTGTCCAGTGAGTCTGCTGTGTCCAGTAAGTCCAGTGAGTTTGCTGTGTCCAGTGAGTCTAGTGAGTCTAGTGAGTGTGCTGTGTCCAGTGAGTCTAGTAAGTCTGCTGTGTCCAGTGAGTCTAGTCAGTCTGCTGTGTCCGGTGAGTCTAGTGAGTCTGCTGTGTCCAGTGAGTCCAGTGAGTCTGCTGTGTCCAGTGAGTCTGTTGTGTCCAGTGAGTCTAGTGAGTCTGCAGTGTCCAGTGAGTCCAGTGAGTCTAGTGAGTCTGCTGTGTCCAGTGAGTCTGCTACGTCCAGTGAGTCTAGTGAGTCTGCCGTGACCAGTGAGTCCAGTGAGTCTGCCATGACCAGTGAGTCCAGTGAGTCTGCTGTGTCCAGTGAGTCCAGTGAGTCTACTGTGTCCAGTGAGTCTAGTGAGTCTGCTGTGCCCAGTGAGTCTAGTGAGTCTGCGGTGTCCAGTGAGTCTGCTGTGTCCAGTGAGTTCAGTGAGTCTGCTGTGTCCAGAGAGTCTAGTGAGTCTGCTGTGTCCAGTGAGTCTAGTGAGTCTGCTGTGTCCAGTGAGTCTAGTGAGTCTGCTGTGTCCAGTGAGTCTGCTGTGTCTAGTGAGTCTACTGTGTACAGTGAGTCTGCTGTGTCCAGTGAGTCTGCTGTGTCCAGTGAGCTATGTACAGTCTCTACTATGTTCTTCCTCCCTGATCCAAATACTCTTATCTTGGCTGCAAGGTAGGGGGAACCCCCTCTATTAGGATGGTTTAATAACATGATCTTCTTGTGTATATCTCTCACTCTCTCCTTACTGGAAGATGGACTGATACCTGAAATGATAGTGTAAGAAGATACTGGGACCAAACTGACTTGACACAACAGAATCGCTGGACACAGCAGACTCACTGGACACAGCAGACTTGCTGGACACTACAGACTCACTGGACACAGCAGACTCACTAGACTCACTGGATACAGCAGACTCACTGGACACAGCAGACTCACTAGACTCACTGGACACAGCAGGCTCACTAGACACAGCAGACTCACTGGACACAGCAGACTCACTAGACTCACTGGACACAGCAGACTCACTAGACTCACTGGACACAGCAGACTCACTAGACTCACTGGACACAGCAGATTCACTGTACACAGTACACTCACTGGACTCACTGGACACAGCAGACTCACTAGACTCACTGGACACAGCAGGCTCACTGGATACAGCAGACTCACTGGACACAGCAGACTCACTAGACTCACTGGACACAGCAGGCTCACTAGACACAGCAGACTCACTGGACACAGCAGACTCACTAGACTCACTGGACACAGCAGACTCACTAGACTCACTGGACACAGCAGACTCACTAGACTCACTGGACACAGCAGATTCACTGTACACAGTACACTCACTGGACTCACTGGACACAGCAGACTCACTGGACACAGTAGACTCACTGGACTCACAAGACACAGCAGACTCACTGGACACAGTAGACTCACGGCAGACTCACTGGACACAGCAGACTCACTAGACTCACTGGACACAGCAGACTCACTAGACTCACTGGACACAGCAGACTCACTAGACTCACTGGACACATTAGACTCACTAGACTCTCTGGACACAGCAGACTCACTAGACTCTCTGGACACAGCAGACTCACTGGACTCACTGGACACAGCAGACTCACTAGACTCACTGGGCACAGCAGACTCACTAGACTCACTGGACACAGTAGACTCACTAGACTCTCTGGACACAGCAGACTCACTGGACTCACTGGACACAGCAGACTCACTAGACTCACTGGGCACAGCAGACTCACTAGACTCACTGGACACAGTAGACTCACTAGACTCTCTGGACACAGCAGACTCACTGGACTCACTGGACACAGCAGACTCACTAAACTCACTGGGCACAGCAGACTCACTAGACTCATTGGACACAGTAGACTCACTGGACTCACTGGACACAGCAGACTCACTGGACTCACTGGTCACGGCAGACTCACTAGACTCACTGGACGCAGCAGACTCACTGGACACAGCAGACTCACTAGACTCACTGGACTCACTGGACACAGCAGACTCACTGGACACAGCAGACTCACTAGACTCACTAGACTCACTGGACACAACAGACTCACTGGACACAGCAGATTCACTAGACTCACTGGACACAGCAGACTCACTAGACTCACTGGACACAGTAGACTCACTGGACACAGTAGACTCACTAGATTCACTGGACACAGCAGACTCACGACTCACTGGACACAACAGACTCACTGGACTCACTGGACACAGCAGATTCACTTGACACAGTAGACTCACTGGACGCACACCCATACTTTCGGTCGCTAATTAGTGCGCGCTAAAATGCGTGGATGAAGGTTCCGCGTTCGCTCGCATGGCAGTAAAAGGGTTAATATAGAAAGGGTTCCGTGCGCATAACAGGATTCGTTTTTATGATCGTTTTGCGTTGCCGAACATTGATCGCGTAGCTAACCGCTGAACTTCGTCTGATCAGTGTGCAAAACCGAGAAGGCATCCATTTCTGTACTGTATATAACTAAGTAGGTACTAGATAACAGTGAATAAAACCACACTTTCGCTTCTAGTACACAGACATATCAGTCATCTTAGCGAGGTGTCCGACTATAGAAAAAAAATGTCGATCATTGATTACTTCGGACGCTACGTTCCGCGATGCGCCGCTTCAAGAGTGAAGCTTAAATAAATGCGGTAGTTTTTCTGTTTTGTACACTATCATTGGCCTACAGTTTGGTAGCACTCTAACTGACGTAGCTCGTACTTATAAATTTTACAGGATTATACTAGTGTTCAACTGTCTACCAATAACAATGTTTTCACTGAAGCTGGTTTTTCATTTTTTAATCATTAAAATAATTTTTGGGATTAAAAATGAACGAGCTTCAGTGAAAACATTGTTATTGGTAGACAATAGAACACTAGTATAACCCTGTAAAATTTATTGAATTAAATAAATATGCTCACAGCAGTTTTTATGATTAAAAAACCGTTTATGATTAAAAAACCAATTTAGAGCAGTGGGCAAATTAGAGCACATGGTACTGTAGGGGCTAACTAGACATTGGCATTTGTACACTTTTCAGCATTCCTCAGGCTGTCTCAGTCCACATGCATACACAGATTACCTACTCTTTTGTCAGAGTATCTGTGGATGACACAGGTACTCTGACACACTGACGTGTACATCTTCCAAGATACTCTTACAAGGGGATAGGTAATATGTGTATGGCCATATGTAGGTGGATTGGGAATGTCATAACATTTACATGTGTGTCATCCACTGACAAGGGGATGTGTTTATGGGCATCTGTTGATGTCCAATAGCTAACAGAAACAGTCACTGACACGTAGCTCGTACAAGCTTCGCACAAAAAGTGTCCGACGTACATGCCGTCCGATAATTTCCTCTACTGTTCTCCGCTCTAACTATTCAAGTCCATTTGTGCAACTACAAATGATGTAACGTACATCATGTAAACCCCAGGACTCCAGCAAGGTTAACAGTGTCTAAAACGCACAAATAAGCGCCTATGTATATGTACATGTACGTTCACCCCAACGTACTACCTCACCTCCAGCTAAGGCTTGATGGTAGCAATAACAGAAGAGAGCCAGTACGAGGGTACTCAGAGAGCGTCCTGCCTGCATGGTAGATTGCGAGAGGTTTAACACGGAGCTATAGAGCGTATGTAATACACTGGCACAGTCACACCGTGCTAGAGCCGAGAGAGGCCCAGGAGTTGTTGCAAATTTTGCAGAAGACCAGAAATGCCGCAAGTATGCTTCCCTCACTCCATCGTGCACATTTGCCCCAGTTTGCATCGAATCTTTGGGAGCATGGGGGGATAACGTTCAAAAGTTTTCATAGGCAAGATCGGCCAACGAGTTAAAGAGAGCTCAGGGGAGCCAAGATCAACTTCATCCCTCATTCAAAGACTTGCACTGGATGTCCAGAGGGGCAATGCAACCTCAGGTCTTGGCACTATCCCTGCCTCGAGAGATTGGAGTGATGTTGCTCTCTCCCTAGCTACTTAGACTCTATTTCTTTCTTTTTTCTTTGTGTATTTTTGATGCTTGCTAGTGTGTGTACATAAATATAATATCATATGCTGCCTTTAATTGTATTTATTTATTGTATAGTTCAAGAGCTTTTATTTTTTTCTCTTTGTACAGATTTTTATTTAAGTTAATATTCATAAGCCCGTGCGTGCGGCTGTGCTTAACGCTGGTATGAGGACGGCTCAACATCTACGACGAATGCGGCTACGAAAGCACGACGCTGACAACGTACATAACGAAGCCTGGATATAGCTGCATGTGTATTCTGCCTGGAAAACGGCACCAATCCTGACGTTGTGAAGCTACAGCGGCAAGTTTACTTTCAGTTCTTAGATTGGTAGCGATAAGCGAAGTTTTAGCAGCCTACTGCCTTCCTTTACCTGTAGGGACCGTTTTTCCAGGCAGATTCATACGGCAAGGATGTGACTGAATCTATTAATACCTATAGTTTTGCCAGTATTTACGGATGATTTCTTTGCCGCATGAAACAAAGTAGGGATCTCTGAAGAATCTTATTGTGCCAATATTTACGAATGATTTCGTTGTCGCAAGAAACAAAGTAGGGCTTTCTTAAGGTGTTGACTTTAGCGGTGGTGTTCACATGTTATCAATGGTTTTTATGACAACAAAATTGATTGTACCTGTGCTAATAATAATTATATCAAAATATACAAGGAGTAAGTTAATCCTTTACTGAGCAAACGGCGCTCAAAAACGACTGATTTTACGTGGTTCCGGTCGCCCTGAGTAGTGCATGTAGAGTATAGGGTATTTAGTGCTGTCATGTGACCTAGATCCAATCGGATTCTGCCGTAGTTAACGCACATTAAATAGTTAGTGCACTCATGCATTAATGCTAGTTAATGCATTAATGTACATTAATTAGTTAAATTAATAATGCAAATTAAATAGTTAAATTAATAATGCACATTAAGTAGTTAATGCATTAATGCATAGTTAATACACATTAACTAGTTAATGTGCATTAACTAGTTAATGTACACCTTTCATTTTGGGCCTGCGTGCGTCCAGCTGCTTCGCCTCTGGGGATACTCTGCGCGAGTATCCAAGTGAATATGACTATGTCTTAGCTGCTTCTCCTGATGTGTTGCTTGTGTGGGGAGCAAACCAAGACTGCACTATTCTCTCTCTCTCTCTCTCTCTCTCTCTCTCTCTCTCTCTCTCTCACACTCTCTCTCCCTCCCTCCCTCCCTCCCTCCCTCTCCCTCTCTCTCTCAATCCGTTTTTGCAACCTTCCTTGAATCCAATTGGTTATAGGTCACATGACAGCACTAAACTTCAACTCAATACTATGCACTTTGGAATCATACAGGAAGTGTTCCATGCTGAAGTGTGACTGAAGAATTCGGTAAGCTAAGTAAAAACCTAGTCTTGTACTCTCTCTAAAAGCGGGAGAGGGTGTGGCAACATTCCAATAGTAGTGTCAAGTGGGTGTAAAATAACAAACACTTAATTAAGCTGCATCAAGCCCAGGTGTTACAGTATTTGACAGAGTAAACCGTGGTCTGTCAGACACTTAGTTGCCGGAAAAATGCGACAAACGCTGCACAAGTCTACTATAGGAATGTTACCAGACCCTTTCCTGCTTTTAGAGAGGGTCTGGGTACGAGACTAGTAAAAACCTGGGAGGGCATAATTCCTTAGGGAGGACAGGTCACTTTTCGAGATGGAATTTTAAGCGGCGTGCCTGCCCCCTGTATGGCCCCAACACAGGCGTTTGAGATACCAATCTGTTACAGTAGCTAAATTACTGTAGTATGTGCTCGGGCTGGATCGTGAAGAAGCTGAAAATTAATGGTCCCAAGAAAAGTAGCACCATATACATGTACGATGTGTACGTGTACATGTTTGTGAGCTTGATGGAAGATACCATGCTAATTATATAGAAAGTAATGTTTGCATTTTTGATCCCTCTGGAGTCCACCACAAGATAGCTACTGGTGCATCATGTGTGTAGTTCATCATCAAAGCTTATTTTTAAACCGCATAATGCACTGAGAAGTGTTCTCTAAATATTACATATTACAATATAAGGGCACATTGCACCTTGTTGCTCCTCGGTTGTTCTAAATGACTTTATAAGAAATATAATTTCATTCGTTTTCCAATCTCCCTCAACAGAATATAAATGTGCAAAAATATGGTCACCACAGAAGAAATGCCACCATATATACAATCTCTGCTATCAGGCCTGCATCTAGTACCAAGTTAGGGGTCATATTGTAGTGGCCGTCAGTCGAAAGATGGAACAATCTTTATGTATGATATATAGGTTGGTCTCCTGAAACTGGCACACAGCAAAGAAACAGAAGATTAGAAAAATGCACTTCCACATTGTGGAACATACATTTGTTTTCAATAAATAGTGTTGAAACCCATTCCCAAAAGATCCCTTACACATTGTGATGGTTTATGTTACACAAGACAAGAAAGCAAGTAATAAATGTAGCTAGCACAATAAGCTAACGATTAAATGTCTGAGGTGCGGACCACAAGTTACTGTTACAGATATCCATCATTATTCATTTCCAGTGCCATCATGTGAAGGTAGGACAGTTGGAGGTGGGTAGGCCTGGTTAGAAGGTGGACCAGCAGGAGGATATTCAGGAGAGGCCTGGTTTTGAACAGGATATGGAACATTCTGCTGCAGTGGGTTATGTAAGAGCAAGTAAGTTATGATTATATTCTCTTCCTCATACTCCATATTACACATTATATCTAAACAGATATATCACATTTTTAATATGAACACTTGTTCCACTTCAGACTACTGTATCTCAATCTGATTGCGAGAAACGAGGGATCTATTTTTCATAGTCACCTCATTAGTGGGATCTATACAGTAAAATCATC
Source organism: Theonella swinhoei (assembly GCA_963970385.1). NCBI lineage: Eukaryota > Metazoa > Porifera > Demospongiae > Tetractinellida > Theonellidae > Theonella > Theonella swinhoei. The sequence continues at coordinate 8,453,177 of OZ019946.1, forward strand.
TGAACACCTCTGAGCTCAATAAAATTTCCAGTGTTTATATAACTAAATTTGTTTCAATAAGTGAATCTATGTGCCTGTTCACATTTGTGTGGTTATAGTGTGTAGGATGGCAGTTTCAACCATTACTGTGGACAGTGTGAGTGATACGAAGCCATCATGTTTACAAGGACAAAATTATGGACTCACTAAGCAGTGACAGATGGCATTTTCCACAGCATGTGCAGTTGCCTACAATGCACAACCTAGAGTATTGTGTATAACTTGTTCTAATTAAGCGAATTTACTTGTCAGTGCCTCTTCAGATAATCGAGAGTTCGGATAATCATGGTTCGGATAACCGAGGTTCTAATGTAGTGGGCCGCTGGCCCCTAGTACTGGGATCTATTGGCACGCTTGTTGCTAGCAGTTTGATGGTAATGGTACAATCAGTTTTCTCCGCTGTAGTCTAAAGTAGTTAGACACACTCGTCATCGGGAACTACACGATTTTGTTTGCTACGTTCAGGACACTACATCTGGCCCTCGGCTTTCTAAATCACGTAGTACCCTTGACTTGGCCTCTAACTTATACATATGCAGCTACTATAAGGTGTAAACATATTACCAGAGGTATTTGCTGGGTGGTGTTAGCAGCAGCAGTGTCAGCATAATAAGAGGGTGGGGGCTCTTGAAAACTCAACTGAGCATCTTTATACACTGGCTGTTGTGGATGTTGTGATTGTGCATAGAGATTTGGGTTAGTCATTGATGTTGTCTGATTTGGAGTGACTACAGTGGCTCCAGTAGCTGGGGTGGTTGCAACAACATGAGTTCGGAGTGGACGCCGACTTCTGTAGCGTATTATAACCCCAATACAGATGGGGATCCCAATAAAGAATAGCAGGATCAATAGACCAACAGTAAGCCCTACAGCCAGTCCACTACTCCATCCTGAGAATAAAACATACACGCTGACTTATTGTAAACTCCCAAAACATGTTGGATCATATGGTACACCTTACTTTTTACATAAACCTACAATGTACACATAAGTATGATGCTAACAGAATAAGCAAAGACCAATGTTTGTTGCTGTAGTGATAAATTTGCATGCCACCTATCACACAGTACAATAGTACTGTGTATATATGCTGTGGTGATCGAAACAAATTGATAACTTATAAGCGGCAGGACAGAAAGAATAGGCTGGATTGCTATGGTCTATCCCATAATATTTATAAGGCTTTTCATCACTTTCCCTTTCAGTTTGCTACCTACTATACTTCTGTTAACATGAATGTGTACCTATGCCCAGAAACTAACTGTGATTATAAAATAGTATAATTTGATGCATGAAAAAGGTGTTAAATTAACAAAAGTCCATTTTGTAAATTCTTCATCTTCTTCCACTTAAAGAAGCATAACTCACTAACGATAACACATCTAACCATGACAGTTATGTATAGTTCCACTGGGGGTAGTGAATCGTCATGTTAAAACTTTTGTAAACAATGTACTTCTTGTAAAATAAACAAAAATAGCCTCAGGCCATGTATTATAAATGGAGGCCACACAATCCTATATCTGACTAATAAAAGCCCTGCTAAATGTGAAATTTTGTATGATAGTATAGCTTAACCGATTAATGCCTATTGACGCATATACGCGTAATCGTAGTGTACTCCCATTAGAGACGATTGACGCATATTTGCGTAAAGCTTACCTTGTCTAGAAAAGCGCCGCTAGCTTTGTTTCTATCCACAGGCCTGTCTTCTAGCGCCTTGAGCAGAACCACGAAAGGCGTGGTCACAAATATATGTACTTTGAACCTAATGTTTACGTAACGTTTTTCGCACTAATTGGCGGCCAAAGTTTGTAAACGTCCAGCTGCTCGGAATAATTTCCGTTTACAACTGCCACGCGTACAGTCACAAGCCCGCAAGCCCGCAAGGTACGTTCTATTATAATACAACACAGAAAAAGTAGTACTCATTGTAGACTCATTGTACATCAATAGTAATAAGAAAAATAATACATTACTGTTAGGCCAGATTTGGTTATGGATGATCCTGTTACTAAGAGACCTCGGCTATCAACTGAGGAAGTGCTATGGGAGCTTGACAATGAGGATGATCCCATGATGGCAGGAAGCGATGACGACTTCGATGACATTACCCACACTGAAAAAGAGAGGGATGAATATGGTGCAGTAGACCAGGATATCACTGAGGAACTAAACTCACCTCTCTCTCACTCCCTGCTCTCTTCAGACACTACTCATTCTTCACTTGCTCTGTCAGCACAGGGAGACCTGGCACACCTCCCTCACTCTTCACTCAGTGTGTCAACACAGGGAGACGTGACATACCTCCCACACTCGTCACTCACACAGGGAGACCTGATGCACCTCCCTCACTCTTCACTCAGTGTGTCAACACAGGGAGACGTGACATACCTCCCACACTCGTCACTCACACAGGGAGACCTGACACACCTCTCTCACTCTTCACTCAGTGTGTCGACACAGGGAGACGTGACATACCTCCCACACTCGTCACTCACACAGGGAGACCTGACGCACCTCCCTCACTCTTCACTCAGTGTGTCGACACAGGGAGACGTGACATACCTCCCACACTCGTCACTCACACAGGGAGACCTGACACACCTCCCTCACTCTTCACTCAGTGTGTCAGCACAGGGAGATGTGACATACACTCCTTACTCCTCTGTAAGTGTGTTGGCCCAAGGAGTTCCCACACCCAACACTCACTGCCTGTCTACAGTAACAGGCTCAACGCTCTCCCCTATCCCTGTATGTGAGGGCTCTTTCCAGCAAACTGGTCGACTTGACCCACTGTCACTCCCCCTCTCCACTTTCTCCTCACTCCCATTGTCTACACTCATAACACTCCTTCATTCAGCATTGACTCCCACAAGTTCACTAAATACACCATGTGCACCCTCACCAGGTCCAGCAGCTACTACTACTGTGAGACCCACTCCAGCAGCTGTTAGTGCACCTCGATCTCAAGTATCAGTGACTACTACCACACCTGTGAGACCAACTCCAGCAGCTAGAGCACCAAGATTGCAAGTGCGAAGATCACAACCACATCAAGCTCCTACTAGTAGTACGTCACCTTCTGGTAGCTGGAGTACAAGACTGTCCCCAGTTGACATTGCTCCCTTCACACAGCCTGTCGGACCAACTGTTCCAATCCCCACATCTGAGCTAGAGCTGTTTCGGCTGTTCTTCACTGATGATATCTGCAGCTTCATCACAGAGCAGACAAACCTCTATGCACAGCAGGTTCTGGGAGAGGAATACAGTGAGTGGGAGCATGTTACAGTTCAAGAACTGCGAGCCTACTTTGGCTTTATGATGCTCATGGGTCTTTATCCGAAACCAGCCATAACTGACTACTGGAGGAAGGACCCATTTGTGAACTATGCACCCATTGCAGATAGAATCTCACGTGATCGGTTCCTTCAGATCCACCGCTATCTGCATTTTTCAGACAACACACTCCTCCCTCAGCTTGGTGAGTCTGGTTATGACAGGTTAGGGAAGGTACGACCTGTCATGGAGAAATTGCAGGAAAGGTTTCTGGAAGTGTATTACCCTCACTGTGAGAATGCTATTGATGAGGCAATGATCCCTTTCCAGGGACGCAGCAGCCTCAAACAATACATGCCAGCTAAACCTGTCAAGAGAGGGATAAAGGTGTGGTGCAGAGCAGACTCACATAATGGATATATGTGCGAAATGCAGGTGTACACCGGCAGGTCAGAATCTGCAGAAAGTGGACTTGGGAAGAGGATTGTCTTGGACCTGTCAGAGAGACTTGTAGGGAAGAGTTACCACTTATATTTTGATAACTTTTTCTCCTCCGTGTCTCTCCTCATCGCTCTGCTGGAGAAGGGGTTGTATGCGTGCGGGACTGCACGCCAAAATTATAAAGATTTTCCTCCAGCACTAAAAATGAATGGTAAGAGCAAGTCTGAGATGGAAAAGCATGGGCTTGTCAAGAGGGGTGACTATCAGATGGTGAAGAAAGATGGAGTATTGGCTTTCTTGTGGCGGGACAACCGAGTTGTAACTGTTCTCTCCACCAATACTCAGCCTCAACAGATTGACACTGTCCAGAGACGTGAGCAGGATGGCTCTCGGATAAACATTTCATGCCCGGCAGCAATGGCACTCTACAACAGCTACATGGGAGGGGTCGACAAGAATGACCAGTTGCGGCAGTACTACCACGTAAGGCTGAAGTGTCGCAAGTTTTACAGATACATTTTCTGGTTTCTATTCGAGGTAGCTGTTGCTAATGCACACATTCTACGCACTCACTACTCCGGTGCGAAACGGCAACCATTCAAAGAGTTCAGATTGGAGTTGGCAAAGGGTCTTGTGGGGGACTATCACTCCAAGAAGCGGCACAATCGACACTCTGGTCCACCCACTAACCTTCCATTCCTTCACTTCCCAGTGAAGTACAGTGAAAGTGACACCACTGTCAGAGGTCGCTGCTGGTACTGCTGGAACAAGCGACGGCCCCAACGTCGCAGGGACACACCGTGGTATTGCCATGAATGCCAGATGTACCTCTGTCATACCGGAGTGGTTGACTCAGACTGCTTCATTCAGCACCACAGAGACAGAGAATAGTGTACTCTTTGTGTGTGTGTGTGTGTGTGTGTGTGTGTGTGTGTGTGTGTGTGTGTGTGTGCGTGTGTGTGTGTGTGTGTGTGTGTGTGTGTGTGTGTGTGTCTGTGTGTGTGTGTGTGTGTGTGTGTGTGTCTGTCTGTGTGTGTGTCTGTGTGTGTGTCTGTCTGTCTGTGTGTGTCTGTGTGTGTGTGTGTCTGTCTGTGTGTGTCTGTGTGTGTGTGTGTGTCTGTCTGTGTGTGTCTGTGTGTCTGTGTGTGTGTGTGTGTGTGTGTGTGTCTGTGTGTCTGTGTGTGTCTGTGTGTGTCTGTGTGTGCGTTCCACCCTCACTGTCAGAGCCATTCTCACCTGCAGGCTCCCAACCTCAGTACCTGGAGGCTCCTTCCCTCCCTCCCTCCTTCCCTCGGACTTGGTACCCGGAGGCTCCCTCACTCACTCAGACTGATACCCAGAGGCTCCCTCCCCTCAGACTGGTACCCAGAGGCTCCCTCCCCTCACATTTGGTACCTGGAGGCTCCCTCCCCTCAAACTAGGTACTTGGAGGCTCCCTCACTCACCGGAGGCTCCTCTCCTCCCCTCAGACTCGATTCCCAGAGGCTCCCTCCCTGACCTGGAGGCTCCCTCCCTCGCCTCACACTTGGTACACTGAGTCTCCCTCCCTGACCTGGAGGCTCCCTCCCTCGCCTCACACTTGGTATATACACTGAGTCTCCCTCCCTGACCTGGAGGCTCCCTCCCTCGCCTCACACTTGGTACACTGAGTCTCCCTCCCTGACCTGGAGGCTCCCTCCCTTGCCTCACACTTGGTACACTGAGTCTCCCTCCCTGACCTGGAGGCTCCCTCCCTCGCCTCACACTTGGTATATACACTGAGTCTCCCTCCCTGACCTGGAGGCTCCCTCCCTCGCCTCACACTTGGTACATGTACACTGAGTCTCCCTCCCTGACCTGGAGGTTCCCACCCTCCCCTCAGACTTGGTACCTGGAGGCTGGTACACAGAGGCTCCCTCCCTCACTTAGACATGGTTTCCGGAGGCTCCCTCCCCTCACTCAGACGCTCCCTCTCCCACCCAGAGGCTCCGTCCCTCATTCAGACTCAGTACCTATCACTCAGACTTGGTACCTCATTTTTCTGCCCTCAGACTCTCCCTCGGGCTCGTTCTCTTCCGGACTGTGTGGGTGTTTGTTGTTGTAACGGTGCTGTCCATGTGTAGTTGTCTTTGTTTTTATGTTTTGTGTTGTCGGGGTAAAACCAAGTCATACCTCCTCGTGGTCCCCGATGGTAACTGCTGTCCCGTGTGGACACAGGCTAACATGACTGGTACTGTAAGAGCAAGGTAAGAGCAAATGATCCCTTGTTGCTTGATATCACTTTGAGGTGATAGAGAAGTACATGTATGCGTGAGACCCAGACTACCTAGAAAAAGCATCCAAAGCTAGTAAAAGTGAATCTAATATCCCCCCGATTGTGCATAGCATTTGTTACTCACGCGCGCAGGTAAGTACAGCTCCTGGCTCGCCCCTTTCAACTATCATGTCTTCAGACCTGCAGACATGAACAACACGGTCTAAAGGCGTTTTACAAAGGTACTAATGATCTGTAATCCCTAAATAAGTAGTTAAGTATCATACGCTCTATAAGTAACACTTACCGATCCGAGAAATACGCTCTATATTGCACTGTAAACGAACCAACAGTTGCCATTTTTGATATCACCAGAGAGCACGAGGAATCAGCTCCAAGAACACGTGACCTTGTCTGTACTAACGCTCCACCCTTTTCAAGTTATACGCTCGTGTTTACTAACCGTTTATATCGCTGGATTTCCGTGAAATTTAGCCGTATTCGGAACGCGCGCAGCGCGTGTAATAACCGCGGGTAATCGGTTAATACCCCAATGATTAGCATTGTGATAAAATCTCTGTAAACAATGTAAATATTGTAATATAACAACAAATAGCCTCAGGCAAGGATTACTGTATCTCACTAACAAAAGCTCCACTAAATGTGAAAATTGGTATGATGATAAAAGTGCAATATACCAATGATCAATGTTGTGATAAGATCTCTATAAACAATGTAAATCTCACAAATACCCTCAGCATTACTGAATCTCACTAACAAAAGCAAGCATTACTGTATCTCACTAACAAAAGCTTCACTAAATGTGGAAATTGGTGTGATGGTAAAGCTTAATACCCCAATGATCAACATTGTGATACAATCTCTGTAAACCATGTACATCTTGTAAAAATAGCCCCAGGCAAGTATTACTGTATCTCACTAACAGAAGCTCTAGTAAATGTGGAAATTGGTGAAGTGTAATACACCAATGATCAATGTTGTGATAAAATCTCTATAAACAATGTAAATCTTGTAATACAACAACAAAAGCCTCAGGCAAGCATTTCTGCATCTCACTAACAAAAGCTCCAGTAAATGTGGAAATTGATATGATGGTAAAGCTTAATACCGCAAAGATCAACATTCTGATAAAATCTCTGTAAACCATGTAATATAGCCTCCGGCAATAGTTAGCTATATCTCGCTAACAAAAGTAGCACTAAATGTGGATATTGGTGTACCCCAATAATTACTGTTGAGCTAAAATCTTGTAATCTTGTAAATTGTAGCCCCAGGCACTACTTTTCTATATTTCATTAAAAAAATCTCCACTAAAGTAAAATTGGTACAATATGGTACACAAACAATTAGTGTTGCACTAAAAATGTTATAGATAGCCTCAGGCTATAAGCTATATTAGCTAATATGTTTGCTACCAAATAAACTGCAAAATGCATGTACCTAGGTCCAGAAAAAAAGACAGGAGACAAGTAAATATAAAATATAGGAAATTTGAAAGGAAATATAGGGATTGCATAAAAAGGAACAGGAGACAAGATTGGGATAGAGACATGTTATGATATATCAACGTACCCATAATGTTACGTTGATATTTCATAACATGTCTGTGCCCAAACTTTGTCTCCATTCCCTTTTATGCAATCCCTATATTTCCTTAAATTTTTTTAATTTCTTATTTACTTGTACATGTACACATGTATACAGTACATGAATACCACATACACATACATATATGCATAATCCTGTTTTCTAGGCTAGCCTTATGCCAGCGAATATATTTTGTGGTAGCAAACTGGGTTGTAAATCAAGCCTAAATATATAGTCACCAACAGTTAGTGGAGGTAACAAACTAGACCAGAGCCCTAAATATAGAGGTAAAAAGGTTGAAGGTTAAATTATAGTGATATGGATGTGATTATTACAGCTGCTAATTAAATTAACCCTCAGTGCGCATGTGCGAGGGTTACTGTATTTGGGTCTGCGCGTGTGTCCATTAATCAAGATCTCACCTTTGGAGCGTCTGTTAATCCTGAAAAAGATACCACATACTCAAGGTCCAAAAATTTGTCAAGATTTCTCTGAAACTCCTCTGTTATAGAGATAAACAGTTTTCTGCATTGCATGCAGTGTATGCAGTCAGCCATTTAATTTGGAAACTGTGCATGCGAGTTATTAGTGCGTGTGATTTGTACACATGTGGCGCTGAGGGTTCTGCACTTTAGTGCATTAATTGGGAGTATTAGACTGATTACAGTTTAAAGCCAATGCTCAACAGAAGAAAACTGGCATCGATTAATGTGGTAGCCTTGCACCACATAATATCCAGTCAGTCAGGTAAACATTGGGGTATCACTTACCATTGTACATTATACATGTAGATTGCACATACCTGAACCACTACATCCAACTTCATCACTATTATCTCCACAGTCATCATAACCATCACACACATCACGTCCTGCCCTACACTCTCCATTATCACATGCAAAATAACCATAGCATGATACTGCAGAAATATAAAATTGTATGACACAGCAGTAAACAATACCAGGAAGAAACACTTTTCACAGGGCTTGGCTTTGCCTAATCTACTCAACTGGTTGCCCAGTTATACTGGAGCATACATGTAAAAGTACCGTATAGTGGGTATTTCTTGGAAGGGGGTGGGGGAATTTTTCGTGAGAAGTGAATTTTTGGAGAGTCCGTGGTCACAGTATACTAAACCACACCCTTTGTATGTGTGGAGAGAGAAATGGCCTGCTACTTTGAGGTAGAAGCTATGCCACCATGAATGCTCAAGTGGGCAAAGAACTCGAATGCCGAAGAGAAACTGGTAACCCCACGATATTTTTGCAGTTTCAGTCGTCAAATCAGGGGTAATAGTAGGCCACGTTCCAAAAAAATATCGATCTGTTCCGCATTTTTTCGCAGCACGTCGTGCGAACGTTGGAGTGTGTACCTATGTGCACGTGCACACACGCCTCGGTCAGTGTGTATTATGACACATGAGCATGGGCATGTGTCGTTCAAATAAGCTGTGTGCGGAACTGTTTTGTGGGTAAAAGTTCGTGGTTAGCCTCTTAACCACGACAATATCCCCCCCCCCCCGGAATATACCCACTATACGGTATCTAGCTCACATAGTATTAGGGGTTTCAGTCTGTCCATATCCATAACATTGTGCATTGGTTTATGAATGTGTACGTGAAGTACTTACGACATCCCTCTTCATCACTGCCATCTGAGCATGAAACATTACAGTGGTGGATGTCTGAGATACATTCACCACTGTAACATCTAAACTGTGACGAGGAACAGGAGACTGCAGAGAAATTAAAGACATAATGCATACTTCACAGATATACTCTACATGTAGACTGGAAAAAGGTTACTGGGGGTATGCAACTGCAAACATTTTCACAATGTGCCATCACACCGACCAAAAACTTAGAAGTTTGAAATGAAGGAAAGAAGCAAAATTAATATTTGGGACAGATACGACAATATACCCACATCTCTCTTCAAAAGATCAGTATAAACTACTGCCTTGTATATGTGCATGTACATACACGTATACGACCAATAAAAGTCCATTCACATTCATCTGTCTACAGAAGTAGATGTTGCAGCAGAGTAAGCTTATGCAGTATCACATTATTTGTTTATTAAAGAATAGTTTTGGGTGAGTCATTTGGGGGAGGAGAGCCAGCCAAACCACAGTTATTTGGTTCTGATACTCCTAGCTGTGCTTTTTCAGTTGGTCTTACTTTGCTAGCTTCTCTGAGCATTGTTTTTCAACCTTTGTAGTTAGTTTGCAGCACTTTGATTTCTGTGTATATTCTGTGCAGTGGTACATTGTATACTTCCTTATAAGACATACAGCAATCTTTGGACTGGTAAGACCTAGACTTTATAGGATACCAAAAATATTGTGTTTTAATTGGGAAATTGAAGTTATTACAGATACATTGTACTCAAGGTGCCAACCAATAGACTTTATAAGTCCTGTTTCTCTGATGCAAGCTTATATATAGGAATAAAGATACTCATATTCTCCCTACTTACCATCATCTATCTTGAACACAACCGCACTGTAAAAGTTTGAGTACAAACATTCAATATCATTGAAATCACTGTCTCCACTGAGGTAGTGGGAGTTGTATTGGGATGAACCCTCTTGCCAGCCTATCACACCTCCACCCCACTCCATACTACCACAGTCATAGATAAACACAGCATATGAGGATGAGCCATTAGTGATTAGGATGCCTTGGAAGGTATTTGTTGTGGACTGTATATAAAGATACACGTGTTAATGTGCGATGACTGGCACATATACAAGTACATATATGACATTACAAACAAAATGAGTATGTAGGGGTGGTAGTCAGGGGTTCATTTAGAAAGTGATCTAAGGGAAGTGACCCATTGGCAAATGGATACAAATGTAGAAACATTGTACAACTTACAGTGGATCCCTGATACTTTGGAATATCATTCCATTCTGCCACCATCATTCTAGTTCCAATAAAGCTATCATCAGTCTTATATTGAATGAAGCTACTAACTGTATTAATCTCATAATCAGAAGTTGTGAACTGTGTATATTCCACTGATCCTCTGCTGGTTGTGTCCATATCAGCAGCAAATGGAGCAACAACGGAATATGAACTGGGTCCAGGAATGTCATTCAGAGACGAGTACCGAGGTGTTTCTCCCATTGAGAAATAACCATTTGTTGAGACCTACGCATGTATGTACATTTAGTAAGAAACATTCACACGACATTTACAATATTAGTACTGGTAATTCAGAAAATTAGAGTCATGCAAACATGGTTTGTAAAAATTAGAGTCATGCAAACATGGTTTGTAATAGGGTATAATACACAGGAACATGGATATGATCAATGCAAATACAACTTACATGAACAGATAGTAGCTAAAATACCACAGTGTACACATGTACCACGTGTATCCCTTGTACAGTACTTACATAAACACTGTAAATGTAACCATCTCCAAACTCAAATGCTCCGCCTGTTGACACAGGACCACCATAATCGTTATCTCCACTGGAAACAGTTGAGATGTAATACAGGGTCAAGAAATACAGTACCCCTGTGACAGGAAATATACCACCTATCGGGGGAATACATGTATGTAGTGCATCAGGTAAGCTATAAAGATTATCAGGCTAGTGGAAATACACAAACTTAGTTGGTAATCTCTACAATGTAACTTGTGGACACGACACGATGTACATATAGTCTAGACGTACATCATGAAAACCATGTGCATAATAGCACACTAGCCAAACAGGAAGAAACCCACTATTAACCCACTCCAAACAAACATGACATATATAAGAGTAGGACACTGAATGCCCAGCCTTGAGAACTGGGAATGGTGGGTTAAAGATCTTTGATGGTACCAACTCTCCCCACATATCCAGTGCCCAAACTGCATTCATTTTATTGTAAGCAATAATTTTCATTCATAAACGTCTGGGCAAGTATTGCTTATAGGCCCTAGTATAGTAGGGTGTGGTATGTCACTGTAACGATGTATTTTACCGCATTTGAGAGTGTTATCATGTTTAGAAACACTCATAGACCATGTTATGTTTCCAAAAGGGCTTAAAGCTGCTGCGTTCGAAAGTTCTGAGCTGTTACATTTGTTAAGGCTTAATGGGCATGTCGGTACATAGAGTGTACTGACTCTCTGATACATATGCAATAAGGTTTCTTCAGATAAGGTGTACCTAGATAATATTTTGGAGGGCTTATCTGACCAGTATGCCTTATCAACTACTATCTCTGACTCTGTAAGCCTCTTTGATGAGAGTGACCGAGAGAGATACATGTGGAATATTTGTGTACAACATAGATGTAGAAAAATAGTTAATGGTACTTAAGGCTGATAGCACCTGCTGTGAATTGTGTATTATCCAGTAGCAGTTGACCCTGTCACAGAGGCAGCAGAACTGCTTCTCGGGGTACACATACCACAACCCCATGTGAGCAGTAGCCTAATGTGACCATTGATTCCCAACGTCATATTCCGTGTGGGGAGAGGTACGAGGTAGCTATACGATACATTACAATCAGCTGAGTGACAAAGTTTTCATAATATCAACGTATGCGCATTGGCAGGGCCCACCTACTAGTATGTTTGCTCCACTTGCTGATAATTTTAAGGGGGCATGTGTCAGTGGTTCCGCCACAGTAAATACCACTACAACACTGCTTGAAATGACAGGAAATTGTACTCAAGCAACTCTTAAGCAATTTGGATAAAGGCTAGTAGTACATTTATTTGATGAGCAATAAATCTTGCACCATAAGGTTGTTTACACAACTTACATTGTACATGGAAAAACTATAATAGCACCCTCGCTAAAGATCAGTAAGAAAGAAAAGAAAGACACACAACCAAATTCACCTGGTATATGTATACTGTTACACTACACAAAAAGCATATTACACAAAAACATACAATACTGACAGAGAAGAGGCAGGACACTGGGTGCCTAGCCTTGAGAACTGGGGCAGTAGGTCTTTTACAAGCCCAACTCTCCCTAGTGTCCCATGTAGATTTATATGCTTTGGGCGAGTTGTGTTTTGTTAATTTGTTTTTCTGTTGTGTTGTGTTGCCTTGACTTGGCATCTCCTGGATGATCAAAGTCATGTACAAGTACGTATCTATAATGTTTAGGTAGGTCTGTCCATATCCATAACATTGTGCATTGGTTTCTTAATGTGTGTACATGAAGTACTTACGACATCCCTCTTCATTACTGTCATCTGAGCATGAATCATTACCAGTACAGCGGTGGGTACCTGAGACACATTCTCCACTGTAACATTTAAACTGTGATGAGGAACAGGAGACTGCAGACAAAGACATATGGTACACCTCACAGACATAGTCTTGATACAGAGGAGGTTGGACATGTGGAATACATGACATAACCGTATTTTTGCAGATGCAGCGTTTACTTTGCCATTGAAAAATGTATTGCAAACTTGAATGCCTGCATGTTGAGGCGAAGCTGACAAATAAAAAGTTAGCTTTATTTACATTAGGCTAGTTAATTAGGAATATAGGGTCTACCCCAGCCTACCTCTGTGTTTTAGAGAGTTACAGTATAGTGTATTAGAAGCGCCGATCTAGGCCTCTGTGTGTATATACCAGTTTTTTCTTGGCTGCGTCTGTAGTGCTTAATCTGTGACATCTGTTCTAGCAAAGTTCTGAAGCCCTCTCAAATCACAGCTGAATAGATATAGGCAATGAACAAAGGAAGTCATTGCTTGTGCATGCATTCCTCTATGTGTTCTTATGCATTTCACATAACCGTATCCAACCTCATCTGGTCTTAATACTACACACATAGACTGCACAAGAGTACAGGAGGTATGATGATACAAAACGTGTCATAACAGCAATGAATAATAAATTAATATTTGAGACTGACACATCAATATACTCTCTTCAAAAGATATTCTCATCACTGTCTTGTATACATAAATGTACGTACACATATAAAACTAATGTCCATTCGCATTCACCTGCCTACAGAAGTATAAATGTAGTTGTGGTAGAGTATAAGTTTATGCAGTATATACCACGTCCCTGAAGAATAGCTGTGGGTGTGGCATATAGGGGGAGGGGGGGAGGAGAGCTAAACCACAGATATTTTGTTCTGATACTCCTGGGCTTTTTGAGTTCGTCTTGATTTGCTAGCTTTTCTGAGTATCATATTTCAACCTATACAGTTAATCTTCTCCAAAAAGCAGCACTTTGATTTCTAGCCCTATGTGTACATTCTGTGCAATTATGTTCTATGCTTGCAATCTTTGGATGAGACTTCATAAGGGATACCTAAAATATAATATACTTGGACTAAACTTCATAAGGGATACCAAAAATTTATTTGACCTTTGGCATGCATGCGCAGCCATGGTTACTGTACTTGGTCTGTGTGTCAGTCTGTCTGCCTGTCTGTCTGTGTGTCGCCCAATTTCTCAGACACAGTAAGCTATTAAACGTTGAAATAAATGTACTGGAGGTTTCGGCGTGAATATTATAAGTAAGAACAATAATTGTAGCGATTTTATAAAATGAACAGGGATGAGGTTGGAACACAGACATGCTATGTATATCAACATACCTTTGTTGGTAAATTGATGTATATAGCATGAATCTTGTCTCTGTTCATTTTTATAGAATCCCTATATTGCACTTCAAAATTGCTTGTCTCTTGTCATTTTTAACCCTCTTGCACATGCACAGCGAGGGTTACGGTAGTTGGTCTGTGGGTCTCACATCTCACCTCTGGCACATCTGTTTGTCTTGAAAATACTGTCACATACTCAGCAGGCAACAGAGGTCTAAATATTTGTGGGTGCTTTTTTCTCCACTCCATTGCAGAGATCCAGTATGGCTCTGTTGAAAGCCATATGTACGTAGACATTTTCCTGCGAAAAGCGTGTATGTGGATTGTGCATGAACTCATGGCACTAACGGTTCTGCACTTTAGTGCAATAATTTTTACTCACCATATCCATAAACGTCTGGCCAAGTATTGCTTATATAGTAGGGTGTGATTTGGTTGCTAATGAGGCAAGTGAGACTATGTGCACTTCAGTGACTACAAATACTAGAATTATTAGCTAGCAACACACTATGGTCACAAGCGCTTTGGCTTGGTGGTAGTATCACGGTAGAATTGCGTGCCACTTCTCCATTGAACCTTGCCTAGCAGAAACGCCAACACCCTGCGTTATAATTGTGAGAGTAGCAAAAGAATCTCTTTTGCTTATGTAGTATTAAGTGCTAGTTGCTACACAAATCGCCAACACATTTCTCTAATCTTAACCAGTTCACAAAGCACCTAGTTGCCATGAGCTAGTAGCTAAGTGTTTGCACGTGTGCGGCAGATGTAATGAGGAATCTTGTGGCATTGATCGGTTTATTGTATGACGCGTTACATTATATACATAGATCTATGTACTGTACACGTACATTCAAAATGAAATTATGTAATCGCTTATATGTACATTGATTGGAGTGTTAACTATCAGTATTACAAGAATCACAAGGGTTAACAATGTATACTTGGAAGAAGAACATGGACAAAATGTGGAAATCATTTTTTCAGATATTATGTAGATCTCACATCACAACTTAACCAATTTTTCCACACTAGTTGCTTTTATGTGTTTTCTACCCTGTTAAAAGTGAAATCAACTTCAAATAGAAAGTGAAAATGAAGACTATCCTTATATATGTACATATAGTTTGAATGGGGATAAACCATAGCAATCCCTATATACGTACACAGTATTAGAATGAATTTTGCTGTAAATCCTTCATTCATGTATTGCATCGAGAGGAGTGTTAGCATCAGTATTACAAGAATCACAAGGGTTAACAACAAATTCTTCTGTTATGTTGCTATTAGCAATGATATCTCTACACATGCTGACCTTCAGGTTGATGGTTACCATGGTTGCGAAGTTTTGCTCATTAGTTATCCTAATTCATAATACATTGCTGGGAGAGATAACGATCAGTAGTACATGAAGTACAACGGTTAATATTATACCTCTATTCCCCAGCACGTAACTATACATTTTCACATGCAAAGATTCAAGTTCATTGATTCTAGGGTTATTGAGGTACGCTTCTTCAAGAAGAAGAAGAATAAGAAGATGAACAAAATGTGGAAGTCATTTTTTCACACATTATGTGTATTTCACATCATATTACTACCAATTTTTGTATACTGGTCGTTTTTCACATGCTCTCTACCCTGATATAATTAAAAGTGAAATCAACTTAAAATTGAAAGTGAAAATGAAGAATATCCTTATATATGGTTTTCAATGGGGATAGACCATAGCAATCCCTATATACACAGTACTACTGTACTCTGTGATAAAGTATCTGCTAGCTGGTGTTTTTTCTAAGTGCGAAACTGCATGCTTATCAGTATACATAGTCAGCATAAATTGCATTCCAGTGACACAAATCACGTAAACCATGACCAAATACGGTACATATAGTAGATAAAGCACTCGCCCTGATCTCATGCTTTATCAAGTATATGTACATATTGGACATGATTTAAGTATTACAAAGATGCTAATATTCTTCCTACTTACCATCATCTATTTTGAACACAACTGCACTGTAATTGTATGAGTACAAACACCCAATATCATTGGAATCACTGTCTCCACTGAGGTAGTGGGAGTTGTATTGGGATGAACCCTCTTGCCAGCCTATCACACCTCCACCCCACTCCATACTACCACACTTATAGATGAACACAGCATATGAGGATGAGCCATTAGTGATTAGGACACCTTGGAAGGTATTAGTTGTATACTGTATAAAATATATGTAGTAATATTTATGTGTGATGACTAGTAAATGCATATACATATACATTTAAGACATTGCATTCTTAAAACACAAAATGTTGAAGTATACGTATAAGGATTGTAGTCAGGGGTTCATTTAGAAAGTGATCCAAGGGGATCAATATATGCATTTCAGAATATACATGTAACTGCCTGGAAAAAAACTATCCCACTGGTATACTAAACGTCTTCCTTCCATTCCACGCATACTTGTACTTGATGATACTTTCTAAATGGATACACAATGTCATGTAAACATTGTACAACTTACAAAAGATCCCACAACATTCCATTCTGCCACCATCATTCTAGTTCCAGAAAAGCTATCACCAGTCTGAAATCGAATAAAGCTACTAACTCTATTTATCTGAGAGGAATCAGAAGTTGTGAACTGTGTATATTTCACTGATCCTGTCCTGGTTATGTCAATATCAGCAGCAAATGGAGCAACAACAGAATATGAACTGGGTCCAGGAAAGTTACCCAGAGACGAGTACTGAGGTCTTTCTCCCATTGAGAAATAACCATTTATTGAGACCTACACATGTACATACATTTGGAAAGTAACATTGTCAGCAGTGACATAGATTTGGAGTATTAGTACTGGTAATCGCAAACACGGTTTGTAATGGGGTATAATACACAGGAACATGGATAGGATCCCTGCCTAGAAATGCAACTTACATGAACAGATAGTAGCTACAGTACCACAGTGTACACATGCATCACTAAACCTTACAACAACAGATAGTACAGTGTACACTGTATCCAGTACTCACATAAACACTGTAAATGTAACCATCTCCAAACTCAAATGCTCCCCCTGTTGACACAGGACCACTATAATCATCATCTCCACTGGAAACATTGAAGGGGGGATACAGGGTCAAGAAAGACAGTGTCCCTGTGACAGAAAAATACCACGCATCGCGGGAATACATGTATGTATATAGTGCATCAGGTAAGCGAATATTTGTTATGTAGTGTCAAGAAAACGACTATCAGAAGTGGAATTTCACCAAATTAGTCATTCAGATGAACACTAGATGTGCATCCTGTACACAAGTTACATTGTACATGGAAAAACATATACGTATAATAGTACCCTAGCTAAGAAAGACAACCAACCAAGTACATGTATATGTATACTGTTATACCACACAAAAAATACTACACGGAAATGTACAATTCAGACAGACAACATAAAGGACGAGCTATAAAAATTCGAGGCAGGACTCTGGGTGCCCAGCCTTGAGAACTGGGGCAGTAGGTTAGAGTCTTTTATGGGTCCAACTCTCCCTACACATCCAGTGTCCCATGTACATTTACAGGCTTTGGGCAAGCTGTGTTGTGTTGATTTGTTTTCTGTTGTGTTGTGTTGCCTTCACTTGTCTTTCTAAGCATCTCATGGATGCTCAATGTCATATACAGTATTTGGGGGTTTACATGTAGGTCTGTCCATATCCATAACATTGTGCATTGGTTTCTTAATGTGTACATGAAGTACTTACGACATCCCTCTTCATCACTGCCATCTGAGCATGAATCATTACCAGTACAGCGGTGGGTACCTGAGACACATTCTCCACTGTAACATTTAAACTGTGATGAGGAACAGGAGACTGCAGACAAAGATGTGGTACACTTCACAGATACAGTTTTGATACAGAGGAGGTTGGTTACGTATATATATTTGCTTGTTACCATGCGTCATATCTCACTACGTAAGAACAACACAAGCCTCATTAATGATGTCAATACATCTGCTGCACATGTGTAAACACTTAGCAACTAGCGCTTAGCAAATAGGCACAGTGAACTGGTTTGAGATAGAGAAATATGTTGATGATTTGTATAGCAACTAGTGAAAGCGAAAGAGAGAGGAGTTTGTGCTTCTCTCACCATTGGAACACTGCATATGTGTACAGTGTGTTGGCGTCACACTATTCTACCATCAAGTCAAAGTGCTGGTGACTAATAGTACAGTGCTAGTGTGCTCATAGTTCCAGTTATAAGAGTGCACACAACTGCTTGTAGCTTGCCTCCAAACCACGCCCTACTGATCCCACATTACTAGCTCACTAAGCTCAGAGTGTGATACAGATTATAATTATACTTGGCCATATATGGTGAGTGTGTGCTAACTGCAGTAAAAAAATGTCGAGAGACAAGTAAATACATTGTAAAAAAACAAATCCACTACCCTCAGCACCACGTATGCATGAACCCTTGAAAATGCATGCACTACTGTATAAAAATGACCACTTTATGTATAAAGCGCATGCGCGCTTTCTGCAGGAAAATGGCCGCACCATATGTACGTATGCCTTTCAATGGAGCGGTGCTGGATCTCTGCAACAGAGCGGTTTCAGAGAAAACCTTATGACTTCCATCGCCCGCTGAGTACATGACAGTATTTTTAGGATAAACAGATGCTCTAGAGGTGAAATGTGACTTAACAGACAGAAAACACACACACAGATATGACCAAGTACTGTAACCCTCACTATGCATGCATGCCAAGAGTTAATGAATGCACTAAAGCGCAAAAACCCTAGGTGCCATGAGTTCATGCCATAGACCATGCTTGGAGGCATGGCAACTCACCAAACCCTGAAGAAATGACCTCTTCACATGATATAGATCCCTTGCAGTGACATAATTTCAAATTACGTAAAGCGTCCGTCTGCCATGTTAGCGTACATCATTCAGTACGCTCGTTATATAAAAATGTACAAGAAAGCAAGAAGTGGCTACTGTTGGGCTGTTACTCGTCTTCACTGAAAGACAAGGAAGCTATATAAGTGTTGTTATTGGCAGGCCAGATCCTTATAAAAAAGAGAAAGGAGTGGAAAGACGACGTTGACATGTGACCTTGTGCAACTCATGTAATCTAAGAATCATTCTTGCTAGCCATTCTCGTTGTCTCCGACCGCTTGGTTCTAATCCATTTTCTGCTTGGTGAGTTATTACACTGGGTAGTCAAAAAAAATTGTTGTCATGTCCCTACCACTTTGATTTCGTATTTCCTCACTTTAGCACTGCACAAATCACCATCTTTACCTACACTATACACATGTGCACCACAATGGCAGCTGGAGAAATCGTAACATCATTACTGCAAGGGGTCTATTGACTATAGTGTGCATGCGCGCTTTCCAC
Organism: Theonella swinhoei; assembly: GCA_963970385.1. Lineage (NCBI taxonomy): Eukaryota > Metazoa > Porifera > Demospongiae > Tetractinellida > Theonellidae > Theonella > Theonella swinhoei. The sequence goes on from OZ019946.1 coordinate 8,472,781, forward strand.
AGGAAAATGGCCAACCTTACCTATCAACTGGATCTCTGCAACGGAGAGGTTTTAGAGAAAAACCCACAAACTTTTTGGACCTCCGTTACCCGTGACAGTATTCTCAGGACGAACAGACACTCCAGAGGTGAAATGTGACTTAACAGACAGACAGACAGACAGACAGACACACACACACACGCACACACACACACACACACACACACACACACACACACACACACACACACGCACACACACACACACACACAACTACCGCACCCGCACACCAAGGGTATTTGAAGTGTGATAATAACAGGGATATATTGGCTTATAGTCCTTTTCCTGAGAGCTCGGATAGGATAAGAAATGCTTTGATGTGGTTGCATGATAAAATAATTTAGATATAAGGGATTGCATAAAGTTAACAGAGACAAGATTGGGACACAGACATGCTATATACGTACATCTATGTACTAAAAAAGGTATGTTTTTGTCAGTGCAGTCGTTCGGCAGATGTACGTATACGGACTTTTATTGAAAAACGGAAAACGTCTACGTGCAAAAATTCTTTACATTAATTGAGCCATTGTCTTCCGGTTCTTTTACAGACGGTTTTTTCGAGAAGTGAACTGCCTGATCCGCTAAACAAGCCAGCGATTTTATAGCCCTATCCATCTGCTCTCAACATGCAACGTTATAAGCTTAGGCGTTTTACGGCTTGGACAGGGGAGCCTGCTGCGCGCACACTGTTCAATCGTTGCGTGTCTGACAGCCAATTAATGGCAGTGACAGCCAATTAATGGCAGTGACAGCCAATTAATGGCAGGAATCTCAACAAGGGACAGTGTCAGCTATGGTGCCAGGGATCTCCTGAATAAGGTCTGGGCCTGAGGCCTGGGGAGACCAGGGCAACAGCAGGGTTAGCATGAAGGGCTAGGAGAAGTCCTATTCAGGTGTAGTAACCTCAGTTGGACGTGCATCACATACACTAGGACTAATCACAGTTCAGACCTATGCACTATAGCGCAGAACTGCTGCAACTCATTGTTCAAGCGGGAAGATGAGTGTATGCATCCCATTGACGCTCAGTGCAGAACTAACAACAGTTCTGACAGCAAAGAGAACTCACAGCTCACTTCTGAAATACCGCGTACTTCGCGGGAAGATGTCTTGGTTCAACCACGTGGAGAATAATACACACGGAGTGCAATTTTTACTGTGCATTCCATAGCTTGTATCTCCGTAACTGGGCCGGGAACCAGAGCCAGCTCCGTATATTCTGTAGTCCTATTCCAGCTCTACAGAATGGTATAGGTTTCATGCCGCTCAGATGGGGCCACAAAAAATGCCCTGATGTAAACCACACCCCTGTTAGGTAACTCGCGATCGAACGGTCTCAGAACAGAGGCTTCTCCTGGCAAAACGGCATGAAGCCAAGGGTTAAAATTTTACTTGCGCAAAGTAAAAGCATAGTACTAAGATATCGCTAGTATATCTCAGGCACAAAGTCGCTCCCTGTGAGGAGCGAGCCCCTTCTATCTTACCGGAAGACAGGAAGTCTTTAATTACTAAATGGAATGTCTTCACGTAAAAGACTTCCGATTTTCAATAAATCTCCGTATACGTACATCTGCCGTACGACTGAGTGTCCCAATCTTGTCCCTGTTAACTTTTATGCAATCCTATATTACACTTCATATTTTCTTGTAGGAATAAAGATGCATACTTACCATCATCTATTTTGAACACAACTGCACTGTAAGTATTTGAGTATAAACATCCAATATCATTGGAATTACTGTCTCCACTGAGGTAGTGGGAGTTGTATTGGGATGAACTAGCCTGCCAGCCTATCACACCTCCACCCCAATCCATACCCCAACAGCTATAGATGAACACAGCATATGAGGATGAGCCATTAGTGATTAGGATCCCTTGGAACGTATTAGTTTCGGACTGTATAAAGGTATATGTAGTACTCTTAATGTGTGATGACTGGCACATATACATGTACATTTATGATATTACATCAAAATGTTAAGGTATATCAGTGAGTAAGTAGATGGATGGCACTGACACGACATGCCCATTAACCAAGATGAAATGGCTCAGAACTCCCAAGTGCTACAGACCTACCTCAAAATTGGGGCAAGTATTTTCCGCGGTTCTTTCTCAAAACAGCTCCATTGACTTGCCTGCATGTTCCTTGATACACAAAAAAAGTCTTTCTCGTCAATTGAACTTAAATAGCCACTATACTGAGGCTAAGTGTTTGTCACCGTTTTCAACTTATATAATCACGTGACAGGTTACATGGACATGATTGTGCTTATGCCAGTACACGTATGCAGGTCTGCTTTTCGCTGTGCTGGTTTTCTATTGAGGTGGGAAGAAGACAAGATGTAGGGAGTCATTAACAAGTGTTACCTACTCTGTTTATGTAAGCAGATGGAATTCCACCGAATAATTTTTTTAGATTTATATGTGAAACAACAGAAAAAAATTTCACTAAAATGTTAAGGAGGTAGCGATGGTAGTGCCAAAAACAATAGTAACTAGAGTATTCGAAGAATATGTACCCCGCGGCGAGTTTTCTTGAATATTGTAGCTATCCCGTGCACATAGGCATGCTCTCCGTAATTTTAAAGATCATCCGTGCATTCCATCCGTATTTGCACGTAATTTGCAATATTATGGTAGGCGGGGCAAACTTCTGGAATGGCTAGCACTCCCGAGAAAGAGCCATGTGGACGAAACTGGCGCCCAGGAAGGGAAGTAAATACGTTTTTCTCTTATTCCAATGTTCTTTAAAGCCGTATACTATGCACAGAGGACGGATTTCAATATTTTTTTGACAACAGACAGACACACAGACAGACAGACAGACAGAACCGATTGCTTAACCCCGCTCTGCGCATGCGCAGCCGCGGGGTAATAAGGTCCAGCATGCACGCAAAGGCAAAGGATGATAGCATGCAACACTAATGAATCTACTAAAGTGCAGAAACCCCAGCACCATTTGTTCATGCCATGTAGCAGTTGCATCGGGGCCCTGTCTGAGAGAGATGGCGGAGCAAACCTTTACAAGGGTACTTAGAAACTGTGAGCATTTCCATGTAAGCGACCAGTATTAGATACTCTACATGTGGTACTATAATGTGCATGTGTGCTTTCCACAAAAAATGGCCAACTGTATGTATGGCCTTCAATAAAAGGGCGTGCTGGAAAAACCCACATATTTTTTGAACTGTGATTCCTGCTGAGTATGTGACAGTATTTTCAGGATGAACTGAAGTTCCATAAGTGAGATGTGACTTAGCAGACACACACACACAGAGACAACTACAGTAACCCTCCTGTACATGTGTGCCGAGAATTAATAACATGCGTAACCCCATACCCTACGTCTGTAAATACTGAAAGGAGTTACGTATGTTATTATTGTTCCATGCCATCACCCCCTGCCTTTGCATGCTGGCATGCTGCACCTTATTTCTATGGTTTTTGGCACTTCCATCCCTACATCCCTCAACATTTTAGTGAAAATGTTTTTACTCGTGTATATAGAGCTGGTATTCAGAGGTTCATAAAGTGGTGTAAGGGGGGAGGGGGGAAAATGCATCAATATATGCACTGAAAACCATAATTTTGCGGTACATTATCCTCCAAATATGGTAACAGGCTATTACTGAACATCCTCCCTCTGCATTCCATCCATACTTGTATTTGATGATATTTCCTCCTTGACCATGGATATATATGTACACAACATAATCATTGCATGTACAACTTACAATAGACCCCTGATACTTAGGAACACCATTCCATTCTGCTACCAACATTCTAGTTCCATAAAAGCTATTGCCAGTTTCAGAGCGAATGAATTCATTAACTCGATAATCAGAAGTTATAAATTGTGTATATTTCACTGATCGTGCCCTGATGTTGTCCATAGCAGCAGCAAATGGAGCAACAACAGAATATGAACTGGGTCCAGGAAAGTTACCCAGAGACGAGTGCTCAGGTGCTTTTCCCATTGAGAAATAACCATTTATTGAGACCTACACATGTACATTTGGAAAGCAACATTGTCAGCAGTCACACAGAGTATTAGTACAATAAGAATGAACAGCACTGAAGACCTAAACTCTCAGCGTGTACAGTAACCCTCGCTGCGCATTCATGCGGAGGGTTAAGCATGCAAACATAGTTTGTAATAGGGTATAACACAAAGGAACGTGGACCTTGCCTGCAAACTTACAACATGTTCTCATTTAAATAAGAAAACAATTTTTCAAGTTGTGCAACCCCTAAATAAAAAAAATGGCCCACACTTTAAAATGCGCTGGAGACATGCTTCCTGCATTTGTTAGAAATTCTGAAAATGTGTAGGAAATATTCCTGCAACAATTTGGAATGGAACATATGGTATGTAGAATATTCCTGCACGTGAAGAAAAAAAGAAGTTGTATTAAGAAGGGCAGGAATTCTTCCTATACGTGCAGGAAGCATAGTTACGGGACATCTGCAAATGTGTAGGAAACTTTTGTATAAGGTGGTACCATCTTTTTAAATTTATCCCTCAACTTATATGAGAATATATTTTAGATTGTACATACGTAAACAGATAGTAGATACAGTATCACAGTGTATACATGTATCATTAAACCTTACAACAACAGATAGTACCATGCACACATTTATCACTAAACTAAAAGATAGTACACAGTGTACACATGTATCCTTTTCTACAGTACTCACATAAACACTGTAAACATAACCATCTCCAAACTGAAATGCTCCACCTGTTGACACAGGATAACTATCAAAGCCTCTGGAAAGAGTTGTGGCGCGATACAGGGTCAAGAAAGAGAGTCTCCCTGTGACAAGAAAATATACCACATGTCAAGGAAATACATGTGTGTATACAATACATCAGAAATACATTTATCAATGTAGCCTTTAGCCTTAACAAATGTAATGGGTCAGAACTCCCAAATACAGATGTTTTAAGCCTGAAAATCATTAATACTGGAGCATGCGTGTTCCTTGATGCTCAAAATTCTTCATACCTTCACCCAAAGCCATCAAACTCCAGATCTGCACCTTTACAAGTGTTGCTTTTACGCCATTTTTTTGTTTGCTCATGTGCCGAACACATGAGGTAATATTTGTGTAGTGTTCGTTGTGCTGGCTCTTTTGTGTCAGTTTCTTTGAACAACTGCACCCACTGTTGTACTCAGTAGGCAATAGTCGTACAAGATAGGATGTAGGAGTTAGCTAGCTATAGATATCCTGCTTATCATTGTACGGGTATGCAAGGGAGGGAGTACTTTGTGTAGGTTTATTAATGTGTTATTACAAACAGTAAAAACCAGTGAAACAAGAGAAAACCCTTTTCAGCTGAAGGATGAAGGGACTGAAGGGCCAAAAACTGTATAGAAATAAGATGCAGCGTGCAAGGAAAGGCAGGGGATGATAGCATGCAACAATAACAAAAATAACATGCGTAATCCCATACCCTGCACCTGTAAATACTAAAAGGGGTTACACATGTTGTTATTGTTGCATGTTATATATACATGAAAGCCATGTGCATAGCACACCAGCCAAACAGGAATTTTAAGAAAGAATACAGAAAGAAATCCACCCCATTAACCCACTCCAGACAAACATCACATATATAAAAGTAGGACACTGATTACCCAGCCTTGAGAACTTGGAATGGTGGGTTAAAGATCTTTGATGATACCAACTCTCCCCACACATCCAGACTCTCACCAACAAACTCACACACCTGTGGCTCACTAACAGACAAATACACAGAGACACACAATCAACCCAATCGTGGAGAACTCACATGTATGTCTTGTATAAAAATTTAGGAAATTTGAAGTGTAACATAGGGATTGCATAAAAATGGACAGAGACAAGATTGGGACACAGACATGCTATATACATCAATGTACTAAAAGGTATGTTGATGTACATAGCATGTCTGTGTCCCAATCCTGTCTCTATTCTTACACTTAAAATTTCCCAAATTTTGTATTTACTTGTATCTTGTAATTTTTTTACTGTTCTCACTAGCACATGCTCATCATATATATAAACATCTAATAATCACACAAAGCTACACAGGAATGTCTTGATTAGTAGGTGTGGTTTGGTCTCCAAAGCGGGCAAACCAGAGGGGCTGGCTGCATGGACTACCACAAATACTAGAACTAACTGGCTAGCAACACTCTATCGGTCACCACCGCTTGGGCTTGGTGATAGTATCGCGGCAGCAGACGGTACATGAAGTACTGTAGTGTCCTGGCAGAGACACAATCACTGTATGCGAGCAGGTGAGAATAGCACAAAAATTATCACGTTTCAACGCCCTCTTATTTTACACAAGCGTGCTCATCGACATCGCCGTAAGCCAATTACGTGCATAGAAATACACGAAATATACGCTACCAGGGAGTGATAGAAGTACGAGGTTTATAGTTCATTCCCATCCACACGCCTGTGCACCTGGTCGTAAGTGAATTGGCGGTCTGAATATTGGCTTGTAGGTGTGATGGGTGTAGCCAAGCGTCCATTATAGTGAGGTTGATGTAACTCTGTAGGGCGCAAAAAAGTGTCCGTTATACAGAATAGCGAGATGTCTGTTGTTCAGGGGTTGCTTTACTATGGAGCTACAATCCGGACTTGGGTAGGTGTGGAGGTGTCCGCTCTTCAGAGGTGTCCATTAAGAGAGGTTCCAAAGAATGCTTATTAGCAATGGTATCTCTAGATACACCAAATGTTAGGTTGCTGGTTGCCGTGGTTGCTGATTTTTGCTGAATAGTTATCCCTCCTTCATAGTACATTGCTGGGAGAGATAGCAATCTGTAGTACATGAACTACAAGAGTTAACGGAAAAATTATACCTCAATTTTCCATTTCCATATACAAAGATATATTTTATGGTTATGCTTCTTCAAGAAAAAGAAGATGAAGAAGAACATGGACAAAAGATTACATAACAGATCAACCAATTTCTGTAATTTTTCACACATTCTTCACTTGATATCATTAAAAGTGAAATCAACTTCAAAATGAAAATGAACAAAATCCTTATAATTATATGGTTTTCAACGGGGATAGACAACAGCAATCCTTATGTTCTCAGGACTACTACCGTATTGTGTGATATAGTGCATCAGCTAAAGTTACGGTATTATTAAATAATTCTATTATGAAAGATGAAAAAAGATAGTGTAAGTACACCAACTTAGCAACTTAGTCACTCAGATGACAAACTGACCAACACTAGATGTACATCATGTACACAAGTTACATGTACATTAACACAGACATGCTTTGGGCGAGTTGTGTTGTGTTGATTGTTTTCTGTTATGTTGTGTTGCCTTGACTGTTGTGTTGTGTTGCCTTTCTAAGCATATCGTGGATGATCAAAGTCATGTACATGTACAAGTATCTAGCTCAGCTACATAGTATTAGGGGTTTAGGTCTGTCCATACCATAACATTGTGCATTGGTTTCTTAGAGTCTATGTCACCGTAGATAAGGGCTAAATTTAGAAATGATACTAAAAACAGAAATTTACCATGTGAGCATAAAAGAATGCAATTTAGAGATCGTGACTGCGATGTTACCATACTGTACTAGTCTTGTGCGCACATGGATTGAGAGGAGACAGAGACAGAAGCAGACAGAGCTAGGCATGAGCAAGAATCAATACGTGATCTCAGGCGTACGAGTGCATGCGTGCATATGGACGCAGTGTATCAGGTCACATGACATACTGCGTGTTCTATATTTAGTTCTTATATACAGCGACATAGACTTTAATACATGAAGTACGTGTGTACTTACGACATCCCTCTTCATTACTGCCATCTGAGCATGAATCAGAATCAGTATTAGTACAGGGGTGGACATCTGAGACACATTCTCCACTGTAACATTTAAACTGTGCTAACGAACAGGAGACTGCAGACAAAGATATGATACACTTCAAAGACATACACTTGATACTATACACATAGACTGGAAATGTATGAGGCTCCAAAACGTGCCATCACACAAACGAAAAATTCGAAATTAGGGAAAGTGGCAAATTAATATTTGGGACGGACACGTCAATATACCCATAACATCTGCCTTTAAAAGATACATAGACTGTCTCTCATCACTGCTTTGTATACATGAATGCTTTGTATACATGAATGTATGTAAACATATACAACTAAACACAATCTTATGGAAGTACAAATGTAGCTGCAGTAGAGTAAGCCTATGCAGTACCACATCATTTGTATATTTAGAAGAATAGCTGTGGGTGAGGCATTTGGGGGGACAAGAACCAAACTACAATTATTTTGTGCTGATACTAGGGATGCGCACATTATTCTATTTTTTAACTCTATTATTCCATTCCCAAATTCTTTTTTCTTTTCCTATTATTCCTTTCTTATTCACCTATTATTATTTCCACAAAAACCATCATTCAACTGTTACAACCTCACATAGCCTCTTCTACATAACCGCAGAGATGGAAACGCAGTGTTAAGAATTCAAACGAAACGATCATTTCTTACCCAAAGGGGATGCTTGTTCGTCTGATAAGTCATTTATGCAGAGAAAGCCACTTTCGAGGCTCTAGCTAACTATACATGCTATCGATCATATGGAGGAGTATGAATTCAAGGTTAGGTCATGGATGTCCAACATCATCCTACTCAATGGGAGACCAGTGGCTCCCACCCTCCTCAAATGGGAGACCAGTGGCTATCTCTGTCAGCTGGGCTCTTAGCTCAGTTGGCAGAGCATTGAGGAACTAACTCAAGGTCACTGGTTCAAGCCCGGTAGAGGCCACTTTTCCTCCTATCCTACAACGCATAATCCATCACACTATCCACCATATGCGTTCATAACAAGCTTCTAAACCATCCTACTCAGTGAGATTGTGAAATCACAACATCAGGCTGCTTTTTCAGCCAATGAAATTAGAGACATCACTGCATCGCTGCTTACAGAAGTGTGCAGCAATGTACGTGTGGAACCAGACCTACAACCAGTTGCACTAGGTTGCACTTCAGCTAACTCGCAGGATAGTGCAAGGCTGGATCAATCAGCAAATGGAGTATGGGGTGGAAGATATGAAAAGACACTTTTTGACGTCCGAGTTTTCCACCCCATAGCTCCAACCAATTGAGGTCTGACCTTCACAGCAGCCTATCGGAAACACAAACGAGAGAAAAAGCATACATACGGACAATGCATTTGAGAGATGGAACACTCAACATTCACTCCACTTGTCATATCAGCAACAGGTGGCATGGGCACAGAGGCCACAATTTTCTACAAGCATCTGGCCACCCTGCTAGCTGACAAGTGGGAATCCCATTACAGCAGGACACTATGTTGGCTATGCTGCCATCTGAGCTTCTCCCTCCTCAGGTCCTCAATTTAAGCTCTTCGAGGAGCCATATCTTCCAAGGGATATGCTGTGAGGCCACCGACAGCAGTGGACCTAATCACCATAGAGTCCCATATTGCTGTCTCTGAGTTACTCTTAAGATGCCGACAGGAATTCAGAGCTAAAAATACAATTCCACAATTTAGTACCTACCCTTATTACTACTATTCTCTGCATTGTCTGTCCTTTCATTAGTTTTATTTATATATGCAATGATGTAATCGTTAGCCTAGCAAAATGGTGCGGTTGGTCAAGAATGGATGGGTACTTTATGGCCTTTGTAGAGCTCAATAGTATGCAATTTTGAAATCGTACAGGAGGTGTTCCATGCTGAAGTGTGAATGAAGAATTTGGTAAGCCAAGTAATAACACATTTGTCACTGCAAATGTAGGTTTTGGGAGCGCTAATTCTTTGGGGAAGACAGGTCATTTTTCGCCATGACATTTTTAACCAGCCCGCCTGTTCCCTGTATGGCCCCAATACAGATGTTTGATATACCAATCTGTAGCTAAATTACTTTAGTATATGCTCTGTTAGTTTGGTAGCTGGATCTTGAGGAAGCTGAAAACGGCCTCAAGAAAAGTGGCACCATATACATGTACAATGTGTGTACGTGCGCATGTTTGTGAAAGCATATATACAAAGGAAAGGAATGTTGCAATTTTGTGATCCGTCTGGTGCCCACCACAGATAGCTACTAGTGCATCATGTTTGTAGTTCATCATCAGAGTTTTCCCCAAAGACAGATTCCATAATACGATTTGTTTCTTCATCTTCATACGTACATAACCATATCTTCTTCGTCCGTCTCTTCTACATATTCATCAATATCATTCTCTGCTTGCCCTTCTACTTCCAGTTGATTAAGGCCCTCATCCCATCCCTCCGACCCACGGTGAGTGTTTACACAGTTCATACACTGGCATCCTGGCCCACATACTTTTCCTGCCTTCTTGCACTTACATCTCTTTGTGTGGCATCCAGTCTTGCATTTACAACCATTCAGAATGCAGTCCAATCTCTCCTTTACTTTTGCCTTCTATTCATCTAATTCCCATAGAATCTCCAACTGACCAATGCTTCTGGTCCAACCAAATCCATCAAGACAAGGTTATTACATGTACATGTAGCTACATGTGAATTAAACACACATGGTGAGGTGGGAATTCTTGAACTTGTGTGCTAAACTCCATGAAAATGCATTTATACGTGCATGTATATATGCTTATCAGGCATGTCAATGTCATTTTGGATGCATTTATACCACATATCCATAACCCACAGAAACCTCGTCTAATGTAGTTTCAGAGCTGTGCGGTAGAAGGCATAACTTTGCTTTCTTTATCAGCTTGTTGCCATATTGCTTTACATATTACCTGAAGCCACTTCTCGTGCTTCTCTGTGGCATTAGTTGCCGTTACAGAGTGGTAGAGCGTAACTCTAAAATATGTTATACTAGTTGGTAGAATGATAAGCATGCAGGGCTGTCACTATCCAGTATTACTTCTCCAATACTGCCTGGTGCTTCGTAACCACCAGCTATGAATGAAGCATATTGAAAAAATGTTGAAAACTTTACCAACTCCTCGGAAAAATGACACATAGTTCTCCCTTATCTGCATTATTGTCTCTTCTTTTCTTTTCCAGAGTTTCAGGCATGGATCCAGGTGTGTTTTGAATACGACATGGACTTCTCCTGCACCTGCCTGGAAATGTGGTCTGATGTACTTCTCTACAAGTAACTCTCTCACCTGTTTATATATTATGCAGACACCCATGGAGGCTGTCTCTTTGCTTTAAATTTCTGTATATGTTGGCCTGTTTAGTGGCAAGTGCACTAAGGATGGTGTCAATGTCGGCATTTCTTTGAGCTGTAGGACATAGGTATAGCAATCTTTCCTTGCTTAATGTTCTGTTTGATGTCATTAAAGTGCATGTACCATGCTGTGCATATTATTATCGGTAAGGTCGCTAGCCTCACTGATCACTAATGCAAGGTATGTATTAATTGATTCTGGGTGGGGACAGTGCCGATTAAACCATTCACTTTTTCTTGGTTTCCCCCCCACAGGCCTCACAAGGAGATGAAAGGTTGAGTTGTGTGTAAAGAATGTGTCTGACACAAGGGAACAGCAACCTCTGAATCTTCCACAAAGAACGAGGTGACTGGCTGCTCCAAGAGGTTGTGGATGTCTCTCCGTAATGCTAGGCGAGTGTTTTTAATGGCTATATCTCCACAGTTTTCAATAACGCACCTAGCCTTAGGTTTACTCTTACAAATTTTCCGCCATCGGGGATTGAACTTTATATTTGTTATTTTTCTCTGGATGTCCTTTGAACACGGATAGCAAATACACCCAGTTCTCTCAATAGGAAGCTGCAAATGTGCCCAAGTTGTTTTACAGGTTATGAAGCGTGACCTCTAACTCAATTTCCAGCTCTATCTCCGCTTTGGAACGACCTAAGCATGCACAACGAGCGCTAAAATACACTTGGGGTTTTACTCTCCACTTAGGTACTAGCAAAGTCAGGATACTTTCCATAATTCGTGAACAAGGCAGCTAAGCGTTTTTTGACTCAAATATCAAAGGTCAAATTGCGAAAATAAATTTCTATGCGCGTTAATGGACTTCTGGTACGCTGGCCGGACCACTGTTTTAGTCTCCATCTTTGACTAAAGTTCTTCATTCATTACACATAATTAGAATGCGCGTGCGCTTTTAAGTTATTCGGGCATGCGGTATTATATACGCATGCGTAAACGTACCTCGCGTACACGTGTGCGCATAATAACTAGCTATACTAGACTGTCGGAAGCGCTCTAGCTTTCACCGGAGAAGTAGGTGTGCTTGTACGCACTCATGCAGTAACCTCTGATGCTTTGCTGGGATTCCCTTTGCTGTAGATCTACATCGCGAACTGATCGTGGGTAAGCCAGAGTAGCTGGATCTAATTATTAAGGTGACAATTATTTGCAGGTACATTTTTTGCGGATTTAGGATTCTGTGCATTTTACTGGTATCAAATTTTGCTATTGCTAGCCACCCTCTGTGCGCGCATTCGCAGAGAGGGTTGGCTTACCTCCACCAGATTCTTCCTCTTTGTGCTCTGTGAACGCATCAAAAGTTACACGAAGGGATCTACTTAGCCTCCCTTGGACCATAGCTTTCTCATAGTCCCTGCACGTTTGATCGCATGTAATAATGCGTGTATGCGTTTACACTCTGAACGCACGCGGTGTGGCGCTGCCGCGGTTATCATGAGCCAAATTTTTGCGAGTATTAAATTTTGCGTTCTGGTGCAAATCCGCAGAAATATCAAACTTTAGTACCTGCAAAAAATAGTCACCCTAAGGTAGGTCATTCGCTCGTGTTTCACGCTAAAACTCTTGAACACAGATGTTTCAGAAAAATCCACACACACACACACACACACACACACACACACACACACACACACACACACACACACACACACACACACACACACACACGACTGCCGTACCATAACCCTCGCTGTGCACATGCACCAAGAAGATCTAGTTGAGCTGTGGGAGTGTACAATTGGAACTCATGTAAAATGTTACGGTATGTATGGCAATGTTGTATGGATATATAATTTATAGAAAATCGGCTTGCTCCCATTCACTAATTATCCTTTCTTACCATCATCTATTTTGAACACAACTGCACTGTAACTGCTTCAGTACAAACATTCAACATTATTGGAATGCCTCTGCCCACTGAGGTAGTGGGAGTTATATTGAGATAAACTAGCCTGCCAGCCTATCGCACCTCCACCCCACTCCATACCACCACAGTCATAGATGAACACAGCATATGAGGATGAGCCATCAGTGATTAGGATACCTTGGAAGGTATTAGTTGTGGACTGTATAAAATACATGTAGTACCGGCATATAATTTATGTACACCGGCATATAATTTATGTACATTTATGGTCTAATGTTGAAGTACATTGTATGTAGGGATGGTAGTGAGGTGTTCATTAGAAAGTGGGGGGGGGGGGGGGGGAGATGCATCAATGTATGCATTGCAGAATATACATGTCACTGCCCGTTATAAGAACTACCCCACCACAAGCTATTAAAGCTGAATACAAAATTAATATTACGACAATAGGTTATTGTGGTAATACTGAACATCCTCCCCCTCCATTCCATCCATACTTGTACTTGATGATACTTCCTCCCTACACTAAGTGACCCATTGGCAAATGTATATACAGTATATGCCAAAAACAATTTAGCGTTGGGGTAGCATAGGTAGCAGGGTAGTGTAATAGGGTAGCAAGGTAGGAGTAGGGTAGTAGGGTAGCAGGGTGTTATGGTAGTAGGGTAGCAGGTACAGTAGTGTGATAGTATGGTAGTTAACCCTCCGCGCATGCGCAGGAGGGTTACAGTAGTTGGGTCTGTGTGTGTGTGTGTGTGTGTGTCTGTGTGTCTGTGTGTCTGTGTGTCTGTCTGTTAAGTCACATCTCACCTCTGGAGCGTCTGTTCGTCTTGAAAATCCTGTCACGTACTCAGCGGGCAACGGAGGTCAAAAAATTTGTGGGGTTTTCTCTGAAACGGCTCCGTTGCAGAGATCCAGCACTCCTCCGTTGAAAGCCATACGTACAGTCGGCCATTTTCTGCGGAAAGCGCGCATGCGCATTATAATAGCCTGAGCAGAAAAGGCAAGGCTGGTTACGTTTGCGCGTAGCGCGCGATGCTAATAGTGCTGGCGCGGAGGGTTCTGCACTTCAGTGCATTCATTTAGGGTAAGGTACTAATGTAGCAGGGTAGGGTAGCAAAGTAGCAGGGTAAGGTACTAGGGTAGCAGGGTGGGGTAGCAAGGTAGGGTAGTGTTAGGGTAGTAGTATGGTAGCTTTGTTCACGTTTTTAACCCTCGGCGCGCATGCGCAGGAGGGTTACTGTAGTTGGGTCTGTGTGTCTGTGTGTCTGTGTGTCTGTCTGTTAAGTCACATCTCACTTCTGGAGTGTCTGTTCGTCCTGAAAATACTGTCGTGTACTCAGCGGGCAACGGAGGTCAAAAAAATTGTGGGGTTTTCTTTGAAACTGCTCCGTTCAAGAGTTATGGCGTGAAACGCAAGCTAAAGAGCCAATATGCTAATTAGATCTAGCCTACTGTGGCTTACCCGTGATCAGGTATTCCTGTTCGATGTACAGCGAAGCACCAGTGGTTACTGCATGAGGGAGTACAAGCATGGATACTGCTCCGGTCAAAGCAATAGCGCTTCCAGCAGTGTACAGAGCCAACCTTGAGTTTCAATCGCACGTGCCTTTCCAGCATTCGCGCACGCGTTCAAGGATTCGCGCACGCGCGGACGCCGAGGGTTCTACACTTTAGTGCATTCATTTTTTCATGTACTGTACATGTAGAAACATTGTACAGTAGGTAGACTCTTTACAAACTTACAATAGATCCGTGATACTTAGGAACACCATTCCATTCTGCCACCATCATTCTAGTTCCATAAAAGCTATTACCAGTCTCAGATTGAATGAAGCTACTAACTCTAATCATCTGAGAGGAATCAGAAGTTGTTAACTGTGTATATTTCACCGATCCTGTCCTGGTTGTGTCAATATCAGCAGCAAATGGAGCAACAACAGAAAATGAACTGTATCCATCAAAGTGAACCTGATACGAGTACTGAGGTGTTTCTTCCATTGAGAAATAACCATTTATTGAGACCTACACATGTACATTTGGAAAGCAACATTGTCAGCAGTCACACAGTACATTTGGAGTATTAGATAAACAGGCATGGATGATATGGTCCTTAATAACATAAACAGATAGTAGCTACAGTACACAGTGTACACATGTATCACTAAACCATACAACAACAGATACATGTATCACTAAACCTTACAACAACAGATACAGCATATTTCAGCACCTTTGCAACAGGAGCTTGTAAACCACACAGTCTATAGGTGTCATTAGTACATAGATGGCTTCAATGAACTTGAGTGTGTGTGCGTTAGATAGCCATCTATGAAATAATGACGCTTACAAACTGTGTGGTTTACAAGCTCCTGTTGCAAAGGTGCTGAAATATGCTCTAGTACCACATACACATGTTACAGTACTCACATAAACACTGTTAATGTAACCAACTCCAAACTTAAATGCTCCCCCTGTTGACACAGGACCACCATAATAGTCATCTCCTCTGGGAACAGTTGAGGGGGAATGCAGGGTCAAGAAAGACAGTGTCCCTGTGACAGGAATACCAGGAATATTGTGCCCCAGGTAAGGTCAGGGCACATAAAATAACAAAATCTTTACTCTTTATTACAATTAGGCTAGTTTAAGTACATCAACTTAGCACCTTAGTCACTCAATGACCAACTGGCCGACACTAGATTTACATCATGTAAACAAGTTACATGTACATTATTACATGCTTTGGGCGAGTTGAGTTGTGTTGATTTGTCTTTTTGTTGTGTTGTGTTGCCTTGCCTACGTATCTAATGGATGATTAAAGTCATGTACATACACATGAATTTTTCAAAAGTCTGACTTATGGAGTGATCACAGTATGCCAAAACAAGATGTCTTAGCTTCATTCATAACTGTATCAGCAAGCTTTAGTAACTGTGTACATGAAAAAAACATATCTGGTGGGGTCACATGTACATGTACAAGTTAATTTGCCAATCCACATTTAATACTGAGAATCCACATGCATAGGTACATAGTATAACATACATGATTTTATCCAGGGGGAAAATACATGTATGCCCTGTCTGTTCGGTAGCACATGTATCCATGTATATATTCAGCTGTCACTATTTGGTGCACTGGACTGGACTAGAATCTGCACGTTAATTTATACGCAAGTAAACATGTCAAATTTGATTAGCGAACTGGTAGTATTGTGCTCTCCTAAGACCCTACTGTCATAATGATGTAGACAAAGAGAGAGAGAGATGACTATAGCAAGTGTAGGTCTACCTCGTCTCCAATGAGAATTGGTCAATCACCTACGTAGGTGAGTGGCCTCAGACTGTTTCTGTTAGGTATTGGACATCAATGAATGCCAATACACATATTATCCCATTGTCAGTGGATGATATAACTAGTCCACCAACATACATGCATGTATGGCCACACACACATCACCTACCCCTTGTCAGAGTATCAGTGGATGATGAAACCATCCAGAGATGCTCTCATAAAGGGGTAGGTAATGTATGTATGCAGGTGGACTAAGACAGCCTGAACAGACCTTGAAAGGCATAGTACTGAACCATGTGCACTTGCTCCATGCCGTTCTTACTAACTATTAAAGTGCCAACTATAATGTATGTAATTACATGATATTGCAGATGGGTAGAAGAAGGGAGGGCAGGGGAAGCAACTGCTCCCCCCCCCCCCCCCCCCCCCCCACTTATATGCATGAATCATTGATCTATATAAAAGAATAAGCTGATTTACAACTTAGAATGCACAAGAATGCATCTCAGAGCATCCATTTGGGGGGGGGGGAGGATAGCCCCAGACCCCACGTTATCTCCCACTTTTCAACATGCTCCTACCCCTCAGGCTCTGGTGATTGTAATATACCTGAACCCCAGGACTCGAGCAAGGTTAACAGATGTCTCTAATTACGCACGAGCAAGTATATATACATGTACGTTCGCACCAACGTACTAAGTACTACCTCACCTCCAGCTAAAGCTTGATGGTAGCAACAGAGGAGAGCTAGTACAGCGGTACTGAGAGAGCGTCCCTCCAGCATGGTAGAGAGTCAGCTAGTAGGTCCTGCGGTTGCACACGCGCAGAGGGGGGTTAATTGTAAATTACGTAGAAAGACATGCCGATGTGCCGTTCCGCTACTATAATATACGGTCAGTATAACGTGGTTAATGATGCTAAGAGAAAGAAAGCCCTCTGAGCGACTGAACTCGCCGCGGGGTACGTATTCTTCGAATACTCTAATTACTCAGAGATCATTCTGAGTGAGAACACATCGCGTGATTCTACATGTTACATCCCGACAGAGGCAGAGAACCTGGGGGGGGGGGGGGGGGAGGAGCTTGAGCCCCCCCCCCCCCCCAAAAATTGGAGGGTGTCAATGGGTCAAATGTAAATATATACTATGTGATAGGTAATAGACTATGCAGGATGTATTCACTACGAATGTGTGATAAACTACCCACTTCATGACCACCCCCCCCCCCCCCATGCCGTCTCTGCCTCTGCCGCATATAGCTGGAAGTCACGCTCGTGCATGCTAAGAACAGCCATATAGTCCTACTGTGTGTTGCAATGTATATAGGTAGACCCAGGCTCTCCCTCCGCTTTTCGACTTGCGGGTCAAAGGTCATACGCGATATTTGTGTGAAAGGAGGGAGAGGCAACGAGGCTAGTATATAGGTGTCACACCTATATATAGACATTGCGTACAAGTTATATATTATTAACCCTCGGCGCGCATGCGCAGCGAGGGTTACGGTACTTGGTCGTGTGTGTCTGTGTGTGTGTCTCCCTGTAAGTCACATGTCACTTCTAGAGCGTCTGTTCGTCCTGAAAATACTGTCGCGTACTCAGCGGGCAACGTAGGTCAAAAAAATATTGTGGGGTTTTCTTTGAAACCGCTCCGTTCAAGAGTTATGGCGTGAAATGCAAGCGAAAGAGCCAATTGCTAATTAGATCTAGCCCCCTCTGGCTTACCCACGATCAGGTATTCCTCTTCGATGTACAGCGAAGCACCAGCGGTTACTGCATGAGGGAGTACAAGCATGTGTACTGCTCTGGTCAAAGCTATAGCGCTTCCAGCTGTGTACAGAGCCGTTCTATCGCACGTGCCTTTCCAGCATTCGCGCACGGGCGTTAAAGAGGCAAGATTCGCGCACGCGCGGACGCCGAACTTTAGTGCACCCATATATATTGCTGATTAATTATATCTACTTTAGCCTTTGCATAGTTGTCTTGTTGCATCAACAACTTGTTGACAAGGGAATAACCCTGCAATTTTAAATTCACAGTGATATAATTATTATAGACTAGTGTTGCAAATATTTTGTATATAGCGTGCATATATCTTATCAATTGCATCCAGGAGATGAATAAGCTAATCAGAATTATGTGCAAGGCTAGTTAGTGATGACACTGTATACGTATTGCAGCAAGTTAAATAGGCCTCGGTACACATGCGCAGGAAGGTTAAAGTAGAAGGGATACACATGCAGGAAGAATATTCCAGCACATCTAAAAATGTGGAGGAAACTTTTGTAGTGGTACTATCTTATGCCTCAACCTGATAAAAGGTTTTCTGAGAATAATATTATGTTTAGACTCCCACAGACCCTAGGCTGAAGTGATAATGATATGCATATGGAATATTATCTAAAGTGATATATTGCAATCAATGACATGGAAATGTATAGCACCATGTACAGTGAGCAGTCTATTCCTATGTACTCAGAATATACCAGATCTTACTCATGTGTGTTTCACATGACCATTTATAATTAAATGTAAATGTGGAATTTGAACCTAGTGCATGTAGAGTATAGGGTATATATATGGGCATATTTAAACTTGTTGCTCCTCTGTTGTTCTAAATGACTCTATAATAATAATAATAATAATAATAATAATAATAATACCCATGAAGCTACTATAGCATTACTGCCATCGACCACGCACCCACAATCATGGGCGGAGCCACACACACATGCACATAAAGACAAATCCTTACCATCTGTTCCTCCCTCACCTGAGGAACAGAACTTACCATCCATTTGCCCCTCAACTCCAACCAGCTGCAGATCCTCAGCCAAGGACTGAAGTTGACTAGGGCACGAGTCATCACCATACAATTTTTGTTTACACACATCCCAGACACCTACAACATATTCCTTCACTAAGCTGAGTAAATTGTCAAAGTCGTATTGCCAAAGCTCACTTCCTAATACATATGCAGTTTTCTTGTCAAACACTGCATATCTGTTTCCTAAAAGCTCCCGAAGCTTCTCCACAAAGGTGCCTCTAATATTACTATAGGCTGAATACTACCACAACACATGAACTACACTCTCACACTCAGCACCACACAACACACACTCTGATTTGCCTTCTCTACCTCTATGCCTGCCTAGCTCTTCCTTCAAGCCATGTGTTCCTGACCTGAACTTAAACAATAGTCTAGTTCCTACATCACCAACCCCATGCAAATACCTCTTAAATTCTACTTCCTTCCCAAACCTTTTGTACATATCTAATTTTACTTTACTATTCAATCCTTCCTCAAACTGCCTACCCTCCCTTTCACTAATACTCTCCTCTATACAAGCCAAAAATGAGGCTAATGAACTCTCTCCCCTCTTAATATCCTCTACCCATCCATGCTTATCCAACCCTAAGGACACAAGTAGTTCATCGACCACTCTACCCCATGCTTTCCTTTGTCTACCTCTACGAAGCTTAGTTTCCCATTCCCGCCTGAATAATTGCTTTGGGTATCTAACCTCAGGTATTGATACTAATTTATACCACCACTTTAATTTAGCTCTATCCCTTCTATCCCTCAATGATATTCTAAACCCATATCACCTCTAACTGCTTCATTACAAGTCTTAGACGAACAACCCAGAATCCTTTTGGCTCCCCCCAGAACAATGGACTCTAATCCAGCTACTTGACCCTCATTACCCTCCCAAATCTCCCCTCCATACTCTATACTAGGTCTAATCACAGAAAGAAGCAACAGCCTATGTGCAGTTAAGTTAATTCTAAATGACTCTATAAGAAATATAAAATGTATCAACACGTTTCATTCAGTTTTCCAGTCTCCCTCGACAAAATATAAATGCGCAAAAATATGGTCACCACAGAAATGCTGCTTTGTCTTGATCTCCCATACAATTTTTAGCTGTCAGGCCTGCAGCAAGTACCAAGTTATGAGTCACATATTGTAGTGACTGTTGGTTGAAAGATGGAACAATCTTTATGTACGATAGGTTGGTTTACTGACACTGGCACACAGCAAGAAACAATGCACTTCCCCATTGTGGAACATACACATGAATCACACTGAAGTGTTGAAACCCATTCCCAAAAGATCCCTTACAGATTGTGATGGTTTACGTTACACAAGGCAAGAAAGCAAGTAATAAATGTATAGCTAGCACACAAACGGATGATCATAATGTCTTAAGTCAGAGGTGCAGACAAAAAAATTGTAATTAAAAATAATATCACTCTTGCAACAGATATCCAGCAGTATTCCCAGTGCCATCATCATGAGGAGGTGGGGCTTGGTGGGCCTGGTTAGGAGGTGGACCAGCAGGAGGATATCCAGGATAGGTCTGGTTTTGAACAGGATATGGAACATTCTGCTGCAGTGGATTATGTAAGAGTGAATAAGTTACGTCCATACTCTCTTCCTTTAGTCAGTGTAAATTACTCCATTCACACATTAAAATTACATATTTAATATGAACACTTGTTCTACTATGTGCAACCAATATATAAAGAGTGAACATATTACCAGATGTATTTGATGGGTGGGGTTAGCAGCAGCAGTGACAGCATTATAGGTGGGTGGAGCCTCTTGAAAACTCAACTGAGCATCTTTATACAGTTCTAGATGTTGTGGTTGTGCAAAGAGACTTGGGTTAGTCATTGATGTAGTGTGAATTGGAGTGACTACAGTGGCTCCAGTAGCTGGGGTGGTTGCAACAGCACGAGTTCGGATTGGACGCCGACTTTTTCTTCTCTTTGTCGAGTAGCAGACTACAACCCCAATACAGATGGGGATCCCAATGAATAATACCAGGATCAACAGACCAACAGTAAGGCCTACAACCAGTCCACTACTCGATCCTGAGAACAAAATATATGCTGACTATTGTGAACTCACAAAACATGGTAAGTCATATGGTAACACTTCACCTTTCATAAAAACCTACAATTAAGTATAATATAAGCAGCATCATGTAAGCATGCCATTTGTATACAGTACATGAATAACACATACACATACATACATGCATAATCCTGTTTTCTAGGCTAGCCTTATAGCGACTGGTCTTGATTGTTATGTCAGCTAATGAGTGGTAGCAAACTTGGTTGTGAATGAACCTATCTATATAGTCACCTACGGTTAGTGGAGGTAACAAACTAGACCAGAGCCCTAGGGATTACTGATATGGATATGTGATTACTACAGCTAATATTTTGGAGTATTTGACTGACTACAGTTCAAAGTCAATGCTCAACAGAAGAAAACCGGCACAGATTAACGTGGTAGCCTTGCACCACATAATATCTAGTCAGTCAGGTGAACATTGCATCACTTCACCTGTCTGTATTCATCACACACCATCTGCACCCACAGTACATTGTACACATGGATGGTAAATACCTGAACCATCTGAACCACCACATCCAACTTCATCACTATTGTCTCCACAGTCATCATAACCATTACACAGGGCAGGTCCATCCCTACAGTTTCCATTATCACATTCGAAATAACCACGGCATGGTAGTGGGTCAGCTGCAGAAATATAAATGCATGACACACACAGCAGTAAACAATCCCAGGAGGAAACACCTCTCACATGGGTTGGCTTATCTACTCAACTGGTTGCTCAGTTAGTGAAGCATATACATCTATGTACAAGTATCTAGCTCACATAGTACTAGCAAGTGAATGCAGTGCATTTTAGGCGAACAGGAGCAACCCAACTGAGGATGTTGTGTCTTGAGCACGGCATCGAGAAAGGAGTGTGCCTAATTAGCACATGCGAGACATTCGTTGACGCTCTCGTGTCCTTTGACCGTCCTGGAACCGAGACGCTGCCTCACTGGCATTTTACTCTCAGTTGTGGACCGTTGCTCAACTGTAGCAAGTCAGTGCAAAGGAAGGATGGTCTGTGGAACAACTTTAAATGAGCCAGCTTTACGTTGGTCCTGTGTGTATATGTGTATGTGTGTCTGTTACTCAACATCTCACTTCTCGAATGAGTGATTGTGCTATAAAAATGTACATTCAGTGGCATACGATCGTCAAAATACTGTGGGGATTTTCCTGAAATGACTGTTTAAGAGTGATGGCGTGAAACACAAGCGAAAGAGCTAATACGCAAAATAGACCTACCTTGTGCACATTCAGTTTTTCCTGTTCGATGTACAGAGAAGCACCAGAGGTTATTGCATGAGGGAGTACAAGCATGCGTACTGCTTCAGTCAAGGCTATAGCGCTTTCAGCAGTGTACCTAACAGAGCCACTTGAGTTTCAATAGCGGATTCACACATGTATACGCAGAGGGTTCTGCACTTCAGTTCATTCATTTTGAAATTGGAAGTTACTACAGTGTCTTGGGTCTCGTGCCTACCTAATAAACATGATTTATGCAATACAAAGATGCTAAAACTAGTTAAAAGCTTAGCATTAGTGGCAAGTAAACAACTTAATTAACAATGCGCAGATCTAGTTGAGCTGTGGGTGTGTACAATTGGTAAAACATTACAGTACGTGTGGCAACGCCGTATAGAAATATATATATAAGTTAGACAGCGAGTTCACGCAATCTACGTGATTTAGAAGGGAGAGGGCCTGGGCTGTAGCATCCAAGCGTAGCGAGGACGCTACTAAGGCCTCAAGGCCTTCTAAATCACGTGTATTTCATTGGACGAGCCTGCCTAACTTATTTAGAGCGACGCACACTAAACTGACACAAATAAATGCTTACCGCTTCCGCTCAACGAAATGTTCTGCGAAGACATGACAGATGATGCACGTCGCTTATTGACCACGCTTCCAAAGGTACCGCGTTGAACTCATAGCTAACCCGCGTAGGAAGCGGTACGCTGTGTTTGAACTTACAGAAAGCTACGGACGCATTGCTACGGTTGGTCTTGTAAGATATGTATGATAATCTACATCACTTGTATGATTTCTGATAATAATCTACATACAATTTAGTAACTCGAACCGAGTTACTATGAGATTTAGTAATCTAACTATAGACAGTGACTGAGCTCTAAATATATACATAGCTCCCACTGGTCAATCATCCTTACTTACCATCTATTTTGAAAACAACTGCACTGTAACTATTTGAGTACAAACATCCCACATCATTGGAATGACTCTCTCCACTGAGGTAGTGGGAGTTATATTGGGATGAACTCTCTTGCCAGCCTATCACACCTCCACCCCACTCCATACCACCACACTCATAGATGAACACAGCATATGAGGATGAGCCATCAGTGATTAGGATGCCTTGGAAGGTATTAGTTGTGGACTATATAAAAATATTAATAACTGGCATACCATAAATTCTGGAGTATAAGTACCCATCAATTACAAGTACCCCATAAATATTAGTACCCATTAACATGGTTACTACCACTTCTCTGAATAGTAGTACCCATGCGAATAAAAGTACCACATGATTATTTGTACCCATCAGCCCACTAGCAATTTCAGATATGCGCACATGCGCATGTGTGTACAATGCATTTGCTGGGCACTAAATGTATTCCTAATGCTTACTTCGACAGTACGCGTAGTACTAGCTAGCTAATTTTACTACATATATGTTCTTGTGTAAAGGGCTATCACATTTTCCATACTAATGAATCAGGAGACACTTTTCATTGTGAGAGAGAAGCACACAACCCACACAGTGCAGCAGCAATAGTGGTGAAGCTCACCGGACAGTGATTAGAGTGTAATCAGACACATCCCCAATCGCTTTGCTGTTGTGTTCTGACTATGCATAACCCCATGATTATAAGTACCCCATGATTATAAGTACCCCATGTTGTCAGTGATGAGAAAATGTACACTTACTGAATAATATATACATGTACATGTGTACATGTGCATATATAGAAGTATTGGTACTTATGCTCCCGATACTAATATAATTATATATGTTATATACATTTATGATCTTAAAAAAATGCTGAAGTACATGTATTTAGGGATGGTAGTCAGGGGTTGATTTAGAAAGTGGTCTAAGGGGGCAAAATACATCAATATATGCATTGCAGAATATATATGTAACTGCCTGGAATAACCCACCACAAGCTGCACGTACTAAAGCTGAAAACAAAATTAATATCCAAATAATTATGACAATAGGTTATTATGGTAATACTGAACATCCTCCCCTCTTTCCATGACACCAGGTGACCCATTGGCAATGGATACAGATGTAGAAACATTGTACAGTATGTAGATACATGTACTTTACAAATCAGCAGAACTTACAATAGATCTGTGATACTTAGGAACACCATTCCATTCTGCCACCATCATTCTAGTTCCATAAAAGCTATGACCAGTCTGAGATCGAATGAAGCTACTAACTCTACTCATCTGAAAGGAATCAGAAGTGGTAAACTGTGTATATTTCACTGATCCTGTGCTGGTTGTGTCAATATCAGCACCAAATGGAGCAACAACTGAATATAAACTGGATCCAGGAAAGTTATCCAGAGACGAATATCGAGGTGTTCCTCCCATTGAGAAATAACCATTTATTGAGACCTACACATGTACATTGTATATTTGTAAAGCAACATTGTCAGCTGTCACACAGTACAATTGGAGTATTAGTACTGGTAATCCAGGAAAGCAAACATGTACACATGCACATCGAAACACATGTGCATAGCACGCCAGCAAAGAAAGATGCAGAAAGAGGAGAAAGAAAGTTTCCAACATCCCAACCCAAACAAACACACAAATGCACACATTAAAGACAACACACACGAAAGACCAGGACACCAGATGCCCAGCCTTGGGTGGTGGGTTAAAGATCCACTATTTACATGTATATGGTTTGTAATAGGGTATAACACACAGGAACATGGATTGCCTGAAATTGCAAATACATATTTATAACAGATAGTAGCTACAGTACCACAGTATACACATGTATCACTACACCTTACATGTATCATTTTATTAAGTACTCACATAAACACTGTTAATGTAACCATCTCCAAACTCAAATGTTCCCCCTGTTGACACAGGACCACCATAATTGTCATCACCTCTGGTAATGGTGGAGGGGGAATACAGGGTCAAGAAAGACAGTGTTCCTGTGACAGGAAAATACCAGGATATAGTGCCTCAGGTAAGGTATATGAAAAACAAAATACTACCTTTTTATTATGAATGGTCGGGAAAAAGATTATCAGGCCAGTGGAAGTAAGACTCAGTCACTCAATGACCAACTGACTGACACTAGATGTACATCATGTACACAAGTTGTGTGTACATTGTACATGTACATTACATGCTCTGGGTGTTGTGTTGCCTTAATGCTTTTAATAAGCATCTCATGGATGATTAAAGTCATGTACACAAACATGAATTTTTCAAATGTCTGACTTAATGGAGTGGTCACATTATGCTAAAAAGATCTGTCTTAGCAGTGGCAGGTTTGGCGTGCACACAAAGTGCACCGGAAAATTTTTGCCTGGCCACACCCTAATTTGGTGAGGCCGCACCTATTTGAACACCCACTATATAGTGACCAGGTGCTCAGTTGCCCTCCCTGTCCCCCCCCCCCCCCCCCAAGATCCCCCCTAGATCTGCCACTGCTTAGTTTCATTCATATTGTGGCCCCTTAACTGTACTAGCAAGCTCGTACATGTACATGTGGGTCCATGGCATTTCAACCTACATTTAATGCTGAGAATCCACATACATAGGTACACAGTATACATTACATGATTTTATCCAGGGGAAAATACATGTATGCCCCATCTGTTACATGTATACATGTACTGTCACTATTTGACTAGAATCTGCATGTTAATATATATGCAAGTGAACATGTCAAATTTGATTCATAAACTGGTAATATCGGGTTCACCTGAGAACCCCAATGTCATAATGATGTAGACAAAGAGAAAGAGGTAACTACAGTATAAGTGTATGTATAGTAGCAACATGTACATGTATATACATGATAGTAGCAACATGTACATATATATACATGATAGTAGCAACATGTACATATATATACATGATAGTAGCAACATGTACATGTATACATGTAGGCACTCGTTTGAGCGGTAGCCACATCTGTTAACCTTGCTCGAGTCCTTGGGTTCAGGTGTACTACATGTATTAAATCTACATTGTAGTTGGACAAAAGGACTGTAATAGTTAGGGAGAACAGCATGTAGATACAATGTAGTTGCAGTGGGGCACAAATTCGAGCACATGGTTCAGTACTGAAGAGAGTATTTAGAGATTAAAATCCATGCTATTTGTACAGTTTCAGTCATTCCTAGGTTTGTTCAGGCTATTGCCTTCCCCTTTCTCAGAGCACCTCTGGACGACAGAGTTACATCATTGTTATTCTGACAGAGTTACATCATTGTTATTCTGACAGTGTTACATCATTGTTATTCTGACAGTTGTGCGTTTGCCCCAATGTAAGCTTACTACCTCACCTCCAGCTAAAGCTTGATGGTAGCAACAGAGGAGAGCCAGTATAACGGTACTCTGACAGCGTCCCGCCTGCATGACGAGGTATCAGTTCGGAGTGCGTAAATCCGGGCAAGGAAAGGAACTACGAGAGGCGTGGTTTGACCTTTTAACCCCTTCCTCCCAGCGATTGTGCAATTCACTGGACTAGTGCAGAGCTATCCTGGAGGCTACAGAGCAAACCAGCTAAGATGCAGCATTTTATTACAACAAGAGACATCCATTGAATGCATTGTACCCTCTTGCACTGGCTCAACAACACAATGAGTAGGATTACACAATCAGTGGGAGGGGCTCAGTTATAAGAAACATACTACAAGGGGAACCATCCATAATGTAGGCTATTGGTTCATTTCTACAACGTATAGACTAGGAACCACTACAAGGAGGTACCCCTCCCACAAAGAAAAAGAGAGGCTGCTAGTACTACATTCAACTACATAACTGTCAGATACTGTAATCCGTAAGGAACGGCAGTATGGAGAGACCATATCCTGCCAGACAAGTTCAGTACTTAGTCAGCTATTGTTAATTGAAAGAAGCACAGTTGGTGATTCAACCAATGACTAAACTGCAATGGCCCCTTTTCTACAGGAGAGATAATAAGGAACCGCTCCAAAGAAAGACAATATTCTGTGGCAAACAAGTCAGATACTTGGTGAGCCACACTGTGCACTGTAGTCCTATCATTGTAACACTGTAGTTGTGTGATTGAAACAAAGTTTTAAATTACTGTTGTTGCTTTTTCTACAGGTGACATTTTAAAGAAATATGATAGCTACCGGCAGGTGATACCTTGAGGAACCGTGCTATGAAGAGACCATAATAATCCTGTTCGACAGATTTGATATTCGGTGAGCTATTGTGTAGACTTTTATTTGTAAGGTTGAAATAGCACACTTGCTGATTCAACAAATGACTAAACTGCTATGGCTCTTTTCCTGCAGGAGAGATAATAAGGAACCGCTCCAAAGGGGGAGACCATCTTCTGTGGCTAACCTGTCAAATACTTGGTAAGCCACACTGTGCACTGCAGTTCTATCATTGCAACACTGTAGTTGGGCGTAGTCTGTACTTTTGCTCTCAGGAAATCTGCTACTGAGGTTTTCCTACAGGTGATCCTGTAAGGGACCATGCTAGAGAGAGACCATATCCTGTGAGACAAGCTCGATACTCACCTCTATTTGAACTATATACTGAAACAGCATACTTGGTGATCAGACCAATGACTGAACTGCTATGGCTCTTTTTTTCTACAGGAGAGATAATAAGGAACAGGTCCAAAGGGAGACCATATTATGTGGCAAACCTGTTAAGTCACCTCACTAGGAGACTAGATCAATGTCTAAACTGCTATTGTTTTTTTCTACAGGAGAGATATGGAACCAGATATATTCTGTGGGAAACCAGTCAAATACTTGGTGAGCCACACTATGCATTCTAGATCTATTCCTATCCTTCAACACTTTACTTGGGAGATTAGAGCAAAGAATGATCTACTTTTGTTTCCTATTCTACAGGTGACCATTAATCGCGGGCGCAGGCGCATTTATGCACCACTGCCACAGCCGTTTGTTTACTACCGTTTTTACCCTGCGCAAGCTGCCGTTCACTCTCTCACTAGTCGAGCTATTATGGCCTCTCGTGGTACGCTTCCTTCTGACCCTGATTTTCTTTTGGACTTCATGGAAGACCTCCCAGAAGAGTCCGACAGTGACGAAGAATTTGACAGGTACGTACCTCGGGCCTGAAGACGGCCCCATTGCCTACCGCAATGCCTCTGAGTTCGAAGACGAGGAGACCTCCAATCTCAGATGCCGTTCGAGGTCACTACAAGACCTCTCAGAAGTCAATGAACTCATGCATGAATCGCCGCTCTCACGGCTCAGCCACTCCCCTTCTCCTATGCAAGGAGAGCGTGCAAGCTGGTCTCCGCTATAGCGCTAGCTGGAGCCAGCCCCACCCCTGTTGCAGTAAACAGCACATCTACTCTGACTGTTCAGGTAAATCATATAAAATAGTAAACACAAAGTAACAAACTACACATTACTATAATATACAGCCTCCGGCATTCACTAGTATGGTATATATGACCGTGGAATTGCACCATATTTTCTGTCGAACAAGTCCGATACTCAGTGAGTTATACTATATACCTTTAATTCTGTTATTGAAACGTGTGCTTTCCGCAGGAAAGTGGCTGACCGTACATATGGCCTTCAACGAAGGCAGTACTGGATATCCGCAATGGAGTGGTTTCAGAGAAACCCCACATACTCACAGATACCTAACACCAAATAATATTATGGGCACTGAAACTTGCTCTTCTGTTGTTTGTTGTTCTATAAAATGACTGCAAGAAATATATAGTGTATCATTTGATTTCCAGTCTCCCTCAACAAAATATAAATGTGAAAAAGAATACAATCTAGATGGTCACCACAGAAGATCTAAAAATGCAATTTTCTGTGGGCAATTGCAAGCTGCATGTCAGGCCTGCAGCAAGTTAGGGGTCATATTGTAGTGACTGTCAGTCAAACTTGTATGACTTGTATAATCTATAGCTACTGACACTGGCAAACAGCAGGTAAGATTAAGAAAAATGTTGTGGAACATACATTCATTTCCTAATGGGTGTATAGTGTTTTCTAATGGGTGTACAGTGTTTCCTATTGGGTGTATAGTGTTGTTCTCATTCATTGTGATTGTTACACAAGACAAGAAGCAAGTAATAAATGCCGCACACTAAACTGATGATCATAATGTGTGTAGACAAAAAGTTACTGTTACAGCTTTAGAAAATAATATCACTCTTGCAACAGATATCCAGCATTATTCCCAGTGACATTACGAGGAGGAGTCCTGGTCAGGAGGTGGACCAGCAGGAGGATATTCAGGAGAGGCCTGGTTTTGAACAGGATATGGAACATTCTGCTGCAGTGGATTATATAAGAGTAAAAAGCTACCTTAGTCACTGTAAAATAACATCTCACACTTCATTAATTGATATAGACACTAGTTCTACTATAATATTGGAGCCACTATAACATATATTACCAGAGGTATTTGCTGGGTGGGGTTAGCAGCAGCAGTGACAGCATCATAGGAGGGTGGGGGTGGGGGCTCTTGAGAACTCAACTGAGCCTCTTTATACATTGGCCCTTGTGGATATTGTGATTGTGTATAGATATTTGGGTTAGTCATTGATGTTGTCTGATTTGAAGTGACTACAGTGGCTCCAGTAGCTGGGGTGGTTGCAACAACATGAGTTCGTGTCGGATGCCGACTTCTTCTTCTTCTCTTTGTCGAGTAGCAGACTACAACCCCAATACAGATGGGGATCCCAATAAAAAATAGCAGGATCAACAGACCAACAGTAAGGCCTACAACCAGTCCACTACTCAATCCTGTGAACAAATATATGCTGACTATTGTGAACTCACAAAACATGATAAGTCATATGGTACACTTTACCATTCACAAAAACCTACAATGTACATGTAAGTATAATGCATATAGGCAACGGTCAATGTTTGTTGCTGTAGGGATGTATTCGCAAGCCATCTACATGTACACATGTATACAGCACATGAATACTGACATACATGTATACATGATGCACAAGATGTATACAACTGTTCCAGTTGAGCAATTAGCTACATACCATCAACAAGCAATGTACATAAACTGCTTAGGTAGGCTATAGGCTAGGGATTATGGCTATGCATGTCGAATACCTTGGCTAAAGGAATAGCTGTTGGACCTATCCTTACATTATCTAGTTGTTAATCAATTGGATCCTGTTTTCTACGTTAGCCTTATAGCTAGCCACAAGCCTTGATTTTTATGTCGGCTAATGAGTGGTAGCAAACTTGGTTGTAAATCAAGCCTACGTAGCCTACAGTTATTGGAGGTGATGAACTAGACCGGAGCCCTAGGTATATACACAGGGAAGACTAGTCATAAGCGCGGGCCTGAACAGGCACCGCATAGGATCGAGATTGTTCGTGTTTGCACCATCAGCACACTGCGCAAGTCCGTAAGGGGACTACTCAACTGCGTACTATGGTACTAATTTCTGTGCAGCGCACGTCTACTCTGTACTGTCATGCCCCGTGCGCAGTTAATAGCGCCTTATTCATGAGTTGAATTTGTCCCCATACGGACTTGCGCGGTGTGCTGATGGTGCAAATACAGACAATCTTGATGTTAGACGGTTCCCATTCAGGTCTGCATTTATAGGTGCTTTTCCCTGTGATAGTAGGAGGTTAATTATTAGTGATGAGGATATGTAATTACTACAGCTACTATTTTGGAGTATTTAACTGACAATAGTTCAAAGTCAATGCTCAACCGAAGAAAACTGGCAGAGATTAATGTGGTAGCCTTGCACCACATAATATCCGATAAACATTGGGATATCCACTCACCTGTCAGTATACACTTTACATTGTATATGTAGAGTGTACATACCTGAACTACCTGAACCATCACATCCAATTTCATCAAAGCTGTCTCCACAGTCATTGAAACCATCACACTTGCTGCTATATCGAATACACTGCCCATTATCACATTTGTATGGAAATTCTCCACATGAACCATGAGACGAGTAGTCTGTTGGTGCTGCAGAAATATAAATGCATATGACATAAAAAGCAGTAAACAATGCCAGGAAGCTCAGTGGAGCATTGGTAGGCACATCGCCTATGTTGTGTGTTCAAGTCCCACCCGAGGCAGGCCAATTGTTTTTGGAAAAATGAATGCTTTGTGTTTTGTTGCTTTGTCTTTCTGTTACATTATGTTGCCTTGCCTTGTCTTTTGTGGATGATTGAAGTCATGTACAAGTACCTAGCTCACATAGTATTACGGGTTCAGGTCTGTCCATCTCAGTAACATTGTGCATGGGTTTCTTAGTGTGTACACGAAGTACTTACGTGTATATGGACATCCCTCTTCATCACTGCCATCTGAGCATGAATCACTACCAGTACATTGGCGGGTGTCTGAAACACATTCTCCACTGTAACATCTAAACTGTGACGAGAAACAGAAGACTGCAGACAAAGACATTTACATGGTACACTTCACAGATATATATACGTACTCTTGACAGTACATGTACACTGAAAAAAGCTATGAGGCTACAAACCTTTTCACAATGTGCCTTCACACCAACAAAATTTGAAGAGGGAAAGTGGCAAATGAATATGGACCAACATGTCAATATACACATGACATCCCCCTGATATCTAAACTGTCGTCACTGCCTTGTATACATGTACATGTATGCAATTCAAATTCATCTGTCTATATGGAAGTATATACAAATGTAGTTGCAGTAGAGTAAGCTTATGAAGTACCACATCATTTGTTGAGGTGAGGCATTTGGGGGGGAGGAGAGCCAAACCACTAGCTGATATATACTCCTGTGCCTTTTACTTTGCTAGCATTGTTTACAACCTAAGCAGCACCTTGATTCCTAAATAACAAAGCCCTATGTATACATTCTGTGTAGTTGAGGTTACGGTATACAGTTCCCTTATTAATTATTCACGACTTATACATACATATTCGTTTGTATCACCAACTACAAATAGTTTTTGAGGAGTTCTTCTTTCTCGCTGATGAAGTCCAACAGTGTTGCACCATTTTGCCATCATTTTTCTAACAATGGAGGAAATCCTGCCATATTTTGTGCTTAATCTAATTGAATGAAGGTAGGGGCACGTCTGCCCGAAACGTTTTCTCCGAGAGAGCAAGTAGTTGCCACGAAAAGCTGGATTTTATCAACTTGAAGCGGGTCTGGTAGACTTATAGTTTGGTAGATAAAGTTTTACGGTTTTCGCTGCTCAAATTTCATTGAGTGGCATACGGTACCTCAATAACCATTAAATATATGAACTTGAATCTTTGCATGTGGAAACATACTGGGGAATAGAGCAGGATTTTCATGCAGGATTTTTGGTGCAGGGAAGAAGTTTGTGGGGTTAAGATTGGTTGATGTATCATAGCATGCCTGTGTTCCAATCTTGTCTTTGTGCAATCTTTATATATTCCTAAAAAGGTCGAAGACGGACCAGTTTGCCAGAGGGTTACTGTACTTGGTCATGTGTGTGTGTGTGTGTGTGTGTGTGTGTGTGTGTGTGTGTGTGTGTGTGTGTGTGTGTGTGTGTGTGTGTGTGTCTGTGTCTGTGTGTGTGTGTGTGTGTGTGTGTGTGTGTGTGTGTGTGTGTGTGTGTCTGTGTCTGTGTGTGTGTGTGTGTGTGTGTGTGTGTGTGTGTGTGTGTGTGTGTGTGTGTGTGTGTGTGTGTGTGTGTGTGTGTGTGTGTGTGTGTGTGTGTGTGTGTGTCTGTCTGTCTGTTAAGTCACATCTCGCGTCTGTTCGTCCTGAAAATACTGTCGCATACTCAGCGGGCAACCGAGGTCAAAATATTTGTGGGGTTTTCTTTGAAACTGCTCCGTTCAAAAGTTATGGCATGAAACACAAGCGAAAGAGCCAATATGCTAATTAGATCTAGCCTACTCTGGCTTACCCGCGATCAGGTATTCCTGTTCGATGTATAGCGAAGCACCAGCGGTTACTGCATGAGGGAGTACAGGCATGCGTACTGCTCCGGTCAAAGCTATAGCGCTTCCAGCATATTACAGAGCCAACCTTGAGTTTCAATCGCGCGTTATATTTCAAGGATTCGTGCACGCGGGATGCCAAGGGTTCAAGCTACAGACTTTGCTTGGAGGCATGACCAATGGCAACTCACGAGAGAAAGAAATGACGTAATATTGACTATATGTGCATGCGTGCTTTGTGCAGGAAAATGGCCGACTATATGTATGGCTTTCAACGGAACAGTGCAACAGACTGGTTTCAGAGAAAACCTCACACATTTTTGTTCTCCGTTGCCCACTGAGTATGTGACAGTATTTTCAGGACAAACAGACGCTCCAGAGGTGAGATGTGACTTACAAACACACACACACACACACACACAACCAAGTACTGTAACCCTCACTGCGCATGCGCACCGAGGGTTAAAAATGACAAGAGACAAGGAACTTTGAAGTATAATACAGAGATTGCATAAAAAAAACAGAAACAAGATTGGTTGATGTATCATAGCATGTCTGTGTCCCAATCTTGTCTCTGTTCATTTTTATGCTATCTCTATATATTTCTTAATTTTTCATTTAATAAGCAAACTGTATACTGTAACCTTAATGGTACATGAATGTCCTATACTTTTTCATGGGATACAAGTAAATAAAAAATTTAGGAAATTTGAAGTGTAATATAGGGATTGCATAAAAATGAACAGAGACAAGATTGGGATACAGACATGCTATGTACATCAACATACCTTTTAGTACATTGATGTATATAATATGTCTGTGTCCCAATCTTGTCTCTGTTCATCTTTATGCAATCCTTATATTACACTTTTTCCTAAATTCTTTATTTACTTATATCTTATTGCTATTGTAAGCAATAATTCTCACTAGCACATGCTTACCATATCCATAAAAATCTGGCCCATTATTGCTATAGGCCCTAATAATCACACTATGGTTTTCAATGGGGATAGACAATAGCAATCCCTATATACACAGTACTACTGTACTGTGTGAAACAGCAACTTCGGACTGGTAAGACCGAAACTTTATAAGTGACACCAAAAATATTGTGGAAATTGGAAGTCATTACTGATATGTGGTACTGAAGGTACCAGCCAATACACTTTATCAGTCCTGCTTCTCTGATGCCGACTTATACAGGAATTTTTCCTACTTACCATCATCTATTTTGAACACCACTGCACTGTAACGGTCTGAGTAAAAACATTGCACCTCATTGGAATTACTGTCTCCACTGAGGTAGTGTGAGTTGTATTGAGAGAAATCCTCTTGCCAGCCTATCACACCTCCACCCCACTCCATACTACCACACTCATAGATGAACACAGCATATGAGGATGAACCATCAGTGATTAGGATGCCTTGGAAGGTATTAGTTGTGGACTGTATAAAGATACATGTAGTACTACAAGTAAATAAAAAATTTAGGAAATTTGAAAGGAAATATAGGGATTGCATAAAAAGGAACGGAGACAAGATTGGGACACAGACATGTTATGTTATATCAACGTAACATTATGGGTACGTCGATATATAATAACATGTCTGTGTCCCAATCTTGTCTCCGTTCCTTTTTATGCAATCCCTATATTTCCTTTCAAATTTCCTAAATTTTTTATTTACTTGTCTCCTGTCATTTTTTTTCTTGCCTGAGGCTATTTTTTACAAGATATACATTGTTTACAGAGATGTTATCACTGTTGATCTTTGGGTTAGTAAGCTTTACCATCATATCAGTTTTGGTGAAGCTTTTGTTGGTGAGATATAGCATTGCTTACCTGAGGCTATTTGTTGTTATATTACAAGATTTACATTGTTTACAGAGATTTTATCACAACGTTGATCATTGGGGTATAAAGCTTTACCATCATACCAATTTCCACATGCAGCCCAGCTTTCGTTAGTGAGATACAGAAATGCTTGCCTGAGGCTATTTGTTGTTATATTACAAGATTTACATTGTTTACCGAGATTTTATCACAACGTTGATCATTGGGGTATTGAACTTTACCGACATACAAATTGTCACATTTAGTGGAGCTTTCATTAGGCAGATATAGGATTGTGTGGCTCCCATCATAATACATGGCCTGGGGCTATTTTTGTTTATTTTACATGACTACATTGTTTACAACATTTTTAACATGACGATGCGCTACCCACAGTGGAACTACATAACTGTGCAAAGTTTCGTGCTTACAAGTGCTATAGTTAGTGAGGTACGCCTGTTGAAACGGAAGAAGAAGAAGAAGAAGAAGGAGAAGATGAATAATTGATGAAAGGGACTTTTTAATATTTAACACCTTTCCCGTGCAGTGAATTATGCCATTTTTTAATCAGAGTTAGTTTCTAGGTATAGTTACATATTCATGTTAACAGAAGTCCAGTATGTAGCAAACTGAAAGTGAAAGTGATGAAAAACCTTATATATGGTTTTAATGAGGATAGACCATAGCAATCCCTATATACACAGTACTACTGTACTGTGTGATTAATGTGTGATTACTGGCACATATACATGAACATTTACGACATTACATTCAAAATGTGCAAAAAAAAGTCTGTAGGGATGGTACTCATGGGTTCATGTGATCGGGGGGGGGGGCAAAATGCATCAGTATATGCACTGCAGAATATATACGTCATAGGCGTCAAAAGCAAATTGAAATTGGGGGTGCTATATAGTAGGGCACACGCAAAACTTTGAAGCTACGGCCACTGACACACCTCCTCAATGCATGTATATATACAGAGCGTTAGCATGAGGCCCATGAGCAGACCACCCATGCAGAAACAAGTGCAAACTAAGTAGTAGATTGAAAAAATTAGACATCCTGCTCAAATACTCTCCACATACTATTCTGACAATAAACTTGTATAGCCTCGTCTTTGCAACTGTTGATTTTTTTATACAACTGCAATTAAACTTGCCTTACCATGATAGAAAAGTGTCCCAAAAAGCAACAGGTATCATTTCAGGCTCCAGCTGCTCATTCCTCTCTTGCTGTTTCTGCTCTCGGCATCCCATGGCCCAGCGATGTGTTCATATGCTATACCACGCCCACTCACTCGTGACCCTCACCTGCATGTGGGCGGTTCGTCTGAATCCCCCCCCCCTGATCCCCCCAGCCTACAGGCTTTATTATACAACTGCAATTAAACTTGCCTTACCATGATAGAAAAGTGGCCCAAAAAGCAACAGAATCAATCTCAGAACGTCTAAAATTCCCAAAATTTCCTAGGGGGTATGCCCCCAGACACCCTAGCCACTGCACGTTTGCTCTGGGTCCACACGTTTGCTCTGACAAAACAGAACCCTTCCACTTCAGGATCAGGCTACAGGCTTGCATAGCAATGTATATATGTAAACATAAGTTAAAGGCAGCTAATGACACTCCATGGCCTAATTAGCAATACGTTAATAGAACTGCATAGTGGATACGAGCACTATAGTGCTTTTGCACCATTTAGTTTTAATCTTTTGTTGTTGCTTGCTTGTATACTATAAGTGCATACTGGCGTAGCGCTGTGCATGGTATATGGACAGTACGAGTTTATAGCCTCATACCCAGGCTTTTTCTGGGGAAGGGAAAAGAGCCTGGTACACACTGTATGTGCATGCGCGCAATTGCCTAGGAATTCTGGGATACTGCTATAATACGTCCCTTTATTAATGATGTCACGTTAAAACAGTATGAACATAGTGGAATTGGATGGTTTTATCATTCATGTTTGACAAGGAGCATGATAGAGAAAACAGCTTTGTCGTCGTTGTATCAGCGCTCGTTTCTCTTATTGTTGATCAGGTCCACAGTTTGTGAGATCAGGTCTATAAAGGCTTCCATATGCCTTTAGAGAGCAGGGTGCAACTCGAAATTTATCACTACTGATGATGATTTAGTTAGTAACGCTCATCTGTTTCTGTGGTTATGAGGCACTAGTAGTTGGTAGATGGGAAGATGCTATCATCAAGTCGAGTAGAATCATTGTGAATAGTAAATAGGACGACAATCAACGATGCGCGTTATTTTCCTCTACGTCATCTATGATACGCTCCACCCAAACTAGTGCTTTTTAAAATCTTAATTGGGCATATGCGTACAGAGTATGTACCAGCCCTCCCCCCTCCGGAAAGAGCCA
The DNA here is from genome assembly GCA_963970385.1 of Theonella swinhoei. Taxonomy (NCBI): domain Eukaryota; kingdom Metazoa; phylum Porifera; class Demospongiae; order Tetractinellida; family Theonellidae; genus Theonella; species Theonella swinhoei. Next base: position 8,510,517 of record OZ019946.1, read on the forward strand.
GGGTAATCAACAGCAATTGACGCTCAGACTGCACAGCTGTATAAGATGAAAGTTGAAGCCAGGGAAGCGATTCCGAGCCAGCCAAACCAGCTGCAGCGCCATTATTGCACTGGCAGCAGGTATCGTTTCGGGCTCCAGCTGCTCATTTCCTCTCTTGCTGTTTCTGCTCTCGGCATCCCATGGCCCAGCGATGTGTTCACATGCTATACCATGCCCACTCACTGCGTGGACCGGCGGACCCTCACTTGCATGTGGGCAGTTCGTCTGAAACCCCCGACCTCCCCGATCCCCCCAGCCTACGGGCTTGCTAAGCGTAAATTACTTTGTACCTACCAACTGCTCTTGAGAGTGCATGTACGTGTGGGAGTACTCTCATTCAACAGCATTGGATACTTTAGCACTACTGTGAAGTACTTCTGTCCATACATGTAAGTATCCATAGTACCTTACTTGTACCTTTGGTTGTACTGTTGAGGCGATTTACCTTTTACTGTACCATACTATTACAATATCGTTACCTTTACCGTACCATTCAAGTACCTTTCTGTAGTACTATTGAGGCAATTGAAGTACCCTACTGTTACTGTACCATTACCATTACCATACCTTTGTTGACATTTTTTTGGCACGTACTGGAGATACTTTACACATCAGCAGAACTTACAATAGATCTGTCATCTTGAGGAACACTATTCCATTCTGCTACCATCATTGTAGTTCCATTAAAGGTATTATCAGTCTGAGATTGAATGAAGGTACTAACTCTACTCATCTGAGAGGAATCAGAAGTTGTAAACTGTGTATATTTCACTGATCCTCTGCTGCTTGTGTCAATATCAGCAGCAAATGGAGCAACGACTGAATATGAACTGGATCCAGAAAAGTTATCCAGAGACGAGTGGTGAGGTGGTTCTCCCATTGAGAAATAGCCATTTGTTGACACCTACGCATGTATACACATTTGGAAAGCAACATTGTCAGCAGTCACACAGTACTAGTAGGTAATCTAGAATCATGTACATGGCTTGTAATTGGGTATAATACACAGGAACATGGATATGCCTGCAAATGTATATGCAACTTACATGAACAGATAGTACGGTGTACACATGTATCTGTTTGTATAGAACTTACATAAACATTGTAAATGTAACTATTTCCAAACTCAAATGCTCCCCCTGTTGACACAGGACCACCATAATTGTCATCTCCACTGGAAACAGTTGAGGAGGAATTCAAGGTCAAGAAAAACAGTGTCCCTGTGATGGAAAATACCACAAGGGGATACATGTACATGTATATAGTGCCTCGTGTAAGGAAAATATTTATTTTTTATAAAGAAATGTCCGGGAAAAGGCTAGTGGAAGTACATCAACTTAGCAACTTAGTTACTCAATGACAACTGATTGACACTAGATGTACATCACAAACACAATTTACACGTACATTATACATGTACATACACATAGAATGCAAATGTTGTGGGCTCAAATCCCAACCGAGGCAGCCAATTTTTCTTGAAAAATGATTGCTTTGGGAAAGTTGTATTGTGTTGCCTTGTCTTTCTGTTACATTGTGTTGCCTTGCCTTGTCTTTCTGTTACATTGTGTTGCCTTGCCTTGTCTTTCTGTTACATTGTGTTGCCTTGCCTTGTCTTTCTGTTACATTGTGTTGCCTTGCCTTGTCTTTCATGGATGGTTAAGGTAATATACTCACAATGTAGTATTAGGGGTTTAGGTCTGTCCATATCCATAACATTCGTCATGATATCGCCTGGCACTTGACTAGTAGCATCACAAAGAGACAGACAGAAAACTGAGACTTGCAACAGTTACAGCAACTATGATTACAACTAACTGAATGAATACATGCAATTTATACCACAATAATGACATCACTTCTATTATATTATTACTTCCGTTACAGTTCCCGCCCCTCAAGGCACTTCGTCCCTGAGAGTGCTCATACAAAAATTAAAAGAACAGTTACTAGTACATATGCACATGCATAACAAAGTATGAGGAGGGTATAACCTCAAAGTTCCATGTCACTCTCTTCTTGGTCGTTGATTGAGTAACGGGGCCTTGTCATGGGGATGCTTCTTCCAGTTCCATGGTTGAGGCAGAGGTTGAAGGTTTATTCAACGAAAAGTTCTGCTCAATAATCCTCGGTATCCACAGGGTACTGCATCTAGATCCGCACCATTAGGTAATTGTGGATCTCGTCCACACAGGAGGAAGAATGGGCTCTCCTTGGTAGAATCTTGTACAACGGAATGATAAGCCAACAGTAGCAGGGCAGTCTCTTGTCCCACTCCATTCCATTCACATCATCTGATTTGGCAATCATAGCTTGGAGGGTTGAATTAAACTTCTCTACCAGCCCATCTCTGTGGATGATAACCACTGGTATTTATCCCAAACAAGGGATATTTATAGCAAACAAGGAGGAAACTTGGAAGTCTACCATCTTTCGCTGGCACTGTACATCTATCTTCCTTTTATGTACGACCGAGCTGCCAGCTATTCAGGCACAGGTCCATCATTATATTGGAGAGTAAATATGTTTCCCTGTCTGACAACAATTTCTCGGGCACTCCATGTCTGGTATACAATGTGTTCAATCGTCAACTCTGCCATGGTGGTAGCCTGCTGATCGGAGGTCGGAAATGTATCGACCGACTTTGTTAAATAATCCAATAACATACTTACTACTGGAAGGAATCTGTAGAACATCAATGGCCACTCTACAGAATGCACTCACGGGAATCGGCATGAGACACAATTAAGACAAGCACGACAGAACTTTTGTACATCACATCTCAAACCATACCACCAGTAGTTAAGACGAATTTTGTACTCTCTGAGAAGTGTCCACTGATGTACCGAGAATGAGCCTCGTGGAATAGCTGAGTTCAGAGCTGTTGTAGTACAACAATGCACCAGTGGCCAGAATAATTTAGGCTTTCAAGGTGTAGGACACAATAAATTATCTCGTAATGTTGGCTTTCCATTACTATTTTTTAAGCCGACTTCAGGTCTTCGGGTAATAGGCCACGAGTATAATATCTCAAACGGGGTTGCATATATCAGCAGCTTGTGAATCTGTTTAGAATCACATGATATCAAATAATTGATTCATTATCATCTTTGATAAATTTCCTTATCATTTACAGCAACAAATAGATCCTCTCCAGAGAACTCAACCTCAACATCTGCTCTACCATGATGACAACAAAACTGGCTATCATCACTTATACCAACACCACAACAAGCATGTAGCAATTGTCAGGGGCATCAGAACTACCAAAATTGCAACCACAACCATTATACACACCACACCCACTACAAACATCTTCAAAACTGAGACCAGTTCTCGAGACAAAATGACGACTGCCATCAATATCAACACAACAACACATTAAGGTCACAACAACATTCATCTCCATATGCACTAGTGGGGTTATGTGATAGGACATCAGCATTAGAGCTAAGCTTGCCGGATCAATGCTTGCACATTAAATTCAGCTCTTGTGTTGTTAAGGCACACCGCACAATCTTGCCAGATGGACGGGCAGTACTAAGCAGGCTGAATGATCTGTGTAAACTATAGAATGGTGTCCTAGTAAGTAGGGGTGGAAATATCGTGCAGCCCACACTACAGCTAGTGTCTCTAATTCAGTGATCTTTTCACTGTGATCAAGTGAGCATGATGCATACGCTATAGGGTTAAAGAGGACAGCCCCTAGACCAACTCCACTTGCATCAGTCTTTAAAACAAACTCTGCCCCCCAGCCCAAACCTAGGATAGGCTAAAACAGGTGCACTAACCAACAATCCCTTAAATGCCTGTTGACATGCAATAGTCCAGTAAAACTTTGTGTTCTTCTATGCAGTGGAGATGCTATATCAGCAAACTTGGGCACAAAACACCTACACTATGAGGCCAAACCAATGAACTGCCTGATGCCATTAATTTCACATTGGACATGGAAAGACTGGACTTTAGAGATCTAAGCAGGGTGTGGCTTCACCACTTGAGAGGACAATATGTGTCCGAGGTATGGTACAGTAGAACCTCGATCGGTTATCCGAACACCTCTGGGCTCAATGAAATTTTTAGTGTTCGGATAACCGAATTTGTTCGGATAAGTGAATCTACACGCCTCTTCGCATTTGCGCGGTTTAAATCTGTAGGATGACTGTTTCAAGCAGTGTAATACGAATCCATCATGTTTACAAGGCTATATGGACTCCCTAAGCAGCGACAGACGGCATTTTCCAACAACGCGTGCAGTTGTCCACGGTGCGCTAGCTGTATTATTGCGTATAACCTGTTCTAATTAAGCGAATTTACTAGTCAGCGCCTGTTTGGATAATCGAGAGTTCGGATAATCGAGGTTCGGATAACCGGGGTTCTACTGTACCTCATTCAGGAGAAACAGACACTTCTCTTTAAGATGTAAATTGCCGCTTGGAGCTGCTCAAACACCTCTCTAAGCTGCACCAAGTGTCTATCAAAGCTCTATGAGGCTATAAAAATGTCATCTAAATATACACCTTCCAATCCTGCTAAGACCACTTGCATAACTTTTTGAAAGGTCGCAGGGATATGCCAATTGCAATGATGTAAAAAATTGAGTTCCAGCTAACGTATCAAGTATATCATCAATTCACGGCAAGGGAAATACGTCTTTTTGTGTTGGTTTTGCGATAATCCACACAGAAGCATAAGCTATCATCCTTTTTAGACACCAGAACCACGGCGCTCACCCAGGGGCTCCAGGAAGGCTATACTATCTCTTGCCACTGCATTTGCCCCACCATCTGACTGGTGGTATCTCTATACAATATGGGTGGGTGCTGCTTATTAGGCTTATTGTCCCCAGTGTTGATGGAATGATGAACAATATCAGTGCACCCCAATTCTGAGTCAGTGAGCACAAATACATCAGAATATTCCTGTATTAGCCCTATCTAGGCAGTTACCTCGTCATGCTCAAGCTATTTGCTGGAATTTCTATACTACATGTAGCTGCTCATAAAGAACAGGGTCCTCTGACACAACCCCCAGTACTGTCCAACCAGTAGAGCAACAGTGGTCCAGGGTACTAGTCCAACACACATGATTTCCAACTCTTACTGCCTGAGCCATCTGAAGTTTCTTCTGCAGCTCCTCAACATCATCAAGGGCGTGAGGGTTAACTGGGCCAAAAGCTCCTGTTTGGTTTCCTCCTTCTATGACTGAGAGTGGACCACGCGACTTCCCACTACGAAGTTGATGTTGGACGCAGCTGTTCAAACACTGTTCCACTTGGTTCTTCCTTGACATTCACAGAATCCTGGCGTGGCCTGACACCTGATTGTGCGTTACACACTCTTTCAGCAAAAGCGGACAAAAAAACTGAGACTTACAACAGTTACAGTAACTACGATTACAACTAACTGAATACATTCACCGCAATTTATACCACAATAATGACATCACTTCCGTAACACATTGTACATTGATTTCTTAATGTGTACATGAAGGACTTACGTGTATGTGTACATCCATCTTCATCACTGCCATCTGAGCATGAATCAACACCAGTACATCGGTGGGTGTCTGACACACATTCTCCACTGTAACATGCAAACTGTGACGTGGTACAGTATACTGCCAACAAAGACATATATACAGTACACGTCAAAAAACATCCCAATATCATTCAACTGCTTCGTTTCACTAAAAAGACAAAATGGAACAGTAACGTTGTGCAATGACGTTTCATTCTGTTCTGTTCGGTTTCGTTTCGTTTCATTTCGTTCCGTTCGGCAATGTCCATCGATGCCAGCATGGTGAGCTGCTGAGAGCCAAGATCATCAGGGGTGTAACTAGGATAATCATAGTGAAGGGGCGAAGGCTATATCTAGCCTTGTTCCCAGGCTATGCATCCTATGCATCGACGCCCATAACTGCACTATGCTAAGTTACTGATGTCGAAGGGGTACACAGAGAGTGAATTTGTTACTGTACTTACTGTTACTATAGAACGCTCCGTGACCTGTATTTACGCACTTGCATGTAGCAAGCAGCACAGCCCCACCTAGGGCCTGAGAAACCAAACACACAACACTTCAATATGGCATCTTTCTACATCCTTGAAGACTAGTCTGCGAAACGAAAACGAAACATTTTTTGACGCGTACATGTACACAGATACTACATGTAGATTGGAAAAAGATACTGGGGGTATGAGGCTGCAAATCTTTTCACAATGTGCCATCATACCAATGAAAAACTTAGAAATTTGATATTACTAGTGGAATGCTATCCATTGTGGGTAAACAGAAGAGGCAAGGCTGATTATATCTGCGTGTAGCACGTGAGCAGCCCCGGAGGGTCCATATGAAGTACAGCAATTTATATGCAGGGACAGTAGATTCCCAGTCACACACACACACATATATCTTTGTATAGGATTTCTTGGTGGGGGGGGGGGGGGCATCCTACATGAGTATGAGACTATACAAATTTTCAAGTTTTGAGTGTGATACTATACAAATTTACTAGTGGCAATGCATAGCATTGTGGGGCGAGTGTGAGTGAGATATTTTCACTTAGCTATGCAAACTGAAATGTACTGAAATGTTATTATGCACATTTGGAAATAATACACGAGCAGATAAAGTTTTGTGGTGAGCATATACGAATTTCAGTATTGCTCAATATGCACCTACCAGCACAGAATGCAGAGGTGCTCTAGGTATGGCCTTGTAGGTTCTGTCTGTTCCCATTGTCTTCGCTATTCCAGCATTCAAAATACAAATGATGTGATTTGGCGCATGCGTAAACAGGAGGACGTATGTGGTCGGACAGACACCCATTAGGACTGACATGAGAGCCATTGAAATCATTAATGTAGGGGTTTGCTCACGCTCGTCCCAATTACCTAGCCATATTGCAATTGCCCAGCAATGTAAATTTCCTATTCCACACTGGGCAAATTTTCCAGTTATACTGCCCAGTTAACCAATTAAATACAATGTATCAGAGCGCATCGCACATTGCGCATGCACTCGTATTGTCAGCAATGGGTGAACGGTAAAATGGCGTTTAACACCAGGTTGAAGACAGGCTAGGTAATACCTTATTGTGTGGTATATTGGGTAATATTGCGAGTTATTGCACTCCTGTGCAAGTATTACCCTCGCCTCTTGCAATAACTTGCCATATTGCCCCGTAATAAGATATAGATATTTTGGATCTAGAGCTTTATATATGAAAGAAAAATCTAAGAGAAAATTGAACAGGATTTAAGGAGATACACTGTACTCTAGGTACCAGGTAAAGTCTATCAGTCGTGTTTCTCTGATGCAAGCAAATAGCGATATGGATCAAGTCACCACAACTTCCTGCTTACCATCATTTATTTTGAATACAACTGCACTGTAAGTGGTTGAATATAAACATCCCACTTCATTGGAATTACTGTCTTGATTGAGGTAGTAAATGTTGTATTGTGAATAACCCTCTTGCCAGCCTATCACACCTCCACCCCACTCCATACCACCACAGTCATAGATGAACACAGCATATGAGGATGAGCCATCAGTGATTAGGATACCTTGGAAGGTATTAGTTGTGGACTGTATAAAGATACATGTAGTACTATTAAATGTGTGGCACATATACACGTACATTTACATTCTTCATGAAAATGTGCAAAACAAGTCTGTACAGACGGTAGTCACAGGTTCGTTTTTCATTTAGAAAATGATCCATGGGGGGAGGGGGGGGGGACAAAATGCATCAGTATATGCACTGCAGAATATACATGTAACTGCCTGGAATAAGAACTACCCCACCACAAGCTATTAAAGCTGAGAGTCAATAACTGTAAATTGTACATTAATATGACAACATATTATTGTGAGAATACTGAATATCTATTCCGTATATACTTGTACTTGATGATACTTCTTCCCTACACCAAGTGACCCATTGGCAAAGGGAAACACATTTCATTGTACAGTATGTAGATACTTTACAAATCAGCAGAACTTACAATAGATCCCCCAAACTTAGGAACACCATTCCATTCTGCCACCATCATTCTAGTTCCAGAAAAGCTATTACCAGTCTCAGATCGAATGAAGCTACTAACTGTATTCATCTGAGAGGAATCAGAAGTTGTGAAATTTGTATATTTCACTGATCCTCTGTTGGTTGTGTCAATATCAGCAGCATATGGAGCAACAAGTAAATTTGAACTAGGTCCAGGAATGAACAGAAGTGGGTATTCAGGTGTTTCTGTCATTGAGAAATAGCCATTTATTGAGACCTATACATGTATGTAGATTTGGAAAGTAACAACGTCAGCGGTCACACAGTATTAGTACTGGTAATCCAGAAAAATTCAAACAAGTATATGGTTATAAAAAAGGTATAATACACAGGAGCATCGATATGATCCTTGTCTGCATACGCAAATACAACTTACATGAACAGATAGTAGCTACAGTACACAGTGTTTACATGAACAAATAGTACCGCGTACACATGTATATTTTTGTACAGTACTCACATAAAGTCTGTTAATGTAACCATTTCCAAACTGAAATGCTCCCCGTGTTGACACAGGACCACCATAATAGTTATCTCCACTGGAAATAGATGAGGGAGAATGCAGGGTCAAGAAAGACAGTGTCCCTGTGACAGGAATACCACATATCATGAGTATATACATGTATACATGTATAGTGCATCAGGTAGGGTCAGCTATAGATAGGGTATAAATACTATTTATGAAAGGTCGGGGTAAAAAGATTATCAGGCAAGTTGAAGTTTAAACATGTACATGTGGGTCCATAGAATTTGATCTATATTCAATGCGGAAAATTCCACATGCATAGTGTCTAAAAGGTACCATACATGATTTTATCCAGGGGGAAAATACATGTATGCCCCATCTGTTTAGTACATGTATACATGAATTTGTTCAGCTGTTAGTATTTGGTGCACTGGACTGGACTAGAATCTGCACATTAATTTATATATGCAAGTGATCATGTCAAATTTGATTCACAAACTGGTAATATTGGGCTCTCCTAATACCCCATTGACGTAATCATGTAGACAAAGAGAGAGATGACTACAGCAAGTGTGGGTAGTAGCAACAAAGGACACTCCTCTACCTCGTCACCAATGAGAATTGGTCAATTACCTACATGTACATGTAGGTGAACGGCTTCAAGTCAGTGACTGTTTCTGTTAGCTGTTGGACATCAACAGATGGCCATACACACACTAGCTATCCTCTTGTCAGTGGATGACATAGTTGTTCTGACATCTCCAGTCCATCTACACATGGCCATACATACATTACCTCTACACCTTGTCAGAGTACCAGTGGATGATGTACAGGGGCGATTCCAGAAAAGTCATCAGGGAAGAGCTCAAGTCTTGCACAAAGGGATCACACCCCTTGTTTTTACACATACATACGTACAGACCATAATACATAGGCATGGTCATTAGCGTTACATGTGTTCGCACAGTCTGCTAACGGATACATCTATATGCAATTTGCAATATATAAAAGAGCTTCAGAGTCAGGGGAGGCTCAAGCTCCCTAAGCCCCCTCACCCTAGAACTGCGACTGATGTAACAGTAACTGTGTCATCCAGAGATGCTCTGACAAAGGGGAAGGTAATGTATGCATGTGGACTGAGACAGCCTGAACAGACCTACATGTATATATGACTCAGTGACTGGCATGGACTTTATAATTAGCCTTACAGTACCGAACCATGTGCTCTAATTTGCCCCACTGCAACTATCTACATACTGTTCTCCTTAACTATTAAAGTCCTTTTCCAACTACAATGTAGGTCATTACAACCTGAACCCCAGGACTGACTCGAGCAAGGTTAACAGATGAATCTAATTATGCACGAACGAGCGCCTATAAAATGCCTCTACAGTTTAGCTAGTGATGTGTGTATGTCGTGATAGTGAAGAAATGCTCGTATGTTCCTTACCTATGTTACGTCTCGGAAATGCGTTAACTTACGCAAATGGGAGAACTCAATTTTACTTTTAGTACCAAGTGGTAGACCCAAATAAAATGCACCTACAATTTAGCTAGTGATGTGACAATTTTACCAAGTGGTAGACCTAACCTCTAAGAATTTAGCTAGTAATCTGTTTATATTGTGGCAGTGAAGAAATGCTGTATAATCGTTACCTATGTTCTGTCTCGCAAATGCGCTAATGCGAGAACCAAGTGATAGACCCAAATATTACAAATGCATGCCTTTACAATTTAGCTGTATGCATATCGTGAGAGTGAAGAAATGCTTGACAATATGCTTCAGAGATGTGTGAGATTTAGCAATGCGTGTGGTATTTGTCCAATTCTGATGAATGATAGATAAGAAGTAGCAGAATCAGGATCTGTGTCATGTCCAGCATACGCTCTAGCCAGAGACATTATTGGACAACACTGATATGGTGAACATTGCAGTCAATGTACAGAAAGATCACGCACTTAGTGTGCCATCAGTGCTGGATAAGAGCTTAGCGAGGAGGTTCAACTTTCTGAGGACAATGCGTGAAGCGCACGCGTAAAGCAAATTGCGCGCGCCCCCGCGGTCTGCGCACGCCGCTACCCTCGGATCGCTTTTGCGTTGGGATCGCAAATGCGGTCCTACAGTCCCGCCTGCATGATAGATTGTCACTTGGTCCGACAATTTACTCGAGAACATGCTGAATGAGCACACATCACGTGATCTACATTGTGTTGCTGACACCTATTGCATACAAGTTATAGTGTTAAAATGTAGCTATACATGTACAGTGGAACCTCCGAAGAAAGGACACTTTGGGAACGGCACTTTTGTCCTTTCTTCGGAGGTTGTCCTTATCTCGGAGGTTCATGAAATACTTTAATTTTATAACTTTCTATGTAATGGGGTGGAATATAAGTAATGTAGTGAAGTTTGTACATGAGTTAGTGTGTAAAATAGTCTCGTCTTGCTAATTGATGTGTAATATTGGCAATCCTATCAATTGTCGGACCAATACACACTTTTCCATGTCCTTTGAATGCAAGAAACTTGTACACGTACATTTTTTAAAGCAGGTATTGCTTCCTTGTAACGCGTGTGAGGTTTCGCTGTATACACAAGAATTTACTGACGTTGCGCTCGTACATAGCGCCGTACTGCGCAAGCACAACTTTGCAATTTTAGGGGAGTGGCTTCCGGGTGTCCGCTATTTAGAGGCAAAAATGCATGGTGGAGCGCCGTTCGGCGCAAAGATTTTGTCCGCTGTCCGGAATCGGGAAGCGTCCGCTTCTCGGAGGTTGCTAATGTATTACAGCTATGGTAGTTTCAATCCGTAACACGGCAAGTGTCCGTTGTAGCGTGGGTGTCCGCTTCTCGGAGGGTCCGTTATGGGAGGTTCCACTGTATCTACTTAAGCCTTTGCATAGTTGTCTTGCTGCATCAACAACTTTTTGATAGCAATTGAAATAACACCACAAGGGTTAAATAACCCTGCAATTTTACAGTGATAATAGTGTTGCAAATATATTTGGTCTTAGTATCTAGGCAACATTTTACCATTGAGTCACTTTTAAGTGTGCTAATATTTCTCTGTGCAACTCCCACACGCAACATAATTGGAAGTGAGAAAAGAAATGCTACTAGCTAAAAATGTTTTAGACAATTAGTTGTAAACTACTACTACTAAATATGTTGTATGTCACAGGTGTATTTGCATGGGCACCCATGCAAATACACTTGGGGACATGCAATATATATATACTATATAGCTGTAGGTAGTCCTTTTTAACGTATGAACACACTGATTCACAAGACAGAGACTACCTCCATTTTCAAAGAGTGCAGCTGCGCGATTTCAACACATATGGTGCATGTGTAGATTTAGAATATAGAGTCTTAAGGAATGCGCATGCATAGATTTAGAATATAAAATATAATGTGGTGGCAAAGACCCTCTGGATTTGAACAGTTATCACACAGTACGGTAGTACTGTGTATATCACACAGTACGGTAGTACTGTGTATATAGGGATTGCTATGGTCTATCCCCATTGAAAACCATATATAAGGTTTTTCATCACTTTCACTTTCAGTTTGCTACCTACTGGACTTCTGTTGACATGAATGTGTAACTATACCCAGAAACTAACTGTGATTATAAAATGGTATAATTTGATGCACGAGAAAGGTGTTAAATTAACAAAAGTTCGTTTTGTAAATTCTCCATCTTCTTCTTCTTCTTCTTCTTCTTCTTCTTCTTCTTCTTCTTCCGCTTTAACAAGCGTAACTCACTAACGGTAACACATCTAAACATGAAACTTGGTACAGTTATGTAGTTCCACTGGGGATAGTGCATCGTCATGTTAAAAATTTTGTAAACAATGTACTTCTTGTAAAATAAACAAAAATAGCCTCAGGCCATGTATTATTAATGGGGTCACACAATCCTATATCTGACTAATGAAAGGGCTGCTAAATGTGAAATTTTTTATGATAGTATAGTTCAATACCCCAATGATCAACGTTGTGATAAAATCTCTGTAAACAATGTAAATCTTGTAATATAACAACAAATAGCCTCAGGCAAGGATTACTGTATCTCACTAATAAAAGCTCCATTAAATGTGGAAATTGGTATGATGGTAAAGTGTAATACGCTAATGATCAACGTTGTGATAAGATCTCTGTAAACAATGTAAATCTTGTAATACAATAACAAATAGCCTCAGGCAAGCATTACTGTATCTCACTAACAAAAGCTCCACTAAATGTGGAAATTGGTGTGATGGTACAGCTTAATACCCTAAAGATCAACATTGTGATAAAATCTCTGTAAACCATGTAAATCTTGTAAAAAATAGCCTCAGGCTAGCATTACTGCATCTTACTAACAGAAGCTCTACTAAATGTGAAAATTGGTATGATGGTAATGCTTAATATCCCAAAGATCAACATTGTGATAAAATCTCTGTAAACCATGTAAATCTTGTAAAAAATAGCCTCAGGCTAGCATTACCGTATCTTACAAACAGAAGCTCTACTAAATGTGAAAATTGGTGTTATGGTAGAGCTTAATACCCCAATGATCAATGTTGTGATAAAATCTCTGTAAACAATGTAAAACTTGTAATATAACAACAAAATATCCTCAGGCAATAGTTAGCTATATCTCGCTAAAAAAGTAGCACAAAATGTGAAAATTTGTGTGGTGTTAAAGCTTAATATCCCAATAATTAATGCCGAGATAAAATCTTGTAATCTTGTAAATAGTAGCCCCAGGCACTACTTTGCTGTATTTCATTAACAAAAGCTCCACTAAAAGTAAAATTTGGTACAATATAATACACAAACAATTGATGTTGCGATAAAAATGTTGGATAGCCTCAGGCTACAAGCTCTATTAGCTAATATGTTTGCTACCAAGTAAACTACAAAAATAGCAAAATGCATGTAGTTAGGTCCATAAAAAAATGATGGGAGACAAGTAAATAAAAAATTTAGGAAATTTGAAAGGAAATATAGGGATTGCATAAAAAGGAACGGAGACAAGATTGGGACACAGACATGTTATGATATATCGACGTACCCATAATGTTACGTTGATATTTCATAACATGTCTGTGTCCCAATCTTGTCTCCGTTCCTTTTTATGCAATCCCTATATTTCCTTTCAAATTTCCTAAATGTTTTATTTACTTGTAATTATAGGGATCACTTTGAACTCAGTTATCTCAAAGATTCTTGAATCTCTGATTCTGGATAGACTGAATCTTCTATTTACTGAAGCTGGACTTCCACACCCAAATCAGTCTGCATATAGGAAGGGAGTGTCATGTGCCGATGCCATTTTCGCCACTCAGGAAATTATCAACAGGTATATCCAAGAGGGTAGCAGAGTGTATATGTGTCTCTATGATTTACAAAAAGCTTTTGACTCGGTTGAGATCCCAGTCCTCTTGGGGAGACTTTTTCAAGCTGGTGTAAACTCCAAGACCTGGCGCCTTCTACGCAGCTGGTATGAAGACTGTAGTATTTCCATTTGTCTAGGACAGCACCTGTCCACACCCTTTGCACTTGAACGGGGGGTTAGACATGCAAGGTTCAATTCTCTCTCTATCACTGGTGATGGATCCCCTTTTAAGGCAGCTTCAGTCTGTCTCTACTGGAGCCTCAGTCAACAACATGTTTGCAGGTGGTTTTATACATGCGGATGATATTCGGACACTTGCTAACAACTCATCATCTATGGAAGCTCAGATTGCCACTGTAAGATTTGCCAATGATAACTTTCTGACATTGAATGCCTCAAAGTGTGAGATTGTCGTTTTTGAGAAGTTCGTTGGCAAAACTCATAGAAACACCAATGTTGACTTTCCTATGAAGAATGAGGGGAAATGCCTGGGCTATACATGGAGTTCAAATCTCTCATCTCTGCCGATAATTAAGGAACGAATTCAGAAGGCCAGAAAGGCCTTTTTCCAATTTGGCAGTATACATGCTTTCCAGGGTAACTTGAGCCCAGTCTCTACAAGTTCCATTATCCAGTGTTGCGTTCTACCAGTCCTACTCTATGGTATAGAAAACTGGATTATGTGCACAGAGTCACTCAAAGAGCTAGGACAGTTTCAAGGCGAATTAGCTAAGAGGATTCTTAAGTTACCGAAATGGTATTCTAATACAGCCGCTTGCATCGCCCTTGGTTGGAACTCAATACACTCTATCTGCACCATCAGAAAGTTAAGATTCCTCTCTAGGGTTATGACAAACCAACAGAGTATCAGCTATAGGGCCTTTTCTGCACTGGTTGATGATGTAGAGTCCATAAGTGTTGTCCGTGAGTGCAGAGAGCTGGAAGAGCGATATAACTGTAATTTCACATCAGAGCTCCCCAATACAATGGACCCAGAGGAAAGAACTGAGATTGTAAGGGAGGCAGAGATTTCTTTGATGGAGGCAGTGAGTTCTGGGTGATGGGAGAGGAAATGAGAGCAGGGTGACTCTGAATCCAGAGACAGTTGGGAACAGGGCACATATTGTTGGAGAGAATGTGGAGGGAGAGAAGTTTCAATACAGCTTGGATACAAGTAGTACCAAAAACGTGTAGTACGTCAATGACGCATGTGAGGCCAACCTCTGTTGAAAAAAAGACCTCCGTTGTCAAGTTGTTATCATTTTGGCCAAAATATCTTGCAGAAGAACGAACCGTTCCGGGAGAGAAAAAATTAGATGAGGTTCGATGCACTTGAACCACCCCGAACTATTGCATAAGCACCCTGCACTCCTTGTTTCTCCTGTAATGATGGAGATAGAGAAGGTTCAGTACAGTCGCACTCCGAACGCATGTGATAAACCTCTACACACCTTGCTATCTCTGTGATGATGGGTTCGTGTAGGTTCGATGAGGTTTGATAAGCTGGAACCACCCCGAACTATTGCATAAACTCCCAGCTTTCCTTGTTTCCCCTGTAACTATGTAGAGCACATTGAACCTCATCGAACCTACACGAACCACACCAGCACAGAGATAGCAAGGTGAATAAGTTGCTTATACACTAGTTCAGGGTTGTTGGGAAACCTACACAAACCACACCAACATAGGCATGTAAATGTAAGGTACTTATTCATTAGTTCGGGGTTGTTCAAGCACATCAAACCTCATCGAACCCCTACACAAACCACACCAGCACATAGATAGCAAGTTGTGTAGGGTACTTATTCACTAGTTCGGGGTAGTTCAAGCACATCAAACATCATCGAATGTACACAAACTACACTATCACAGGTGTTAAAGGTACTTATTCACTAGTTCGGGGTGGTTCAAGCACATCAAACCTCATTGAACCTACATGAACCACAGAAATAGCAAGGTGTGTAACGTGCTTATGAACTAGTTCGGGGTTGTTCAAAAACACATTGAACCTCATCAAACCAACACGAACCTCACCAGCACAGAGATAGCAAGGTGATTGGAGTGCTTTTGCACTAGTTCGGGGTGGTTCAAGCACATCGAACCTCATCAAACCTACACGAACCACACCATCACAGGTGTGTAAGGTGCTTTTTTACTAGTTCGGGGTGGTTCAAGCACATCGAACCTCATCGAACCTACACGAACCACAAAATCACAGATATAGCAAGGTGTCTAGGCTGCACTTATACAGTAGTAGTTCTGGGGCACATTGATCCTCATTGAACCTACATGAACCACACCAGCACAGAGATAGCAATGTGTGTAGGGAGGTTCGATGTGCTTGAACCACTCCGGACTAGTGCATAAGTACACTAGTCAGATATAGGATTGTGTGGCCCCCGTTATTATACATGGCCTGAGGCTATTTTTGTTTATTTTACAAGAAGCACATTGTTTTAAACATGACGATGTACTGGAACTACATCACTGTACCACGTTTCATGTTTAAATATGTTGCCATTAGTGAGTTACGCTTTTTCAAGTGGAAGAAGTAGTGTAGCAATTCCTATATACACAGTACTACTGTACTGGGTGACATGCACATGTATTGCATTGAGAGGAGTGTTAACGTCAGGATTACAAGAATCACAAGGGTTAACAACAATAAACTCTCAACAACTATAACTCTTCATGCACATGCTATTATCTGTATTGCCAATTCAGTTTACTAATACCAATTAAACTGCAAAATAGTGAAATGAATGTACCTATAGGTCCAAAAAAAATGACAGGAGACAAGTAAATAAAAACTTTAGGAAATTTGAAAGGAAATATAGGGATTGCATAAAAAGGAAAGGAGACAAGATTGGGACACAGACATGTTATGATATATCAACGTACCCATAATGTTACGTTGATATAACATAACCACAGGAATAAAGTTTGTAGCTACCAAGAGTTTCAAGGCTTGTGCATTCCCCATATACAAGCTTGGGAACGCTTGGGAAATGAAGACTTGTGTCCAAGCCTGTACACCTCTTGGAAATGCTTGGAAACACTTGGAAACGCTTGTACCCAAGAGGCATACAGGCTTGGACACAAGTCTTCATTTCCCAAGCATTCCCAAGCTTATACATGGGGAATGCACAAGCCTTGAAACTCTTGGGAACTACAAACTTTATTGCTGTGAACATGTCTGTGTCCCAATCTTGTCTCCTTTCCTTTTTATGCAATCCTTTCAAATTTTCTAGAGTTCTTATTTACTAGTTATAAAGTGATGATAATTATGTATTAGTTGTTGCATGGGCCCAGGTGCCACACAGGATATGTTGGCACAGTTATGATGTACAGTCCGAGGGATTACATCATAACTGTGCCAACATATCCTGTGGGGGCACGAGGGCCCATGCAACAACTAATTTGTTGCAATTTCTATGGTTTCTGAGCCACTAACCACTCCTTTATATTACTAGCCTCATGTAATTAGTGATGTAATAAGTGTGCCATACATGATATATATATATATATATATATATATATATATATTGTTTTCCAGTCTCCCTCAAAAAAAAAAATATATATATATATATGTGCAATCTAGACGGTCATCACAGAAGATCTAAAAATGCAATTTTCTGTGGGCAATTGCAAGCTGCATCTCAGGCCTGCAGCAAGCAAGTTAGGGGTCATATTGTAGTGACTGTCGGAGTGTCGTCAAAGTACATGTACGTTATGTTGGTCTATATTTACCTGACACTGGCACACAGGAGACAAGATAAGAAAAATATTGTGGAACATACATTCGTTTCCTAATAGGTGTATAGTGTTGAAACCCATTCCCAAACCACATTGTGATGGTTACACAAGACAAGAAGCAAGTAATAAATGCCACACACTAAACTGATGATCATAATGTCTGAGGTGCAGACAAAAAGTTACTGTTACAGCTTTTGAAAATAATATCACTCTTGCAACCGATTTCCAGCATTATTAACATTCCCAGTGCCATCATGAGGAGGTGGGGCATTTGGAGGTGGGTAGGCCTGGTTAGGAGGTGGACCAGCAGGAGGATATTCAGGATAGGCCTGGTTTTGAACAGGATAAGAAACATTCTGCTGCAGTGGATTACATAAGAGTAAAAAAGCTACCTTAGTCATTGTAAATTAACATTTCACACTCCATTAATTGATATAGACACTATAGTTCCACTATAATATTGCAGCTACTGCATTACCAGAGGTATTTGCTGGGTGGGGTTAGCAGCAGCAGTGACAGCATCATAGGAGGGTGGGGGCTCTTGAGAACTCAACTGAGCCTCTTTATACATTGGCTGTTGTGGATATTGTGGTTGTGTATAGATATTTGGGTTAGTCATTGATGTTGTCTGATTTGAAGTGACTACAGTGGCTCCAGTAGCTGGGGTGGTTGCACCAGCACGAGTTCGGGTTGGACGCCGACTTCTTCTTCTTCTCTTTGTCGAGTAGCAGACTACAATCCCAATACAGATGGGGATCCCAATAAAAAATAGCAGGATCAACAGACCAACAGTAAGGCCTACAACCAGTCCACTACTCAATCCTGTGAACAAATATATGCTGACTATTGTGAACTCACAAAACATGATAAGTCATATGGTACACTTTACCATTCACAAAAACCTACATGTACATGTAAGCATATAGGCAAAGGACAATGTTTGTTGCTGTAGTGATGTATTCGCAAGCCATCTACATGTACACATGTGTATACAGCACATGAATACTGACATACATGTATACATGATGCACAAGATGTATACAACTGGTTCCAGTTGAGCAATAGGAGCAAAGTACCATCAACAAGCAATGTACATGACCTGCTTAGGTAGGCTATAGGCTAGGGATTATGGCTATGCATGTCGAATACCTTGGCTAAAGGGATAGCTCTTGGACCTATGCTTATCTAGTTGTTAATCAATTGGATACTGTTTTCCAGGCTAGCCTTATAGCTAACTACAAGCCTTGATTTTTATGTTGGCTAATGAGTGGTAGCAAACTTGGTTGTAAATCAAGCCTACGTAACTATAGTAACCTACAGTTATTAAACTAGACTGGAGCCCTAGGTATATAGTAGGAGGTTAATTATTAGTGGTGAGGATATGTGATTATTACAGCTACTTTTTTGGAGTATTTAACTGACAATAGTTCAAAGTCAATGCTCAAAAGAAAACTGGCACAGATTAATGTGGTAGCGTTGCGCCACATAATATCCGGTAAACATTGTGAGATCCACTATACACTTTACATTGTACATGTATAGAGTGTACATACCTGAACTACCTGAACCATCGCATCCAATTTCATCAGTGTTGTCTCCACAGTCATTGTAACCATCACACTTGCTGCTATATCGAATACACAGCGCATTATCACATTCGTATGGAAAATCTGAGCACGAAATATGACGTGTGTATTCCATTGGTGCTGCAGAAATATAAATGCATACGACATATAAAGCAGAAATTATAAACAATGCCAGGAGGCTCAGTTAGTGGAGCATTGGTAAGCACATCGCCTATGTCGTGGGTTCAAGTTAGCCTCGTTCCCAGGCCTTCCCGCTATGTCGGCATTGCGCATGTGGACAGTTAAAAGTGGGGAAGGCCTGGTCTGAAACATCATGTGAGGTAGACACATGGGGGGAGTGGCAAGGATATAGCTTGACTTATTCATCTGTCATAGTTTTATAGTCAGTTAAGTGTGAACATTTCATGCCTGCTCCTCAAGTGCACATATTTTGGCCTCCAGCACAATGACCTCTTGCTCAATAGCCGATTCTCTTCCCACAGGTCTTCAAGAATAGCTTGACTGTAGCTCTGGTATGGACAGGGTTGCCGGTTTGATGCCCAATATGAAGGTCTGCCTTCCTTTGCCAAAGCTTCGTGCTAGAGTTCGAAAATGCCTCCTTCACTAGCAAGGAGGAACAATGAGGAGGTAAGAGAGCATTTGGAAACGTTGACTAAGGCAGTCTTGGATGTCCAGAATCCTGACTCGTTTGGCCTCAGGTCCATCATCAAGGTCATTGCTCTCGTATATTTCTTTCAGGTACTGAACAATCGCTGGCAGGGCAGCGCGTGTTGACTATAAAAGCGTGTTGTACATTCACCTTGCCACTCCCCCCATGCGTCTACCTCACGTGATGGTTTCAGACCAGGACTTCATTGCTTTTAACTGTCCACATGCGCAACGCCAACGTAGCGGGGAGGACTGGGAACGAGGCTAGGTTCAAGTTCCACCCGAGGCAGCCAATTTTGTTTTGGAAAAATGTGTTTGTACTTCTGCTACATTGTTTTGCCTTTCCTTGTCTTTGGATGATTAAAGTCATGTACAAGTATCTAGCTCACATAGTATTAGGGGTTCAGGTCTGTCCATCTCAGTAACATCGTGCATGGGTTTCTTAGTAGTGTGTATATGAAGTACTTACGTGTATATGGACATCCATCTTCATCACTGCCATCTGAGCATAAAACCCGACCACTACATTGGTCTGAGACACATTCTCCACTGTAACATCTAAACTCTGATGAGAAACAGGAGACTGCAGACAAAGACATATTTACATGGTACACTTCACAGACATATATATGTACTCTTGATACTACATGCAGACTGAAAAAAGCTACTGGAGGTATGAGGCTGTAAACATTTTCACAATGTGCCATCATACCAAAGAAAACTTAGAAATTTGAAATCATAAAGAGGGAAAGTGGCAAAAGTGGTTTGGAACGGACATGTCAATATACACATAACATTTCCCTTTAAAAGATATGTAAACTGTCTCTCATCACTGCCTTGTATACGTGTATATACATACATGCCTACGAAAATATAGTTGCAGTAGAGTAAGCTTATATAGTGTTAAATAGTTGTGGTGAGGCATTTGGGGGGGAAGAGAGCCAAACCACTTTCTGATATATACTCCTGTGGCTTTTACTTTGCTAGCATTGTTTACAACCTAAGCAGCACCTTGATTCTAAATAACAAAGGCCTATGTGTAGATTCTTTGCAGTTGCAGTTACAGTATAGAGTTTTTATTATTCACGACTTATTCATATTCATTTGTATCACCAACTACAAATAATTTTGTAAAGCTGCATTAGAAAGTTCATAAAAACAAGTCACAGTTTCTTGAGGAGTTGTTCTTCCTCGCTGATGAAGAGACGCTTGGGGCGCTATCTGAAGTCCAACAGTGTGCACTATTTTTGGTATCAGGTATTCTACCAATGGAAGAGATCCTGCCGTATTTCATGCACAATCTAATTGATGGAAGGTAGGGGCAGGTCTGCTCGAAACGTTTTCTCCGAGATAGCAAGTGGTTGCCAAGAAAAGCTGGATTTTGTCAACTTAAAGCAGGTCTGGTAGAGACTTATAGTTCGGTAGATAAAGCTTTATGGTTTTTGCTGCTCAAATTTCATTGAGCGGCCCTCAAGATCCGTAGGTGCTAAGCCATAGGTAGTCGTGCTAAAAGCACAGACTGCAGCAAGGTTTGACGCAGAAAGTGTTGGACTTCCGATAGCACCCCCAGCTTCTCTTCATCAGTAGGAAGAACAACTCCTCAGGAAACTGTAACTTGTTTTTATCAACTTTCATATGCAGCTTTTACAAAACTTTGTAGTTGGTGATATAAATGAATAGGTAAGTCATGAAGGATAGTACTGTGAATATAGGGATTGCTATGGTGTATCCCCATTGAAACCATATGTAAGGATACTCCTCATTTTCACTTTCATTTCAGTTGCTGAGAAAAGAGAAGTGTTGACAATTTGTAAAACAATACTACATAAACAAAGGGTGATGTGTTGACGATTCTTGTCCTACTCTCACCTCCAAACACTGCATAGGCGTACAGCTCTACCACTTATGTATGTACCGTCTGCTGGAGAAGCGGCACGGTATTCTACCATGATGCTAGCACCAAGCCAAAGCACTGGTGACTAATAGTACATTGCTAGCTGGTTTCCTCATAGTTCTAGTATTTCCAGTTATCAACAAAGTGCTAGTTGTTAGCAACCAAACCACACCCTGCTAATTACTTTGTAGCTCAGAGTGTGATTAATAGCAACTTGGTCAGATGTATATGGTGAGCATGTACTAGTGACTTAAAAAATGACAAGTGAGAAGAAACTTTGAAGCGTAATATAGAGATTGCATAAAAATGAACAGAAACAAGATTGTTTGATGTATCATAGCATGTCCGTGTCCCAATCTTGTCTCTGTTCACTTTTATGCAATCTCTATATATTTTATAAGCAAACTGTATACCATAACCTTAATGGTACATGTATGTACCATTAAGGGACATACAGCAATCTTCGAACTGGTAAGACCTAGATTTTAAAAGGGACACCAAATATATTGTGGAAATTGGAGGTTATTAATATGTATACTCAAGGTACCAGCCAATAGACGTCATCAGTCCTGCTTCTCTGATGCAGCTTACACAGGAATTTTTCCTACTTACCATCATCTATTTTGAATACAACTGCAGTGTAATGGTCTGAGTACAAACATCCCACATCATTGGAACTACTGTCTCCACTGAGGTAGTGAGAATTGTATTGTGATGTACTAGCCTGCCAGCCCATCACACCTTTACCCCACTCCATACTACCACACTCATAGATGAACACAGCATATGAGGATGAGTCATCAGTGATTAGGATACCTTGGAAGGTATTAGTTGTGGACTGTATAAAGATACATGTAGTACTATTAATGTGTGATGACTGGCACATATACATGAACATTTATGACATTACAAGTGTAGGGATAGTAGTCATGGGTTGGAGGGGGGGGGGTGGGGGCAAAATGCATCAGTATATGCACTGCAGGATATACATGTCATAGGATAGGAAGCAAATTTAAATTGGGGGTGCTATATACATGTAGTAGGGTGCATGAAAAAATTTGAAGCCACGGCCACTGACACACCTCCTCAACTCGTGTATATATACAGAGCGTTAGAATGAGGCCCTTGAGCAGACCACCCATGCACACACAAGTGCAAACTAAGTAGTAGTATTGCAAAAATTAGACATGTATTTTAGCAGAACTTGGAGTGTCTGAAGTAACTGATTCAGGAGGCAAGAAAGGCTACTTAATATCCACACCCACTAAACTTACTGTTTTATGCACAAAACACGCTTATGTTAGACTAAGAAGACAGTGACTGCACTACAGCCTAAGACAAAAATGTGTAACTGCTCGAAATAAAAACTACCCCACCACAAGCTATTAAAGCTGAAAACCATAGTCAATATAAACTGTATAATATTATTCTAAACTGTTCAGGTAAAGAGTACTGCTCAAATACTCTCCACACATTATTTCGACAATAAACTCGTATAGCCTCGTACTCGAGTTTGGGTGGAGCATATCATAGATGACGAAGAGGAAAGTAACATGTGTCAGTGATTACCTCGTCCTATTTACCGATTCTACTGGACTTCTTGATAGCATCTTACCATCTACCAGCTACTAGTGCCTCAGAACCACAGAAACAGATGGTTGTTACTATATAAATCATCATCGATAGCGATAAACTTACTTGGATATACTTTATACATCAGCAGAGAACTTACAATAGATCTGTCATCTTGAGGAACACCATTCCATTCTGCTACCATCATTCTAGTTCCATTAAAGGTATTACCAGTTTCAGATCGAATGAAGCTATTAACTGTATCCATCTGAGTGTAGTCAGAAGTTGTAAACTCTGTATATTTCACTGATCCTGTGCTGGTTGTGTCAATATCAGCAGCAAATGGAGCAACTACAGAATATGAACTGGGTCCAGGAAAGTTATCCAGAGATGAGTACTGAGGTGTTTCTCCCATTGAGAAATAACCATTTGTTGAGACCTACGCATGTATTCACGTGTAGAGAGCAAAATTGTCCGCAGTCACATAGTATTAGTATACTGGGTAATCATACAATCATACGGTTTGTAATAGGCACAGGAACATGGATGCAAATGTATATACAACTTAACTGTACATTCTATACATATATTTTTCTGTATAATACTCACATAAACACTGTAAATGTAACTATTTCCAAACTCAAATGCTCCCCGTGTTGACACAGGACCACCATAATCGCCATCTCCACTGGAAACAGATGAGGGGGAATTCAGGGTCAAGAAAAACAGTGTCGCTGTGACAGGAAAAAACACAAGGGAATAATATATGTATATAGTGCCTCGGGTAAGGTCAAGGTACTAAAATATTCAAAATGTCGGAAAAAGACTAGTGGAAGTACATCAACTTAAAACTTAGTCACTCAATGACTAATTGACCGACACTAGGTGTACATCATGTACACGCATATATTATACAGGAAAATACATGTGCATAGCACACTAGCTATGTTAGATATAGGAAGAAAGGCAATCGAGACATATAACTAGACAAACAAGACACACAGTACACAGACCAGACAAACAAGACATAGATTTCACCCACCATAACAAACCTTACAAACAAATGAAATTTATAACACACAGAAGTACATGCCAAATAAACAAACAAGGGGTACCAGGATGCCCAGTCTTGAGAACTGGGATGGTGGGTTAAAGAGTCTTTTACGGCTAGCCAACTCTCCCCACACATCCCAGCACCCCCAATTGGACAAACATAACACAAAGGCAGCCAAAAAAGGGCTTAGAAAAATATTTATAAAAATGTACTAATATGTAGCAGTGCCAAGACTTAGAAAAATAAAAAAATTGGGTACAATACAAAAATAGAGACATGTACACAACTAACCATAGAGCTTAGAAAATATGAATAGCACTAAAGTGCAAACCCTTGGCGCTATTTGTTTTTTCAACATTAAAGACAACTCACAGATTCACAGCAGATTGAATTTGAACTCGTAAAATCACCTCATTGTATGCGCATGCTCCAAACCCCGAGTGTGCGCATGCACCGCTAATTGATGGGTTGGGTCATGAACCGTCCTTGTGGTTTCTCTCGAATGCCATAGTTTTAGTAAAATCCCGTTTGAAGCAACGTTGGATTCACTGCTTTTCCATGGTGTGTAACTTCTGATGCCTCCACGGTGCCTGAATTGCACAAGAAGTAGTTGATGTAAGCCAGTGGAGACATACTGACTATATTAACATATTGGCTTTTTGCTTGTTTTCATGCCATAACTTTTTAACGCAGTAGTCTCAGGAAAAAAACCATTTTACATTTAAACCGCTACTTGCACTAATGCTTTTAGTATCAGTCAAATACCGCTTCGTTGTGAGAATAGCGAGAGACACACACACACACACACACACACACACACACACACACACACACACACACACACACACACACACACACACAGACCGACAAACCAAGTACCGTAACCCTCGCTGCGCATGCATGCCGAGGGTTAATAAAAGCAGCCAAAATGCCAGTAAGACCAGCTGACCATGACATTTAAGCAAGGTACATGTACTATGGTTGCAAGTATTGCATGGACACTACACAGTGTGGTGTCCTAGTAAGTAGGAGCAGAAATGTTGTGCAGCCCATACTACAGCTAGTGTCTCTAATTCTATAATTTTCTTCACGGGGATCAAGTGAGCGTGATGCATATGCTATAGGGTTAAGCTAGTTGTCCTTTCGCGTTTGAGAGAGGACAGCCCCTAGACCAACTCCACTTGCATCAGTCTCTAAAACAAACTCTGCACCCCAGCCCAAACCTAGGTTAGGCCAAAACACGTGCACTAACCAACAATCCGTTGACATGCAATTGTCCAGTAAAACTTTACGCAGTGGAGATCCTATATTAGCAAACTTGGGCACCTGAACCAATGAACTGCCTGATGTCACGTGTGGGACGGAGAAAGTCGGGACTTTAGAGATCGTAGGGGTCCACTTGAGAAGATAATATGTGTCCAAGGTATGGTACCTCATTCCTGAGAGCACCTCTGTTTAAGACGTAAAATGCCGCTCTGAGTGCTCAAAAACCTCCCTGAGCTGCACCAGGTGTCTATCAAAGCTCTTTGAGGCTATAAGAATGTCATCTAAATGTACAAAAACACCTTCACCTTCTAATCCTGCTAAGACCACTTGCATAACTGTCGCAGGGGTATTGCATAGCATTCGGACAAATTGGAATAGGCCATTGTATGTAGTAAAAGCTGACTTGGTGCGTGCATGATCATCCACTTCTATTTGCCAACAGCCTGGGGCTAAATCTAAAGATGTAAAAAATTGAGTTCCAGCTAACATATCAAGTATATCATCCACTCACGGCAAGGGAAATATGTGTTTGTTTTGCGATAATCCACACAGAAGCATAAGCTACCATCCAGGAAGGCTGTACTATCCCTTACCGCTGCATTTGCTCCATTACCTGGTCATGCTCAAGCTTATTTGCTGGGATTTCTAAGGCCTAATAGCTGCTCATAAAGAACAGGGTCCTCTGACACAACTCCCAGTACTGTCCCACCAGTACAGCAACAGTGGTCAGGAGAACTAGTCCAGTGCACATGAATTCTAACTCTTCCTGAGCCATCTGAAGTTTCTTCCACAGCTCCGGAACATCGTCAAAGGCGTGAGGGTCAACTGCGCCAACAGCTCCTGTTTGGTTTCTTCCTTCCACGACCGAGAGTGAACCACGTGACTTTTCACTACGAAGCCGACGTTGGACGCAGCTGCTTGAACACTGTTCCACTAGGTTCTTCAGTTCTCTCGATCCTTGACAGAATCCTGGCATGGCTTGACACCTGATTGTGCGGTACACACTCTTTCAGCAGTAGCATCACAAAGCCAACAGAAAACTGAAACTTACAACAGTTACGGCAACTACGATTACAACTAACTGAATAAATACATTCACCACAATTTATACCACAAAAATGACATCACTTCCATAACACATTGTGCATTGACTTACATGTACGTGTATGTGTACATCCCTCTTCATCACTGCCATCTGAGCATGAATCAACACCAGTACATCGGCGGGTGTCTGACACACATTCTCCAATGTAACATTGAAACTGTGACCTGGTGCAGTATACTGCCGACAAAGACACATATGTGGTACACTTCACAGACATACAGTACATGTCAAAAAACATTCAACAGCTCTGTTTCACACTCTGTTTCACTAAAAAGATGATGTGGAACAGTAACGTTGCGCAATGATGTTTCATTCTGTTCTGTTTCGTTTTGTTTCATTCTGTTCAGCAATGTCCATCGATGCCAGCATGGTGAGCTACTGAGAGCCAAGATCAGGATCGTAACTAGAATAATCATAGTGAAGGGGCGAAGGCTATATCTAGCCTCGCTACCAGGCTACGCATCCTATGCATCGACGCCCATAACTGCGCTATGCTAAGTTACTGATGTCAAAAAGCGGTACACAGAGAGTGAGTTTTTTACTGTATATATACACTTACTGTTACTATAGAACGATCCGTGACCTACTTGCATGCAGCGCAGCCCCACCTAGGGCCAAATGCACAACACTTCAATAATTATGGCATTTTTCTACATGCATATATTGTGTGAGACATTTTCACTTAGCTATATACTACTGAAATATTATTATGCACATTTGAAAATAATACACGAGCAGATAGAGTTTTGTGGTGGGCATATACGAATTTCAGTATTTCTTAATATGCACCTACTAGCAGGGAATGCAGAGGTGCTCTAGGAATGGCCTCGTAGGTTCTGTCCTCTGTCTCTCTCCAGGTGTTTCTCTGACCCATTCCCATTGTCTTCGTCATTCCAGCATCCAAAATACAAATCGCGTGATTGGTACATTTGCAAACAGGAGGACATACGTGGTTGGACAGACAGACATTAAGACTGATAGTAGAGCTATTGAAATCATCAATGTAGGGTTTGCTCACGCTCGCCCCAACTACCTAGCCATATTACCCAGCAATGTAAATTATATTCTGTGCTGGGCAATATTTTCCAGTTATACTGCCCAATCAATATTAACCAATTAAATTGCAGAGCACATTGCACATTGCGTGTGCACTCGTATTGTTAGCAATGACTGAAAGGGTAAATGGCAGAGGTTTAACACCAGGTTGAAGACAGGCTAGGTAACAAACACCTTATTGTGTGGTTTATCAGGCAATATTGCGAGTTATTGCACTCCAGTGCAAGTATTACCCTCGCCTTCAGCTTGGGCAATACCTCACACACTCGTGCAATAACTTGCCATATTGCCCCATAATAAGATATGGACCTAGAGATTTATATACGAAAGATAACAGAAAAATGTTGGACAGGATTTAAGGAGATACACTGTACTCAAGGTGCCAGGTAAATGTCAATAGACTTCTATCAGTCGTGTTTCTCTGATGAAAGCAAATAATGATGCTAATGGTGTATATGGATCAAATCACCACAACTTCCTACTTACCATCATTTATTTTGAACACAACTGCACTGTAAGTGGTTGAATACAAACATCCCACTTCACTGGAATTACTGTCTCCACTGAGGTAGTGAGTGTTGTATTGTGAATAACCCTCTTGCCAGCCTATCAAACCTCCACCCCACTGCATACCACCACACTCATAGATGAACACAGCATATGAGGATGAGCCATCAGTGATTAAGACACCTTGGAAGGTATTAGTTGTGGACTGTATAAAGATACATGTAGTACTATGTGGGGCACTTATACACATGCATTTACATTTTTCAGGAAAATGTGCAAAACAAGTGTGTAGGGATGGTGGTCACAGGTTCATTTAGAATATGATCCATGGGAGGGGGGGGGGGGCAAATGCATCAGTATATGCAGTGCAGAATATAAATGTAACTGCCCGGAAACTACCCCAACACAAGTTACTAGAGCTGATAGTCAACATAAACCGTACATTAATATCCAAATATGACAACAGGTTATTGTGAGAATACTGAATATCTATTCCGTATATACTTGTACTTGATGATACTTCTTCCCTACACCAAGTGGCCCATTGGCAAATGGAACTTTACAAATCAGCAGAACTTACAATAGATCCGTAATTCTCACGAACACCATTCCATTCTGCCACCATCATTCTAGTTCCATAAAAGCTATCACCAGTCTCAGAGCGAATGAAGCTACTAACTGTATTCATCTGAGAATCAGAAGTTGTAAACTGTGTATATTTCACTGATCCTCTGTTGGTTGTGTCAATGTCAGCAAAATATGGAGCAACAAGTAAATTTGTACTAGGTCCAGGAAGGAACAGAGGTATGTATGGAGTTGTTTCTCTCATTAAGAAATAGCCATTTATTGAGACCTACACATGTACGTACATTTGGAAAGTAACAATGTCAGCGGTAACAAAGTATTAGTAGTGGTAATCCAGAAAAATTCAAACAGGTATATGGTTATAAAAAGGTATAATACACAGGAACATGGATATGATCTCTGCCTGCAAATGCAAATACAACTTACATGAACAGATAGTAGTACACAGATGTTACATGAACAAATAGTACTGCGCACACAGTAGTACTCACACGAAGTACGTTAATGTAACCATTTCCAAACTCAAATGCTCCCCGTGTTGACACAGGACCACCATAATCATCTCCACTGGAAATAGATGAGGGGGAATACAGGGTCAAGAAAGACAGGGTCCCTGTGACAGGAATACCACATATCATGACGATATACATGTACATGTACATGTATACATGTATAGTGCATCAGGTAGGGTCAGCTAGGGTATAAATACTATTTATGAAAGGTCGGGGTAAAAGATGATCAGGCAAGTTGAAGTTTAAACATGTACATGTGGGTCCATAGAATTTGAAACCATCCAATCTATATTCAATGCTGAGATTTCACATGCATAGTGTCGAAAAGGTACCATACATGATTTTATCCAGGGGGAAAATACATGTATGCCCCATTTGTTTAGTACATGTATACATGAATTTGTTCAGCTGTCAGTATTTGTTGCACTGGACTGGAATTGAATCTGCACATTAATTTATCACACAGTACGGTAGTACTGTGTATATAGGGATTGCTATGGTCTATCCCCATTGAAAACCATATATAAGGATATTCTTCATTTTCACTTTCAATTTGAAGTTGATTTCACTTTTAATGATATCAAGGTGAAGAATGCGTGAAAAATAACCATGAAACAAAAATTGGTTGATATGTGATGTAAGATATGCGTAATATCACAAAAGTGCATTTCACATTTTTGCCCATGTTCTTCATCTTCTTATTATTCTTCTTCTTCTTCTTGAAGAAACGTAACTCAATAACCATAAAATCAATGAAATTGAATCTTTGCATGTGGAAATGTATCATTACGTACTGGGGAATAGAGGTATAATTTTTTCGTTAACCCTTGTAGTTCATGTACTACTGATCGTTATCTCTCCCCGCAATGTATTATGAATGAGGATAACTAATGAGCAAAACTCAGCAACCATGGTAACTATCAACTTGAAAGTTAGCATGTGTAGAGATATCATCGCTAATAGCAACATGACAAAAGCATATGTTATTAACCCTTGTGATTCATGTAATAATGATGTTAACACTCCTCTCAATGCAATACATGTACATATATATAGCGATTACGTAATTCATTTTGAATGTAAGTGCATAGTACACGCATATAGTTAGCTTGCGTCATACAATAAAACGATTACGTCATGAGACAATACTCATTAATGACGTCATTTACACCAGCTGCGCATGCGCAAAAGCTTAGCAACTAGCGCGTAACAACTAGACACGAGTGAACTGGCTGATAGAGAACGTGTTGACGATTTGTATAGCAACTAGCACTTAGTACTACATAAGCAAAACAGAGATGTGTTGACGATTCTTGTGCTACTCTCACTGTCAGAACACTGCACACGCGTACAGTGCTCTGCCTCTACGTATATACCTCGGTAAGCTTAGTATCATAGATACCATATAGTATATATGCTTATATGCCGTCTGCTGGAGAAACGGCACGCTATTCTACCACGATACTATATACCACCAAGCCAAAGCGCTGGTGACTGATAGTACGTTGCTAGCAGGTTTGCTTATAGACCAAAGTGTACGCAGCTGCTGCTTGCAACCAAACCACGCCCTCAGTACTAATCACGTATTTATACAGTAGCTCAATACTTGGTCAGATGTTTATGGATATGGAGAGGACATGCTAGGGAGAATTATTGCTTTACAATAGTAAAAAAATGACAAGAGACAAGTAAATAAAAAATTTAGGAAATTTGAAGTGTAATATAGGGATTGCATAAAAATGAACAGAGACAAGATTGGGACACAGACATGCTATATACATCAATGTACTAAAAGGTATGTTGATGTACATAGCATGTCTGTGTCCCAATCTTGTCTCTGTTCATTTTTATGCAATCCCTATATTACACTTCAAATTTCCTAAATTTTTTATTTACTTGTAATATGCAAGTGATCATGTCAAATTTGATTCACAAACTGGTAATATTGGGCTCTCCTAATACCCCATTGTCATAATCATGTAGACAAAGAGAGAGATGACTACAGCAAGTGTGGGTAGTAGCAACAAAAGAACACTCCTCTACCTCGTCACCAATGAGACTACATGTACATGTAGGTGAGAGGTTCAAGTCAGTGATAGCTATTGGACATCAACAGATGGCCATACACACACTAGCTATCCTCTTGTCAGTGGATGACATAGTTGTTCTGACATCTCCAGTCCATCTACACATGGCCATACACACATTACCTCTACACCTTGTCAGAGTACCAGTGGATGATGTACAGGGGCGATTCCGGAAAAGTCATCAGGGAAGAGCTCAAGTTTTGCACAAAGGGATCACACCCCTTGTTTTTACACATACGTGCTACACACAGACCATAATACATAGGCGTGGTCATTAGCATTGCATGTGTTCGCACAGTCTGCTAGTAAACTAACCGATACATCTATATGCAATTTGCACTATATAAAAGAGCTTCAGAGCCAGGGGAGGCTCAAGCTCCCTAAGCCCCCTCACCCTAGAACTGTGACTGATGTAACAGTAACTGTGTCATCCAGAGATGCTCTGACAAAGGGGAAGGCAATGTGTGTATGCATGTGGACTGAGACAGCCTGAACAGGCCTACATGTATATATGACTGACTGAAACTGCATGGACTTTATAATTAGCCCTTACAGTACCGAACCACGTGCTCTAATTTGCCCCAATGCAACTATCTACATGCTGTTCTCCCTAACTATTGAGTCCTTTTCCAACTACAATGTAGGTCATTACAGTATACCTGAACCCCAGGACTCGAGCAAGGTTAAGAGATGAGTCTAATTATGCACGAACGAGCGCCTATATACGTTCGCCCCAACGCACTACCTCACCTCCAGCTAAAGCTTGATGGGAGCAACAGAGGAGAGCCAGTATAACGGTAGTGAGAGAGCGTCCCGCCTGCATGGTAGATTGTCACTTGGTCCGACAATTTACTCGATAACATGCTGAATGAGCACACATCACGTGATCTACATTGCGTTGCAACCTGACACACCTATTGCATACAAGTTATAGTGGTTGAAATGTAGCAACATCTACTTAAGCCTTTGCATAGTTGTCTTGTTGCATCAACAACTTTTTGATAGCAATTGAAATAACACCACAAGGGTTAAATAACCCTGCAATTTTACAGTGATAATAGTGTTGCAAATTATTTGGCAGTAGCTTAAATCTATGCAACATTTTACCATTGAGTCACTTTTAAATTCCCCTGTGCAACTCCTACACGCAACATAATTGGAAGCAAGAAAAGAAACGCTACTAGCTAAAAATGTTTTAGACATGCACTGATTTCAATTATGCTTAGCATTGATGGTAAGCGGGAGTGGGTGTCAGTTTTAGAATTACGTGGTGACACATGCGTAGTTGCGGTGGACATACGTGTGTTCAAATAAATAAACTCCCATTGAACGAATAAAGTTGACTTTCTCCCACTCGCCAGTTATAGGCTAGACCAAATGGTTCATGAACAAACATTACTAAGACGCTGCAATTATTAATGTTTATTGAGTCTCAGCAGCTTTTGAAAAATCATATCACTCTTGCAACAGATATCCAGCATCATTGCCAGTGACATCATGAGGAGGTGGGGCAGTTGGAGGTGGGTAGGCCTGGTTAGGAGGTGGACCAGCAGGAGCATATCCAGGATAGGTCTGGCTTTGAACAGGATATGGAAAATTCTGCTGCAGTGGCCAAGAGTAAAAAGGTTGAGTTACATATATATTCTCTTCCTTTAGGTGGTGTAAATTAACACCACATACATGTACTCCATTGGGCATTGTAATACATACATGTATTTACAATAATTATTGCTATATCTAGATAGACTACTCTATCCAATAATTATGGACACTTGTTCCACTATATACAATCACTTTATTAAGGAGTACTAGTGAACATATTACCAGAGGTACTTGCTGGGTGGGGTTAGTAGCAGCAGTGACAGCATCATAGGAGGGTGGGGCTCTTGAAAACTCAACTGAGCATCTTTATACACTGGCTGTTGTGGATATTGTGGATATTGTGGTTGTGCACAGATATTAGTCATTGACATTGTCTGAATTGGAGGGACTATATACAGTGGCTCTAGCAGCTGGGGTGGTTGCAACAACACGAGTTCGGAGTGGGCGCCGACTTGTCGGATTCGAATTGCAGCACATAGCAATCCCAATAAAGATGGAGATCCCAATAAAAAGTAGCAGGAAGACTGGACCAACAATAATTCCTACAATTATGCCTACAGTCCCTCCAAAACATATGTGTATATGCTGACTTATGGTGAAACAAAACATGGCAGGATTTCATTTACAGAGGGAGGCAGGGGAGAAGCTCCCCCCCCCCCCCTGTCTGATGACTTCCCCCCAAAAACCTAGATGAAACCCTGCATGCATGGCAAAGAGGTACGCTTTACCTTTCACAAAATCTACAATGTATACATGTAAGAATAATGCTAACAAAAATAGTGACTGTTTGTTGCTGTAGTGATATATTTGCATGCCACCTACATGTGTGTATACATGAATATCACATACACTTACATACAGTATGGGAGTTCACCTTCAGCGTGAGATGCTACGCTGATTTGTATACAGGATTCGGTCCAGCCAGCTAAATATGCCTCGGCAGCTCAGTTGGTAAGAGCATCACCTTGAAAGCGGATCAATAGTTGTGGGTTCGAGTACCACCCAAGGCAGCAAAACAGTCATTTTTAGAAAAAAGGCAATTTTTCTAAAAATGACTGTTTTGGGCAAGTTATGCTGTGTTGCTTTGTCTTCCTGTTATGTTAATTGTTATTGTTGTTGCCTTGCCTTTCTCTGAAGTGATTGTTAATACATGTATAAACATACGTGTACATATGATGCAACTGGTCCAGTTGAGCAATTCGCTACCACTTAAACCATTTAATCTTCGGCCAGCAATGTGTTCCAGAATACATGATAACCAGGCTACAGATGGTAGGCTACAGATTATGGCTACACATGGCCTGTTAATGAGTGATAGCAAACTTGGTTGTGAATCAAGCCTATAGCTATAGTTACCTACTATTGTTAGTGGAGGTAACAAGCCAGACCAGACTAGATTATCGAGTATTGAGTGATTACAATGCTAAACAAAATGTGGTAGCCTTGCTGGTTCATTGACCACATAACATTATATGTATACATTTTTCATGATCTACGTATGTGTTAGTTTGAGGTACATTGTATGTGTACATTTATATCCAGTTAGTCAGGTAAACATTGGGATATCACTTACCTATCAGTATACACTGTATATTGTACATGTGTATATTATACATATACCTGATGTTGATTTTGATGGTATTGCTGTTGTTGCTTGCTCTATTATTGTTGCAGAAATATGAAATGCATCTGTACTCTAATGTAGGTAAAACTCATCCCTGCTGTTAAGGTCTGCTGTGATTTCCAGTAGCTACCACTTGAAATAATAGGTATTTAGTGTAAAGTGTTGGCTTTACCTGTTCACAGATTAAGCCATATTGTGAATGCTATAGTAGGGATTGCGGACTGGTATCGATGCAGACATGCTAAGATGCGTCAACATAATATGCTATGGTAATCAACATAATATTGATGTATACATATTGCATGTCAGTGTCCCAGTGCATGCTTGTATCCAAATCTTCCTGAGCTTTTAAAACTCTAGTATTTCCCCATACTTTACAAATCACCCCAGCATTTTCACTAGTGCACCTTTGAGGAAAAAGTCTGGGAACCGAGGCTACATACTTAGTAGCAAAGCAACATGAACCTTGACGACTTCATTTTCTGTACTGCACACATCTGTACAGACTTTCTCTTGGTAACCAAAATCAGAGTGGACAAAACTATAGTAAAGGTATGTCATATATATGCAGCTTTGGAAAAGTAGTCAGATGACTCAGATCCTACGTTATATATACCAATTACCATAATGATTGCTATGTGTGCAGTTATAATATATATATATAATCTGAGATTACACCAAACTGATCATGAACAAATTACTAGGATTGCTGCAGTGATTATTGAGTCTCAGCAGTTTTTGAAAAATGATATCACTCTTGCAACAGATGTCCAGCATTATTAACATTCCCAGTGCCATCATGAGGAGGTGGGGCAGTTGGAGGTGGGTAGTCCTGGTCAGGAGGTGGACCAGCAGGAGGATATCCAGGAGAGGCCTGGTTTTGAACAGGATATGGAACATTCTGCTGTAAGAGATATATGGTTTGTTTTGTAACTGTAAAAATATTCTCTTCCTTTGGCCTGTGTATAGTAACATCTTTACACACTACAATATGTACATAATAATATGGATATAGGTTTTACAGTAAAATAAATACCACTATAAGGAGTGAACATATTACCATAGGTATTTGCTGAGTGGAGTTAGCAGCAGCAGTGACAGCATCATAGGAGTGTGGGGGTTGTTGAAAACTCAACTGAGCGTCTTTATACACTGGCTGTTGTGGATATTGTGGTTGTGTATAGAGAACTGATGGTTGTGGCTGTTGTGGATGTTGTGATTGTGCATAGAGATTTGTGTTAGCTGTTGATGTTGTCTGATTTGAAGTGGCTCCAGTGGCTCCAGTAGCTGGGGTGGTTGAAACAACATGAGTGCGGAGTGGACGCTGACTGCTCCAATTCGCTTTATAGCAGATTACAACCAAAACAATACAGAAGGGACCCCCAAATATACCCAGCAGGAAGATCAGACCAGAAGTAAGGCCTGCAACCACTCTAGCTACAGTCACTGAGAAGAGAGAACATAAAATATAATACAGGAGTAAAAACATATATCCATAGGTTAGGGATTGGCCACCAGGTGGTCTACAATCCAGCCACAATTACAGAAATGGCACCTACAGTGGAACCTCCCATAACGGACCTTCCGAGAAGCTGACACCCACGCTACAACGGACACTTGCCGTGTTACGGATTGAAACTACCATAGCTGTAATACATTAGCAACCTCCGAGAAGCGGACGCTTCCCGATTCCGGACAGCGGACAAAA
The DNA here is from genome assembly GCA_963970385.1 of Theonella swinhoei. Classification (NCBI taxonomy): domain Eukaryota; kingdom Metazoa; phylum Porifera; class Demospongiae; order Tetractinellida; family Theonellidae; genus Theonella; species Theonella swinhoei. Next base: position 8,547,041 of record OZ019946.1, read on the forward strand.
TCTTTGCGCCGAATGGCGCTCCACCGTGCATTTTTGCCTCTAAATAGCGAACACCCGGAAGCCACTTCCCTAAAATTGCACAGTTGCGCTTGCGCAGTACGGCGCTATGTACGGGCGCAACGTCAGTAAATTCATTGTGTATACAGCGAAACCTCACACGCGTTACAAGGAGGCAGTACCTGCTTTAAAAAATGTACGTGTACAAGTTTCTTGCATTCAAAGGACATGGAAAAGTGTGTATTGGTCAGACAATTGATAGGATTGCCAATATTACACATCAATTAGCAAGACGACAACTTTACTTGACTATTTTACACACTAACTCATTTACAAACTTCACTACATTACTTGTATTCCATCCCAAGTATAAAATTAAAATATTTCATGAACCTCCGAGATAAGGACAACCTCTGAAGAAAGGACAAAAGTGCCGTTCCCAAAGTGTCCTTTCTTCGGAGGTTCCACTGTATATGTAATTATTACAGCTACTATTTTGGAGTGTTTGACTGATTAGAGTTCAAAGTCAATAATGTGGTGGCCATGTACCACATAATAGCCAGTCAGTCAGGTAAACATTGGGATCATCTGTACACACACTGTACATTGTACACGTAGATCGTACATACCTGAACTAACAGTGAAGTCTCCACAGTTATCACCGCAGTTATCTCGCCTACAGCTTCCATCATCACCTGCATATTCACCAGGAGGGCATGGTGATGATGTTGTTGGTGCTGCTGTTGTTGCTGCAGAAATATAAATGCATGACACGCCAGTGAACAATACCAGAGCAGAGGCAGAGAACCTGGTGGGCAGGGGGGCTTGAATCCCCCACTTTTTGATAAGGGGGCTGAGACCCCCAAAATTGGAGCTTTTCAATGGGTCAAATGAACGTATTAAATACCTCTAGATAGCTAATAGCCTATGATGTATTCAGAGCGGTTGTTTATAATAAACTCCCCACTTTATGAACACCAAGCCCCCACCCCACCACTACCCCACCCCACCACTTTTGATGTCTGTCTCTGCCAAACAATTACAGTTTGGGCTTTGCCTGCATGATCCACTCAATTTGTTGCTCAGTTAGTGGAGCATATACATGTACATACAAGTATCTAGCTCACATAGTATTAGGGATCGAGGTCCTTCTTGACACTGACTTCCACCTCAAATGTTACATACAATTATAGTGGTCCTGTGTCAACAGGGACAAGATTTGGGTTTGGAAAAGGTCACATTTCCGGTGTTTATGTGAGTGCTATACAAAAACATACATGTTTACACTGTGTACTATAGCTACTATTGACGGATGTCCACAACCTTTCTTAAGGAGTCCCAAGTCTATTGCGTTCACCAGTACTGGACATGTTTGTATATGGTTATGTGTACCAGTACTCCGATTTACTGAACAAAATTATGCATTCAAATCTACATGTACACGTGTAGGTTTTAAAAAAATGGCTATTTCTTAATGGGAGTAGCACCTCAGTACGTGACTCCAGGTAGCATTCCTGGATCCAGTTCATATTCTATTGTTGCTCCATTTGCTGCTGATATTGACATAACCAGAAGAGGATCAGTGAAATATACACAGTTTACAACTTCTGACTACACTCAGATGAATACAGTTAGTAACTTCATTCGATCTCAGACTCGTAATACCTTTTATGGAACTAGAATGATGGTGACAGAATGGAATGGTGTTCCTAAGTATCAGGGATCTATTGTAAGTTCTGCTGATTTGTAAAGTACATGTATCTACATACTGTACGATGTTTCTACATGTATATCCATTTGCCAATTAGTCAGTCGGTCTAGAGAGGAAGTATTATCAGTACAAGTATGCATGGAATGGAGGGGAATGTTCAGTATCATCACATAACCTGTTGTCATATTTGACCTATGTTTGGGCTATGTCCCAGTGGTAACATTAGTCCTATGAAGACTGCATAGCTCCCTGTAGGGGAGGGCAATCAAAATTGTTTCTAGCTCTGACCATACAGAGCAGTGACATCTAGCACTTACCATAAAATTACATGTGTATAAGTACATGTATACAAATGCTACCTACATACAGTTCAAACACCTTCCAAGGCGTCTTAATTGGTGACAGCTCTTCTTCATATGCTGTGTTCATCTATAAATGTGATAATATGGAGTGGGGTGGAGGTCGGATAGGCTGGCAGGATGATAATTTATATATATCTATACAACACCCACTACCTCAGTGGAAGGAGGAACTCCAATGAATGTGGGATGTTTATACTCAAACACTTACAGTGCAGTTGTGTTCAAAATAGATGTCAGTGGTCAGTAGGAAGTTGTGGTGACTTGATGCATAATATTAGCATCATTATTCGTTTGCATCAGAGAAGCATGACTGATGAAGTCCATTGGCATTCACCTGGTACCTCAAGTTATCTGTGATAACTTTCCCTAAATCTTATTGCTAGCTAGTTATCCCACATTTTTGGTATCTGGTATCTTTCATGAAATCTCTAGTGTTACCAGTCCAAATATTGCTGTGTGTCCCATAGGGAAGTATAGAACATCCATTAACTGCACATAATGTACATGTAGGCATGCATTATTTAGAAATCTTAATTTTTCTAGAGAAAACTATAACTACATAGGTTGAAAATCAATGCTGAGAGAAGCTAGCAATGTAAGATGAACTCAAAAAGCCCAGGAGTATCAGTACAAAAGAACTGTGGTGTGGCTCCCCTCCTTGCATGCCACACCCACAACAATTCTTTGAAGGATGTGGAACTGCATAAGCTTACTCTTCCGCAACTCCATTTGTACTTCCATAGGCAGGTGAATGTGAATGGACTTTAGTTGTATAAGTAGCTATCTATTGAAGAGAGATGTTATGATTAGCATGTCATCCCAATTTGCCTTTATTTGTGTGATGGCACATTGTGAAAATGGTTGCTGCCTCATACCTGTACCTCAACAGGGGCAGCGGCAGCAGTTTGGAGTTGGGAGAGGGAGCAAGATTCAGCTCATGTGTTCATTAAAATATGTATCAATGCCATGCTACACTGGCACACCTGGGGCTACTATAGTAGTTATCTGCATGCGTAGTAGTTAGCATGTTTCAAAACGCATTGAGTGCATGCTTCAGCAGCAACACCGTCATCATAGCACCTATTTTATTGGGGGCCTACTGGAATATTGGGGGGGGGGGGGGGGGGGGGGTAATTACCCTCCCTTCTCCCTCTCTGCCAACGTCTCTGCTTCAATACCGTTTTATGCATATGGTATCAAGGTGAAGTGTACCATATCTTTTTCTACAGTCCAATGTACCTCGTCACTGTTTAGATGTTATGATGGAAGATGTGTCTTAGGCACCCATCACTGTACTGGTAATAATTCATGCTTAGATGGCAGTGATGAAGATGGATGCCGTAAGTACTTTATGTACACATTAAGAAACCAATTGCAAGGCACAATGTTGTGGAGGACTGACAGTGATAGGAAATATTGAGGGGATGCATGTATATATATAGTGCCTCAGGTGAGGTCAATATAGTATATAAATATTTGAAGTTAGGGGAAAAGGCTAGTGGAGGTAGTTATATACATCAACTTAGCAACAACTTAGTCATCACCAACTGATCAAACTAGATGTACATCATGCATGTACATTTACATACACATGAGTATGCATGTGTAATATTGTGAAATAAGTGTACAAATGGCACGCGGATTTTGGTACTAAGAACTAAGAACTATGTGCTCTAATTTGCCCCACCGCTCTAAATTGCACCCTATTTATCCATAATAATTATATGCATACTTTAACTTCCCCGCCCTAAACTATGAAAAGTCCTTTACAATGTAACGTACTGTATTATACATACTTGAACCACAGGACTCTATAGCTAGCAAGGATCAGACGTGTCTAACGCACTAGCGAACGAGCGTCCATATTCGTTCGCCCCAAGGCACTATATACCTCACCTCCAGCTAAAGCTTGATGGGAGCAACAGAGGAGAGCCAGTATAACGGTACACAGACAGCGTCCCGCTAGCATGGTATATAATACCTACGGTAGATTGTACCTTGTTCGAATTTACGAAAGAGTGCATGCTGAGGGAGTATTATAGCTTCATATCTACGTGTACATCACGGTGTCACAGTATATTTTATCCGGGGGATAGTATATACTATCTGGCGATAGTATATCCTTAGCATATTTTATCCCACGTCAGGATATTTTATCCCTGCATGGTGATCAAGGTATGTCGCAGAATATTTCTGTTGCTACCCAGTCCAGCAGTCAGTCAGTGCTCACTGAACAGTAGCTATGGGATGTACTGTCACAGAGGAGAGATATAAAGAGCTGATCAACTACATTCGTTGCTACATCAACCCGTCTATCCCCTCCATGCAAATCAGAAACGTGGATTTAGCTTTCCAAATGCATGCACATGAGTATTGTGTTGCTGTATTCTCACTTGATCGCTTTTTTTATTGACTGATACGTACTTCTTACTCGGAATACTTGCCTACAGCCATGTAGATCTACCGAGGGCCGATCTAGCGGCTACACCGTCAAACCCTGACTGAAGTCAGTATACCTTATCATAGCACAATGCCATGCATCTTTGCCCTTCCAGAAATCTATAACAGTGGGGTAGAGTGCTACACAGCCCACTGGACACGATGGTTGAAGTCGCATGTAACTACTAGCCTTAGGGGATAAAATCTCCTGACCACGGATGAAATATCCTAGGAAAATTATCCGGCCGGATAGAATATTCTATCCTGATAAAAAATCGGGGGGATAAAATATACCGCGACACCGGAAATCCTACGTAGATCTAGCTGGAATGCTTTATGGCACTTGTCCAGGATGAACTATTGATCAATCTGGTGATCACATATCCTGGTTTTATATAGCTTACATACATTGCATACATTTGTGTAGGATGCAACACACATCAGATATATGCATCACAGCTATATATATCATAGAGTCGGTAGACTCTATATGTAGGGATGGCGCCGACACGCCCATTAATATAGATTTTGGTCAGTGACAGTTATTATGTTTTTCCTATCTGTTGAGCTATCTATAATTATTTTCCTTGGAATTTTAATTAAACCTCAGTGCCATATCAGCACAGATATGGCAACTGTGTGACATCACTGGCAGACAATATTTAGATAGCAGTCACACCGCTTCCTGCTTCCTTGATCCACCCACGCACTAGGCTACAATGCTGAGTATTCAACATGCATAGTGTCTAAAGTATATACATAGTGTATACAGTACATGAACCTAATACCAGCATCACATGTACATGTAGTTTCACCACGTACATGTATAGAGAGAGCTACTTTCAGTGGATGATGTAATGTCATTCATGGTGATTGTGTGTAGTCTGACATACATGGCTGGACAAGTGATGTCACAGTAACTATGTCATCCACACATACTCTAACAAAATGCTAGGTAGTGTGTGTATGGGGACAGTAGGTCGCAGTAATCCCTGGCCATCTGTGGATGGACCACGGATATCACAGTAACTACACGTATCTCTAATACTCTTACAAACCCAGTATCAGTGGATGATGTAACAGTACCTGTGTCATCCAGAGACACTCTGACAAAGGGGTAGGTAATGTGTGTATGCATGTGGACTGAGAGAGCCTCAACAGACCTAGGAATGACTGTTGTACGTGGATTTTAATCTATTAGCTCATAAAAGTCATTTTGTCCAACTACAATGTAACTTACAACCCCAGGACTCACAGTAGTCAAGTTTAACAGACGGTGTCTAACGCACGAACGAGCACCTATATACGTTCGCCCCAGCGCACTACCTCACCTCCAGCTAAAGCTTGATGGGAGCAACAGAGGAGAGCCAGTATAACGGTACACAGACAGCGTCCCAATAACATCATTTTGTCACCTTGTCCCGATGGATGTCCGACAATTTAGAGGTATTATCAGGCCCGTACGCAGGTTGTTAAAACGGTAAGTTACGTGGAATTGTTTTGCGCGCGCGCAAGCGTGCCACCTAGGGGGGTGTGGGGGCATGCTCCCCCAGGAAAATTTGTATTTTTAGACCTTCTGAGATCGTTTCTGATGCGTTTTTGGAGTAATAAAGTCCCTGCAAACGCTCACTATACTTGACTAGCAAATACTTTTATATTTGAGGGATGAGGAGCTGTGCATCCATGTGTAATATGTGCATCCAAGGCTGATGAGAAAACGCGGCAAGAGAATGCAATCAGTGCGCATATCGATTGTAGTAACATATATATAGTCTCTAGCACAAGTTAACATTATAATTCATGTTATAAACGTTTGTAACGCAATATAATGAAGTACAAATCAATACTGTCAACTTTATAGTCAGCTGTCAGACTCTCTACTTAAATCAAATAGCATACTTGGAGCCTCAATTCGACGAGGATACTTCTCAAGAAATAGTTTGCGAACTTGATTAACATCAATGGTTTCATTGTAATTACAGTGAATTAAAGCTATGTTCAGTTTGAGTGCATCTCAGGTAGTTGTTGAGCCGCCGCAGAGTGGACGCAGAACGTTCACATGCACATGAACTAAGTGGCAGTGTAGCAAACAACTTTAGCAACGCATAAATATTGGGCAATGTTGTTGGAGAACATTGCTGCAAAGCCTTGCTAATGGAGTGCAGTCTCTCTTCCTTCGATACACTGAGCCATCTACTCTTCCACAGGTGAAACTCCTCATCAACTAAATCAGAATTAGGTTAATCATCAGCATAAAAGGACACTGCTTGCTCAAATCTATGTATAATTGAGTCTGGATTGATATTGACAGGTAGGAGCTTCTGAATTGAAGCTGACTATTTCACATGAGTAGCAAATCGGTTAGTCAAGTCACTAATCAAATGGTCTAGAAAAGGAATGGTTACTGTAGCTTTAAAGTACTCCTCCACTGAATCAGTGGGTGGATTAGAACGATTTTGCTGTCGCCAACTCAAACGAGGCCTACTGACAGCTATTTGAGATCGTTCAGCAATTCTACAGCTATGCTGAAATATGCGATGGGCATACTCATCAACATTTTCCCTGAGTGATTTATAAATGAGGAAGAGTCCTCCACTAAGGCAATGCCAGATATTATATCTTGACTACTTCCTTGTAGTTTCACTGCAGCTTCTTTCAAACACAAAAGGGAATGCTGCAAATAACCAGAGTACACACAAACTCAAAAGAGAGTAATGCATTCAAGTGAGCCTGAGCATTTCGTTTGTCCTCTACTGACCATTCCTCATTATACAACTCATACTCACTATTCCCATAAATAATAACTTCACACATACTAACCAAAAGAGGATGGCTTAAAGAAAATCGCTCCCAACCATCAATGTTCTCTACCCAACGTGTTATGCACACATACAAAAGAGGCGACCTACTTGATGCACCGTGACCCTGAACTATATTCTGGTACACAGCCTTCAGCAATGCCTCTCGCTTTGGGGATGCTTTTATCCAAAGAGTAAGACTCTTAATGTGATCAATAGCATTTCTTACACTTATTGCAGTGCAAGCAGAAACTATTGCAAGGTTCAGAGAATGGCCAGCACAGTGACTATATAATGCCTTAGGTTGTACATCTCTGATGCGTTTCTGTACTCCAGATTTTTCACCACTCATAGTAGATGCCCCGTCATAGCCTTGCCCCCGCAGTTCATAGACAGTCCCAGCCCTTCCAAGCATTTGACAATGGCATCAGTTATATCAACAGCCCTAACACATTCTAGTTTCAAGAAAGTGATAAATTCTTCTCTAATTTGGGATTGGGCATCAACAAAACGAAGACACAAGCACAAATGCTCAACATTATGGCTGGATACTTCATCAGCCAAAATAGAATAGAACCTAGCTTCTTTCACCTCCGAAAGAATTTTACTACGAACAATATCATAGCCTATGATAGCAATGATATCGTTTTGTGATCTAGGTGAAAGATAGGTTGCATTCCTAGCTCTAGGTTGATGCAAGTGCCTGTACAATAAATTATCACTCTCAGCTAAAAAATTACCAGGATTCTTGACTGACAAAACATCCTCAACATCTCCTCGAAATGGCAAACCTTGTGTAGCGAAGAATATAATAGCACACACAATCTGTTGAAGAACGTGCTTATTCTCAGCAATTCAAGACTGCTGTGCACTACTGACCATAATATCCAATCTAGATGCTGGATTTTCAATTGTGCTTTTCAAAACCTGTGTAGCTTCAAGTGCATCTTTGTGATACAATAGTCTTGAGTGGGTTTTCAAAACATCACTAAGTTTCACCCAATTAGCAAAAGGTTTGTTTACAAGCACACCTTTGTCCTTGCGCTTATCTTTATCAAGTAGAAGGGAACAAGCCCCACAAAATACACCATCAAGAGTTGGATTATATCGCAACCAAGGGAACTTCTCAAGCCAAACAGACACACAGACACACACACACACACACACAGACAGACACACAGACACACACACACACACACACACACACACACACACACACACACACACACACACACACACACACACACACACACACACACACACACACACACACACACACACACACACACACACACACGCACACACACACCCAAATACCGTAACCCTCCTGCGCATGCGCGCCGAGGGTTAATAAACTTTGCCTGTTCATGGTTAATGGGCAGTGGAACTATGGTGTCACTGACCAGATCCTCATGTGCAGAGAAAAGCAACAATTAAGTTATTATGTGTTGTACGACGTCGAGAAATTTAAATACGTAATCTCGCTGCCTCTCCGCGCATGAGGGCCTGATCAGCTTGAATATAAGCTTAATTAAGAGAGTCTGCCGGGCTAACCTCGTCTGGAGGATGTTCTGAAAAACTCTCGGTTATCTGGGGAGTCTCTTCCACGCTTCATATTTGCTTGCACTTATAATCTCGTGAACTAACTGTACACTTGATGCGCATTTTAACAACATTTACAGTTACGCGACATTTATATGATTATTTATTATCTACGCATGCGTGCTACGTACGTCAGCCATGGATCTTTTTATCAGCGATCTCACATCTCACCTCGTGAGTTTAGATCTAGCTAGGCGAGTTACATAGGTATGAGTCAATCACAATCACTTGTGATGCAGGTTTACACTGGACCTCGAAAAACCAATCATGTTGTCGATGCTGATCTCTTCACTTTGAACATTGATGATCTTGTGGCGGTGTTTTGTGAAAACTATGCAAGGGAGCCTGTTATTGAACGATGCACTCAAATATTTGACGAAACCATAGAAGTACTATGGATGGATGGCAGCTATAAATCATTCTGGAAGCCTTGGAAAGTTCGAGATGCCAAGAATCGTAGAAAAGTAGTAGACTGGGTTGATCGCATACCGAAAATGTCAATATTATTGTTTGGGTTCACACTAACCACTACCAAACACCTCAGAAGGAAGACGATTGAGCGGCTCAAGGAGTACATTAAAATTAAACAGATGCAATCTCCCTCCACACAGCTATGATGTGAAACTGGAAATGAAGTGGTCACAGTAGATGTGTCAACATTTAACAAGAAATATACATATTGTAAAGTTTTAGGAAAAATGATAGCTTTTTAAACTTTAAGTTGTTTTTTTAAATACATTTTTATCAAAATCTTGCTAATCATAAACGGAAGGTTAACTTCATAATGTGTTTGATCACATATCCTGGTTTTATATAGCTTACATACATTGCATAAATTTGTGTAGGATGCAACGCACATCAGACATATGCACCACATCTATATATAATATTTGCGTACACTGTGAAAGTGTTAACCTTTGTGGTGTAGTTTCAATCGTCCTCAACAAGTTGTTGCTGCAACAAGACAACTAGATCTATAAAGTAGCTACATTTTTAGACCAATATACAACTTGTACGCAATTTAGTAACTTGTGGACAACACACTGGACTAGCAATGCATACATGAAAACAATATTGACCTGACAGGATACATACTCCATATAGCTGATGCAATATGTACATTTCTGTAAACCTGAGGCTATATGAGGAGGTGTATATATATATATAGCACACTGCGTGGGCAGATCAAAGGAGCCGGTAGGGACTGTATATGCGCTAGAGTGCATCCTCTATAAAAACATTGCCACTATATATAAAAACATGGACTTTATAGGAGTCCTTAGTGGTCATTTGTGGGCTAGAAGTTGGGTATAACACCCCTTATTGTGCAGTATCCATTTACAGACACTCCCACTCGGGCGCTTTGCGCTCTCGTGAGTCATGTCTGTAAATTTGGATACAGCACTCTAAGAGGTGATGTAACTATAACATATATATACCGTACTGTATGATGTACGTTAGGTTGGTCTACTAATATGAGGAAAATATAAAAACATATATGTATACCATACTGTGTGGTGCATGTTAGGTGGTCTACTAATAATATAAGGAAAATGCACTTCCACATTGTGGAACATACACTTGTTTTCACTGAATCACACTGATGGGTGTAAATAGAGTTGAAACCCATTCCCAAATGATTCCTTACACATTGTGATGGTTTATGTAAAACAAGAAAAGAAAAAAGTAAAAGAAAAAAAAAGTAAAAAAAATGTAGTACACTGATGAGTCTGAGGTACAGAAAAAAGTTTCACTGTTACAGCTTTCGAGAAATGATATCACTCTTGTAACAGATATCCAGCATTATTAACATTCCCAGCAACATCACAAGGAGGTGGGGCAGTTGGAGGTGGGTAGGGCTGGTTAGGAGGTGGACCAGCAGGAGGATAGGCCTGGTTTTGAACAGGATATGAAACATTCTGCTGCAGTGGAATATGTAGGAGTAAATATATTAATACACTCTTCCTTTAGCCAGTGTAAATTAATCCACTTACACAATACATATCTTTATTACCTAGCCATATTGCCCAGCAATGTATAATTTCCTATTCCGCGCTGGGCAATATTTTCCCATATTGCCCAGTTATATTGCCCAGTCAATTTTAACCAATTAAATTTCAGAGCGCATGCGCATTGCGCGTTACGCGTATTGTTAGCAACGAGTGAACGGTAAAATGGCGGAGTTTTAACACCAGGTTGAAGACGAGCTAGGTAATAAACAGCTTATTACGTGATTTATCGGACAATATTGCGAGTTATTGCACTCGTGTGGAGTATTACCCTCGCCTTCGGCTCGGGCAATACCTCACACACTCGTGCAATAACTTGCCATATTGCCCGATATCCCACGCAATAAGATATATATATGTATTTGCATAATATGGACACTTGTTCCAACCACATGTATTAATGAGTAAACATATTACCAGAGGTATTTGCTGGGTGGTGTTAGCAGCAGTAGTAACAGCATCATAGGAGGGTGGGGCCTCTTGAAAACTCAACTGAGCATCTTTATACGCTGGCTGTTGTGGATATTGTGGTTGTGTATAGAGAACTGGAGGTTGTGGTTGTTGTGGATATTGTGGTTGTGCATAGAGATTTGGGTTAGTCATTGATGTTGTCTGATTTGAAGTGACTACAGTGGGTCCAGTAGCTGGGGTGGTTGCAACAACACGAGTTTGGAGTGGACGCTGACTGCTCTTATTCGTTGTATAGCAGATTACAACCCCAATACAGATGGGGACCCCAACAATACACAGCAGGAAGATCACACCAAAAGTAAGGCCTACAACCAGTCCAGCTACATTCACTGAGAAGAGAGAACATAAAATATATATACAAGAGTAAAACATTTCATTAAAATGTTCTAAGATGTGGGAATGGCAGTGTCAAAAATCAGACAAACAAGACGGGGCCCTTTCGCTGCAGAGAACAAAATATATGCTGAACACACAAAACATGGCAAGTCAGATGGTACACTTCACCTTACAATGTACATGTAAGTATAATGCTAATCGAATAGGTAAACGGCAATGTATGTTGCTGTAGTGATATATACATGTATAGCCATCTACATGTACATGTACACGTGTGTATACATATATAAACAAGTAAATAAAGTTTGAAGTGCAATATGCATAAAAATGAACATAGACAACAGACAAGTAAATTTTTATTTACTTGTCCTCTATAATTTTTTTACTGCAATAATTCTCACTAGCACATGCTCACCATTTCCATAAAACATCTGGCCATTTATTGCTATATGCCCTAATAATCACACTCTGAGATGTATGATTAGTAAGGCGTGGTTTGGTTACTAACATGGCAAGCCACAAGCTGCTGCGTACACTATAGTAACTACAACTACGAGCAAACCTGCTAGCAATGTACTATCAGTCACCAGTGCTTTGGCTTGTTAACGTGCCGCTTCTCTAGCAGACGTAAGGTACATACGTAGAATAGTAACTGGCAGACACTGTATGTGTATGCAGTGTTCTGATAGTGGAAGTAGCACAAGAATCATCAACACATCTGTCTTTTGTTATGTAATACTAAGCACTAGTTGCCATATGAATCGGTAACAAATTTCCCTATTATCAGCCAGTTCACTGCACCTAGTTGCTATGCACTAGTTACTAAGCGTTAGTGCATGCGCGGCAGATGTAATGATGTCATTAACGAGTCTTGTGTCATTACATAATCAGTTTATTATATGACACATGCTTTTATATACATACAATGTACATGTATGTACTATGCACGTATATTCAAAATGATATTACGTAATCGCTATATATATGTACATGTATTGCATTGAGAGGAGTGTTAACATCAGTATTACAAGAATCAAGGGTTAACAATATATGTTTTTGTTATGTTGCTATTAGCGATGATCTCTACACATGCTGACTTTCTGGTTGATGGTTACCATGGTTCACTTCATTTTTCATTCTTAATACATTGCTGGGAGAGTAGTACAAGAACTACAAGGGTTAACGAAAATATGCAATGATTTAATCTCGTTGATTTTATGGTTATTGAGCTACGCTTTTTCAAGAGAAGAAGATGAAGGAGAACATGGCAAATTATACATGTACAGTGGAACCTCCGAAGAAAGGACACTTTGGGAACGGCACTTTTGTCCTTTCTTCGGAGGTTGTCTATCTCGGAGGTTCATGAAATATTTTATAACTTTCTATATAACGGGGTGAAATATAAGTAATGTAGTGAAGTTTGTGCATGAGTTGGTGTGTAAAATAGTCAAGTAAAGTTGTCTGTCTTGCTAATTGATGTGTAATATTGGCCAATACACACTTATTCTGTGTCCTTTGCAAGAAACTTGGACACACATTTTCTAAAGTAAGTACTGCTTCCTTATAAGGTTTCGCTGTATACACAATGACTTTACTGACATTGCGCTCGTACATAGTGCCGTACTGTGCAAGCGCAACTTTGCAATTTTAGGGGAGTGGCTTATGGGTGTCTGCTATTTAGAGGCAAAAATGCATGGTGGAGCGCCGTTCGGCACAAAAATTTGTCCGTTGTCTGGAATCAGGAAGCATCCACTTCTCGGAAATTGCTAATGTATTACAGCTATGGTATTTTCAATCCGTAACACAGCAAGTGTCCGTTGTAGCGTGGGTGTCAGCTTCTGGGAGGGTCCGTTATGGGAGATTCCAATTAGTAATATGGAAATCACTTTTGGATATACAGCTGTATTGCACATATCTTACATCACCTACATGTATCAACCAATTTTTGTATAGCAGTTGTCTTTTATGCGCTCTCTACACTGATATCATAATCAACTTCAAATCGAAAGTGAAAATTAAGAATATACCTTATATATGGTTTTCAATGGGGATAGACCATAGCAATCCCTATATACACAGTACTACCGTACTGTGTGATACCGCATACACTTACATACATGCATGTATATACATGCACAAGGATGTGCAACTGTTTGCTACCGTTTAATCATCCAGCAATGCATGTGTCCAGAATACATGATGACCTGCCTACAGTACACGTCAAAAAACATTTCCAATATCGTTCATTACAATACCATTCCGTTCCACTAAAGAGCGCATGATATGGAATGGCAACGTTGCACAACGTTTCATTCCGTTCCGTTCAGTTTCGTTTCATTTCATTTCGTTTCGTTCTGTTCAGCAATCTCCATCAAAGCCAGCATGGTGAGCTACTGCAAGAGCCAAGAGCAGAGAATAATTGGGCGAAGGCTATAACTAGCCTCATTCCCAGACTACGCATCCTACGCGGTGACACCCACAACTGCGCTACACTATTTACTGGAGATGTCGAAAAGCGGCGCCCTACCTGCCCCAATGGTAGTTACGCCCATAGATGGCACTGCGAACTGCGTTGAAGGCCCATACACTGAGTTTGTTACAGTACATATACACTGACTGTTACTATAGAACGCTCCACAACCCGTACATATAACGCACTTGCGAGTAGCAAGTAGAGCAGCCCTGAAAAACCAACGCACAGCGCTTCAATATGGCATCTTTCTACAGGCATACACTCCCTTGAAGACTGGTCTGCAAACGAAACGAAACGAAACCGAATATGTCTTAAAACGGAACGAAATGCAACGGCACGACTGTCAAAAACAGCAAACGTACGAAACGTTAATTACCGTTTCACCGAATGAAACAGAACGATTTTGGAAAGGTGTTTTTGACAGGTGCTGTTCAGTAAGCTTACCGCAAGTAGACCTGTGCGTGAGAAGCAGAAACCTAGCTCGCATTTTTCATGGAAAGTTGACCACCGCTACTAATAGGCGCCCGTTGATGGAAGGAAAGTAAGCAAGCTTACATACATACACGTAGACACATCTACACTTGCACATGTGCTTTAATTAGAGTCTTAGTCTGACATGCTTTTAGTTGATCTACATGTACATGTACATGTACCTACATGTATATATTTGTAGTGAATGACAAGTACCTGGTACAGCTTAGTACATGTTTATGGAGAGTAGCACGGTGTACTAGTACAGCGTAGTAAATGACAAAGTACGTACAAGCCTTGATTTTTATGCTGGCTAATAAGTGGTACGTAGTAAAATTGGTTGTGAATCAAACCCAGCTATAGGCACCTACGGTTAATGGAGGTAATGATACATGTATACAGAAGGGAGGTGAAATTAATAGTCATACATTACAGCTAATTCTGTACATTTGAGTGATTACAGTTGTCTAGTGGCAAAGTCAATGCTCAACAACATGGATTAATGTGGTAACCTTGCTGGTTTATTGACCACACAATAAGCCAGTTGGATAAACATTGGGATACCACTTACCCATCAGTACACACTGTACATATACATGTACATGTAGATTGTACATACCTGAACTACAGTCATCTTCATCACTGTTGTCTCCACAGTCATCAAAACCATCACACCTGTAGCTATCTGGCTCACAGTCTCCATTATCACATGTGAATTCATCAGAATAGCATGATGATGTTGTTGTTGGTGCTGCTGCTGCAGAAATACAATGCATGACACAGCATCAAATAATGCACACCTCTCACATGGCTTAATTGGCTTTGCCTGACCCACTCAACTGGTTAGTCAGTTAATGGAGCATTGGCAAGAGCGTTGCCTAGAATGTGAATATCGTGGGATCGAATCCCACCAAGACATCTTAAAAAATGTTTGCTTTTTCGGGTGAATGATGTTGTTTTGCTTTGGGTATGTCTAGGATTATCACAGACTGTCACGGACTGTCTCATGTCCCCTAGTTAACCCCATTTGAGGAGCAGCCACAGTCCCTCCCCATCATTAAAGGATGTGGAGCCGAATGCATGGTGTGAGGCTCCACCCGAGGCTGGGCTCACGACGAAGAATACATGGAAGATGATAGGTAAATACATGTATATATGTACTGTATAGATACAGTAAACTCTCTTTTAACAGACACTCCAAACAGCGGACTTCTACCAAATAGCGGACGACCCTTCATGTCCCGGCCAAATTCACATTAGATACATACATTAAAAACACCTTAATCGCGGACAACTCTTATTTCCAGACAACGGACAGGGAGAACTGCACCAACTGATCCAGCTCAGTAGAAAGTTTATCCTGAATAACGGACGGTGGGCGTGGGGCTAGCCCTAACCACACCTAACAACTGCTGCCGACATCTACAATGTAATTGTGTGCAAGCGTGGCAAATTAGGGCGTTAAGGTTACGGAATGCAGTTTGCTCATTAATAATTCATAACTTACATATTCGTTTATATCACCATTACAAATATTTTTGTAATAATCATATGAAAGTTGATAAAACAAGTAACAGTTTTTTAAGGAGTTGTTCTTTCTTACTGATGAAGAGACGCTGGGGGCGCTACCTGAAGTCTAACACCTTCTGCGTCAAACCACGTTGCAGTCCGTGCCTTCAGCCAGCACCTATATGACTATTTATGGCTACCTAGGGACCTACATAGCCTCGGTTCCCAGGCCTTCCCCGCGTAATTGTGCGCGTTTTTAAATTGGGGAAGGCCTGGGATGAAACATCACGTGAGGGATGACGTGAAGCGCGCACCCGTTGACCTCGAAGTCACTACTGAAGCTTCTCGTTTGAGAATAGAGCTAGACTTACGCCAGTGTAAAGCGTAGCGTATATATACTCCATACTCACCAGCCATGTATGTCGAACGTCTCAGCTTTCGCGAGTATATACAATTTGTGAATGAGGCCAACAGCGGCGCACACTAGCGCATCTACCCAACGTCTACCCTCACGTGATGTTTCATCCCAGGCCTTCCCCAATTTCAAATGTTTCCCTCCCCCGCACAATCAAAACGCGCACAATTACGTGCAACGGGGAAGGCCTGGGAACCGAGGCTAGGACCTACATGTACTTGAGGGCCGCTCGATGAGATTTGAGCAGCGAAAGCCATAACACTTTATCTACCGAACATTAAGTCCCTCCCAGACCCGCGTTAGTAGACCAAATCGAGCCTTCCCTGGCAACCACTTGTCATCCTCGAGAAAACTCTTTGAGGGGACCTGCCCCTACCTTCGTTCTATTAGATAGCACACCGAATACGGCAAGATTTCATGTATTCTTAGAACAAACTGACGCCAAAAATAGTGCATGTTACACAACCATATGCCAACCGGCCAGCTAGCCTGCGCGCGCCGCCCACGAGCGTGCGCGGGCAAAACTGTATACTGTAACCTTAAATAGAATCTTGTCTCTCATGAAATGTGGCCACACAATAATTCCCCAATAAAGGACACCACCCGAATAATGGACAGTAGGCCTTGCACCAAAGTGGCCGTTATTCGGAGAGTTCACTGTACATATGAATCATATGGGACATCCCAGGACAGTCCATGGCAATCCTGGACATACCTCTTGCTTTGTCTTTGTGTTGTGTTGTGTTGCCTCGTACATGTCTGTCTAAGATATCTCATGGATGATTAAAATCATGAACAAGTATCTAGCTCACATACTGTTAGGGGTTTAGATCTGTCAATCTCCATAACATTGTGCATTGGTTACTTACATGTACATAAAGTACTTAAACAATTTTAATCTTTAACAGTAGTTAACACAGTATTAATACGGCCAAAAATTCCGAGAGCAACCAGGCTGTCCTCTTTAGTGGCAATAATGAGTACTACACTGTTGTACTGATAATTGCCACTGAAGAGAACAGCCTGGTTGCTGTCGAAATGTTTGGCCTTATTAATATTGTGTTGACTAGCGTTAATGACATTTTCTGCTTACTTGTACTACATCCATCTTCATCACTGCCATCTGAGCATGAATCAATACCAGTACATTGGTGGGTGCCTGAGACACATTCTCCATCGTAACATCTAAACTGTGACGAGAAACAGGAGACTGCAGACAAAGACATGTGTATGGTACATTTCACAGACACACTCTTGATACTATACACGTAGACTGGATAAAGGGCACCGGTGGTATGAGACTGCAAACCTTTTCACAATATGCCATCATACCTAAATATGAATGCACTAAAGTGCAGAACCTCGGAGCCACGCATGTGCAAACCCTTGAAAATACACACACAATTAAACTATATAATAATGTGCACGTGCAGTTTCCACAATGGCGGATAGCCATACAATGCAGGAAGAGGTGTATCACTGCAACGGAGCAGTTTCACAGTTATTTCGTGCTGATACTACTGTGTCTTTACAGTTAGTCTTACATGTGAGAAACTAACTACATAGGTTGAAAAACGATGTTGAGAGAAGCTAGAAAAAAAAGACGCACCTCAATTTTAAATAATGCACACCTATATGTATACATTTTGAGCAGCTAACTGCATGCTCCACACTTTTGTTAAGGGACATACAGCAATCTTTGGACTAGAATTTTTATGAGTTACCAGAAAAAACATGGGATAGGTAGCTAGCTGTAAATTGGACAACATTTAAGGAAGTTAGTGCAGATACATTTGTACATGTACACTGTGTAGTCAAGGCACCAAAATAGTCAAGGCACCAAAATATCCAATAGACTCTGTGAGTTATGCTTCTCTAATGCAAACGAATGATGATGATGATACTAGTTGAATGCTATACGCATTGTTGGCGAACAGGAGAGTGCGCACGCAAAATTAGAAGCACGTATAACATTACGGCCATCACAAATATCACTAGGAGGGCTCACTACACTCGCAAATTACGTCACCACAATGTCCTACTTACCATCATCTATTTTGAACACAACTGCACTGTAACTGTTTGAGTACAAACATCCCACATCATTGGAATTACTCTCTCCACTGAGGTAGTGGGAGTTATATTGAGATGAACTCTCTTGCCAGCCTATCACACCTCCACCCCACTCCATACTACCACAGTCATAGATGAACACAGCGTATGAAGAAAAGCTATCACGAATTAGGATACCTTGGAAGGTGTTTGTTGTGAACTGTGGGAAGATAAATGTAGCATGTCGATATACAAGTATATTAGTCTCGTACCCATGCAGGCCCCTCCCCATAGCAGGGAGAAGTCTGTTTGCACACGTACATAATATTTCCAGTTAGGGGAGATTTGTAAAAAAATAACCATAGAATATGTACAATGTAAATACAGAACATTGAAAAAAATTAGATAGTGTGGGTCGAAAATTGATAAAATTTTTGGGCGTCAACTTTACATGTGCGCATGCACGATCTCCCCGTGGTGACTGCACTGAATAGGCATGTCACTATATTGTCACTCGAGTCACGCTCTAGCTCTAGCCAAAGTCTGCGTTTGCCACCTGCAGAGATAAATACAGTACCGATCAGATGCAAGGTATAACGCATACGCGTTTGTCTCCAGCACTTAACGCGTTCATCTCCAGCTCCACACGTGTTTACATCCGGAGGTACACGCGTTCGACTCTAGCGCTAAACGCATTTGTCTCTAGCTCTACACGCGTTTACATCCGGAGCTACCTGCGTTCGCCCTCAGCGCTAAACACGTTTACATCCGCATATACATGTACGTGCGTTTGTCTCCAGCACTAGCTCTACGTAAATGTACATGTATTTATACATCTGGCATGCTCCAGCGCTCAGCACGAGTCATCAAACAGAATGGAGGACCAAGTGGTTTCTAGTGTATTTCTGTACATACATGTACTAGTGTATCTACTGTATATACACTGTATTATAAACAATTATTATGCCACGCCTACCTCCAGATGTCAATGCTTGTCAGTGGTTTTAGCGCTGGAGACGAACGCATATAGCCCTGGATGTAAACGTGTGAAGAGAGGGAGACGAACGCGTTTAGTGCTGGACACAAACGCGTGTAGCGTTAGAGATGAATGCGTTTAGCGTTTAACACAAACGCGTGTAGGTCTGAATGTAAACGCGTGTAGCGCTAGAAACGAACGTGTGTAAAACGCGTATGCGTTACACCTTGCATCTGATCGGTACTGTAGTTCCACTAAAGCAGCAAACAAAGAGGTGGCAAGAGAGAAGTGCTCAAGCGGGCATAGAAGAGCGAGTTCACATCTTACACTTGTGCCATAAATTTGTGTATATACAATGTACATGTATGTATGTAAAGTGCAAAACGTTATTATTAATGGATGTTATAGTGCAGTTATTACTAAAAATGTTAAATATTTTGGGTTTATATTTTGTAGCCCAGTTACATGTAACATCAAAGGAATCACAAGCTGCCTGGAATAAGAACTGCCCTTGATTTAGAATGTACACATGTACAACCACAAGCTGCTAATTTCATGGTACATGTAGATTCATATCCAAATATGACAACAGGGAATTTCTGTTATGGTAATACTGAACATTCCTCCCTACATTCCATGCACTTGTACTTGGTGATCCTCCCTCCCTCTGCCAAGTGGCCCATTACAAACGGATGCACATGTAGAAATATTGTACAATTTAACTTACAATAGATCCCTGATACTTAGGAACACCATTCCATTCTGCCACCATCATTCTAGTTCCATAAAAGCTATTGCCAGTCTGAGATCGAATGAAGCTACTAACTGTATTCATCTGAGTGTAGTCAGAAGTTGTAAACTGTGTATATTTCACTGATCCTGTGCTGGTTGTGTCAATATCAGCAGCAAATGGAGCAACAACTGAATAGGAACTGGGTCCAGGAAAGTTATCCAGAGACAAGTATCGAGGTGTTTCACCCATTGAGAAATAACCATTTGTTGAGACCTACAATACACACAGTAAATTGGAGTATTGGTACTGGTAATCTAAGAGGTTATTAGTACACCTAACCATGCAAACATAGATGAGAGCATCATCCCCAGGCTCATAGTTAAGACAAGGAAGAGCTTGGTATGCAAAATTGCGTAATCTCAAATTACGCAAGTTCTAGTTTAGGAGCCCTAGAGTGGTACACGTGATTTCATGTACCTGGCTCATCCCCCTCTTATTTTACTACGGGTGCAAAGATCGTTCATTATATGCTCACAGGGGAGAGCTTGGGGATGAGGCTAGTATATGGATATAGTATACAGGCACATGGATATTAATTCTTACCTGTACAGGTACATGTACATGTACATGTAAGTACGAATTACATGTATATGAACAGACAGTAGCTACAGTACACAGTGTTCACATGTATCCTTTTGTACAGTACTTACATAAACACTGGAAATGTAACCATCTCCAAACTCAAATGATCCCCCTGTTGACACAGGACCAGCATAATCGCCGGTAACAGTTGAGGGGAAATTCAGTGTCAAGAAAGACAGTGTCCCTGTGACAGGAAATATTGAGGGAATACATGTATATAGTGACTCAAGTAAGGTCAGGGTACATGAAATACAAAATACGAAAGGTCAAAAACATTATCAGGCTAGTGGAAATATACCAACATATCAAGTTAGTCTCTCAGATGACCAACTGACTGACACTAGATGTACATCATGTATATAAACTACATGTACATGTACATGTACATACACACAACATTTTCCAGTGTCAAAAAGATCTGTCTCAGTTTCATTCGTTGTATCGGTGAGCTTCAGTAACATACATGTATGCATGCTTACATGCATTTAAGTGTAGTTACTTGGAATTTGAAAATATCTAATCTACATTATGTATTAGTTATTACCTGGTAGCGAGGGCCGTATGGCAGATATGCATGACGTCATACAGTGCCATATCTGCCATACGGCCTGCGCTACCAGGTAATAACTAATTTGTAGCCTAGTAACTATCTGATAAGCGCCGTTCACTATAGCAACAATGACGTCAAAGGACTTAATTAGTCTGCAAGAGCAGTGGAAAGAATGGAAGATCAAGAAACTGCTGTTCCGGAGTCGTTTTTTGCTGGCCTAGAGTGTGATTTTCAGGAGGCTGCTAGTTCTATTACTCAGGACGTTCCTAGTACTCCGGGCCCGACAGATTTATTTGATGAAAGTATAGTAGACTGGCTTACTGATGCACAGCCCTCAGCACAGCCAGGTCCCGTCACTCGAAGCAAGTCTGCTACACGCTCACTTGTTAAGGTTCTTGGAGAGTCGCGATTTGGTAATCAAGTACCAAGTACAGAAGAGTTAACTCGAGCTTCTAAGGGCTTTGTACCAAAAAATACTGTGGAGAATACGCAATGGGCACTACGCAATTTTGAGTCTTGGAGGCAGTGGCGGTGTAGACAGATGCCTGATGACACGGTCCCTGTCGGACTGGGTATGCTAGTGTGGATAACCTTCATCCATATGAAAGGCCATCTGAGGATCAGCAACGTGTGGTTTCTAGTGTAATTTCATCAACTAAGAAGTTCGACTATAATAGTATGAGTGAAACTGTCACTGCTAAACGACAATGTACCATGCAAAGCAGATTAGAAACTCTTGGAGCACTCAACTTGCACTCAAACCAAAACTGCACTATTAATATAGATTTTGGTCAGTGACAGTTACTGTTTTTGCTATCTGTTGAGCTATCTATAATTAATTTCCTTGGAATTTTAATTAAACCTCAGTGCCATATCTGCACAGATATGGCACTCTATTGCATCACAGAGTGCCATATCAGCACAGTATGGCAACTGTGTGACATCACTGGCAGACAATATTTAGATAGCAGTCACACAGCTTCCTTTGATCAACCCACGCACTAGGCTACAATGCTGAGTATTCAACATTCATAGTGTCTAAAGTATATACATGTACATAGTGTATACAGTACATGAACCTAATACCAGCCTACCTCAAATTGGCAAAAATGTTATTACATTTGTGTATGATAGCATTATGCTATGCACTGAATGGATAAAAGCTGAACTACTGATCTGTGTACAAGAACCTCTTTGATCAGAACCCCTGAAATAGGACACTGCCTTTAAGAGGGGGGGGGGGGAGGAACTTTTTTAAATTTTAAATACGTACACACACACACACACACACACACACACACACACACACACACACACACACACACACACACACACACACACACACACACACACACACACACACACACACACACACACACACACACACACACACACACACACACACACACACACACACACACACACACACACACACACACACACACACACACACACACACACACACACACACACACACACACAGTTTTTAGTTAGTTTCCCCACGTACATGTATAGAGAGAGCTACTTTCAGTGGATGATGTAATGTCATTCATGGTGATTGTGTGTAGTCTGCCATACATGGCTGGACAAGTGATGTCACAGTAACTACATGTCTGTCATCCACACATACTCTAACAAAAGGATAGGTAGTGTGTGTATGGGGACAGTAGGTCACAGCCATGGACACTTACTGGCCATCTGTGGATGGACAAGGGATATCACATTAACTACACGTATCTCTAATACTCTTACAAACCCAGTATCAGTGGATGATGTAACAGTACCTGTGTTATCCAGAGACACTCTGACAAAGGGGTAGGTAATGTGTGTATGTATGTGGACTGAGAGAGCCTGAACAGACCTAGGAATGACTGTTGTACAAAATTAATGGCGTGGATTTTAATCTATTAGCTCTTAAAAGTCATTTTGTCCAACTACAATGAAACTTACAACCCCAGGACTCTCAGTAGGCAAGGTTAACAGACGGTGTATAACGCACGAACGAGCGCCTACGTACGTTCGCCCCAGAGCACTACCTTACCTCCAGCTAAAGCTTGATGGGAGCAACAGATGAGAGCCAGTACAACGGTACACAGACAGCGTCCCAATAACATCATTTTGTCACCTTGTCCCGATGGATGTCCGAGTTATAGTCGCCTTAGGACCCGACGCAAGGACCCACGCGTAAGTGTTAACCCTTCAGCCGCTAAGTCCACACGCGCCGCGCGCGCATGCGCTCCTCTCTCTCTCTCTCTCTCTCTCTCTCTCTCTCTCTCTCTCTCTCTCTCTCTCTCTCTCTCTCTCTCTCTCTCTCTCTCTCTCTCTCTCTCTCTCTCTCTCTCTCTCTCTCTCTCTCTCTCTCTCTCTCTCTCTCTCTCTCTCTCTCTCTCTCTCTCTCTCTCTCTCTCTCTCTCTCTCTCTCTCTCTCTCTCTCTCTCTCTCTCTCTCTCTCTCTCTCTCTCTCTCTCTCTCTCTCTCTCTCTCTCTCTCTCTCTCTCTCTCTCTCTCTCTCTCTCTCTCTCTCTCTCTCTCTCTCTCTCTCTCTCTCACTCTCACTCTCACTCTCACTCTCACTCTCACTCTCACTCTCACTCTCTCTCTCTCTCTCTCTCTCTCTCTCTCACTCTCACCGCAATAAGTATGACATCATCCACAGATGAAGAGAGGAGGGTGTGGTGTGGCAGGTACACCTCAAAATACAAGTTGTTTGGACAACCATGTGTGGCTATCTCAGTCCCATCACATTCTGCTAAGACTAAATTCAAAGAATGAATGAAACATTATTCCCAGGAGATGATAAATGTATTACAAGTAAATAGAAATTTGAAGTGTAATATAGGAATTGCATAAAAATGAACAGAGACAAGATTGGGACACAGACATGCAACATATCTTTTAGTACATTGATGTATATATATAGCATGTCTGTGTCCCAATCTTGTCTCTGTTCATTTTTATGCAATCCCTATATTACACTTCAAATTTCCTAAATGTCATATTGGTCTCTTGTCAATTTTTTTACGATTGTAAGCAATAATTCTTACTAGAATGTACTCTCCGCATCCATAAATGTCTGGCCAAGTATTGCACCTGTGGAGTGTGGGAGGCCAGAGTCATCTTGTGTCTCATAACTCCCACTCGGGCGCTTCGCGCTCTCGTGAGTCGTGTCTGTAAATTTGGATACAGCACTCTAAGAGGTGATGTAACTATAACATATATATACCGTACTGTATGATGTACGTTAGGTTGGTCTACTAATATGAGGAAAATATAAAAACATATATGTATACCATACTGTGTGGTGTATGTTAGGTGGTCTACTAATAATATAAGGAAAATGCACTTCCACATTGTGGAACATACACTTGTTTTCACTGAATCACACTAATGGGTGTAAATAGAGTTGAAACCCATTCCCAAATGATCCCTTACAGATTGTGATGGTTTATGTAAAACAAGAAAAGAAAAAAGTAAAAGAAAAAAAAGTAAAAAAATGTAGTACACTGATGAGTCTGAGGTACAGAAAAAAGTTACACTGTTACAGCTTTCGAGAAATGATATCACTCTTGCAACAGATATCCAGCATTATTAACATTCCCAGCGACATCACAAGGAGGTGGGGCAGTTGGAGGTGGGTAGGCCTGGTTAGGAGGTGGACCAGCAGGAGGATAGGCCTGGTTTTGAACAGGATATGGAACATTCTGCTGCAGTGGAATATGTAGGAGTAAATATATTAATACACTCTTCCTTTAGCCAGTATAAATTAATCCAATTACACAATACATATCTATATGTATTTGCATAATATGGACACTTGTTCCAACCACATGTATTAATGAGTAAACATATTACCAGAGGTATTTGCTGGGTGGTGTTAGCAGCAGTAGTAACAGCATCATAGGAGGGTGGGGCCTCTTGAAAACTCAACTGAGCATCTTTATACACTGACTGTTGCGGCTGTTGTGGATATTGTGGTTGTGAATAGAGAACTGGAGGTTGTGGCTGTTGTGGATATTGTGGATATTGTGGTTGTGCATAGAGATTTGGGTTAGCTGTTGATGTTGTCTGATTTGAAGTGACTACAGTGGCTCCAGTGGCTGGAGTGGTTGCAACAACATGAGTGCGGAGTGGACGCTGACTTCTCTTATTCGTTGTATAGCAGATTACAACCCCAATACAGATGGGGACCCCAACAATACACAGCAGGAAGATCACACCAAAAGTAAGGCCTACAACCAGTCCAGCTACATTCACTGAGAAGAGAGAACATAAAATATATATACAAGAGTAAAAACATTTCATTAAAATGTTCTAAGATGTGGGAATGGCAGTGTCAAAAATCAGACAAACAAGACAGGGCCCTTTCCCTGCAGAGAACAAAATATATGCTGAAGACACAAAACATGGCAAGTCAGATGGTACACTTCACTTTTCAAAATCCTACAATGTACATGTAAGTATAATGCTAACCGAATAGGTAAAAGGCAATGTATGTTGCTGTAGTGATATATATATATATATATATATATATATGTATTGCCATCTACATGTACATGTGTATATACATATATAAACAAGTAAATAAAGTTTGAAGTGTAATATAGGGATTGCATAAAATGAACATAGACAAGACAACAGACAAGTAAATATTTTATTTTACTTGTCTGTTATTTTTTTTACTGCAATAATTCTCACTAGCACGTGCTCACCATATCCATAAAACATCCAGCCATTTATTGCTATAGGCCCTAATAATCACACTCTGAGATGTATGATTAGTAAGGCGTGGTTTGGTTACTAACATAGTAAGCCACAAGCGGCTGCATACACTTTAGTAACTACAACTACGAGCAAACCTGAGTTACGTTTCTTCAAGAGAAGAAGAAGATGAAGAACATGGCAAATTATAGTAATATGGAAATCACTTGTGGATATACAGCTGTATTGCACATATCTTACATCACCGATCAATCAATTCAGTTGCTTTTTATGAGCTCTCTACACTGATATCATTAAAAGTGAAATCAACTTCAAATCGAAAGTGAAAATTAAGAATATACCTTATATATGGTTTTCAATAGGGATAGACCATAGCAATTCCTATATACACAGTACTACCGTACTGTGTGATACCGCATACACTTACATACTTGCATGTATATACACGCACAAGGACGTGCAACTGGTCCAATTTGCTACCATTTAATCAACCAGCAATGCATGTGTTCCAGAATACATGATGACCTGCCTAGGTAGGCTATAGCTATAGGCTGGCCACCATTAACTACAATCCAGCCACAATTACAGAAATGGCATGTCTATGTTTGTTAGACCTATGCTTACATCTGTTTGTTATTGAATTGGATCCTGTTTTCTATGCTAACCTTCATAGCTACAAGCCTTGATTTTTATGCTGGCTAATAAGTGGTATATACATAGTAAACTTGGTTGTGAATCAAGCCCAGCTATAGGCACCTACGGTTAATGGAGGTAATGATACGTGTATATAGAAGGGAGGTGAAATTAATAGTTATACATTACAGCTACTTTTGTACATTTGAGTGATTACAGTTGTCTAGCGGCAAAGTCAATGCTCAACAACATGGATTAATGTGGTAGCCTTGCTGGTTTACTGACCACACAATAAGCCAGTCAGGTAAACATTGGGATACCACTTACCCATCAGTATACACTGTATATATACATGTACATGTACATGTAGATTGTACATGTATATACCTGAACTACAGTCATCTTCATCACTGTTGTCTCCACAGTCATCAAAACCATCACACCTGAAGGTATCTGGCTCACAGTCTCCATTATCACATGTGAATTCAGAACATGCTGCTGCAGAAATACAATGCATGACACAGCAGTAAACAATGCCAGGAGGAAACACCTCTCACATGGCTTGGCTTTGCCTGACCCACTCAACTACATTTGTACATGTAGTTGGTCAGTTAATGGAGCATTGACAAGAGCGTTGCCTAGAATGCGAATATCGTGGGTTCGAATCCCACCCAAGACATTTTTAAAAATGTCTGCTATTTTGGGGCAAATCATGTTGTTTTGCTTTGTCTTTCTGTTGTGTTGTGTTGCCTCGTACATGTTTGTCTACGCATCTCATGGATGATTAAATCATGTACAAGTATCTAGCTCAGTATTAGATCTGTCAATCTCCATAACATTGTGCATAGGTTACTTACATAAAGTGCTTAAACAACTTTAATCTTTAACACTAGTTAACACTGTATTAATAAGGCCAAACATTTTGAGAGCAACCAGGCTACCCTCTTTAGTGGCAATAATGAGTATTACACTGTTGTACTGACAATTGCCACTGAAGAGAACAGCCTGATTGCTGTCAAAATGTTTGGCCTTATTAATATTTTGTTGACTAGCGTTAAAGATTAAAGTTGTTTAAGATGACATTTCCTAGTCAAGCTAATATCTTTACTATACTTACGACATCCCTCTTCATCACTGCCATCTGAGCATGTATCAATACCAGTACAGTGGCTGCTGCCTGTGATACATCTTCCACTGTAACATCTAAACTGTGACGAGAAACAGGAGACTGCAGACAAAGACATATGTGTATAGTACACTTCACAAACACACTGTTGATACTACATGTAGACTGGATAAAGGGCAGTGGGGGTGTGAGGCTGCAACCCTTTTCACAATATGCCATCACACCAATGGAAAACTAAATATGAATGCACTAGAGTGCAGAACTCTCGGAGCCACGCGTGTGCAAATCCTTGAAAATGCATGTGTTATTAAAACTATATAATAATGTGCATGCGCGGTTTCCACAATGGTGGATAGCCATACAATGCAGGAAGAGGTGTACATGTATCACTGCAACGGAGCAGTTTCACAGTTATTTTGTGCTGATACTAATGTGTCTTTACAGTCTTGTGCTGATACTAATGTGTCTTTACAGTCTTACATGTGAGAAAACTATAACTACATAGGTTGAAAAACAATGTTGAGAGAAGCTAGCAAAGAAAGACGCACGGTACCTCAATTTTTACGTAACGCACACCTATATGCATACGTTTTGAGCAGCTACATGTAACTGCATGCTCCACACTTCCGTTATAGGCAGCAATCTTTGGACTGGTAAGACCTAGAACTTTTATGAGATACCAGAAAAATATGGGATAGTTAGCTAGCTGTAAACTGGACAAGATTTAGTGCAGATACATTGTATATGAAAAAAACATATCTGGTGGGGCCAGACAAGCTAAGCGATCCCTGGACAGCGTTGTTTCGAGCTTATTAGCTCTCATCAGCAGGGAATACGCACAGCTTGTCTAGCGCACCACCGGTTTATATACGCAAGGCGCACCAGAACACTAGTGGTTCGGCGGTTTCAGAACTAATGAGATTCATCCACCACATCATTACCTACGTAGTGCCTGCCACGCCTAGGGCAATAAACTGGGCAGGGCCCCTGACTCAAACACCACCAGTCACGGGTTGGGCCGGGGCAATGAAGCCACCAAAGACACCCTATATATATGTACATATTGTACGTTGTAGTCAAGGTACCAAAATATCCCACAGACTGTATATAACAATACGATATGTACAGTTGCCTATCACAAATATATATATATATATATACATAGAAAAATCGCCTGTTCAGATCACTAGGAGGGCTCACTACACTCACCAATTACATACACCACAACGTCCTACTTACCATCATCTATTTTGAACACAACTGCACTGTAACTGTTTGAGTATAAACATCCAATATCATTAGAATCACTCTCTCCACTGAGATAGTGGGAGTTGTATTGAGAAAAATCATCCTGCCAGCCTATCACACCTCCACCCCACCCCATACTACCACAGTCATAGATGAACACAGCATATGAAGAAATACTATCACCAATTAGGATACCTTGGAAGGTGTTTGTTGCGAACTGTAGAAAGATAAACGTAGCATGTCGATATACAAGTATATAGTCTCGTAACCATGCAGCCCCCTCCCCATAGCAGGGAGAAGTTGGTTTGCACACATACATAATATTTCCAGTTAGGGGAGATTTGTAAAAAAAATAACCATAGAATATGTACAATGTAAATACAGAACACTGTAAACCACATATATGAGAAATCTTGGGGGGCACATGAAAACACTGTATATGAGGACGGTCTGTTCGACTTACATGTACATGTAAGGGGGGCAAAATTTTAAGGCAAATGCCCCCTCTCGTCCCCCCCCCCCTAAAAGAAACACTGGTGTGGCAGCATCAACTTTACTTGTGCGCATGCGCGATCTGCCCGTGGTGACTGCGCTGAATAGGCATGTCGCTATATTATCACTCCAGTCACGTTCCAGCTCTAGCCAAAGTCTGTGTTTGCCACCTGTAGAGATAAATAGTTACACTAAAGCAGCAAACAAAGAGGTGGCAAGAGAGAAGTGCTCTAGCAAAGAAAGCGGCCATGGAAGAGCGAGTTCACATCTTACACTCCTGTCATCAGTTTGTGTATATGTGACCGGATATGCAAAAACCGAGCACTTTGCACACGGGATGAAAATTGCGTTTAGATTCATATCCAAATAATATTTGGATATGAATCTACATGTACCATGAAATTAGCAGCTTGTGGTTGTACATGTGTACATTCTAAATCAAGGACAGCTCTTATTCCAGGCAGCTTGTGATTCCTTTGATCTTACATGTAACTGGGCTACAAAAATATAAACCCAGATAGTCCAAAATATTTAGTAACAACTGCACTTTAACATTCATTAATATTAACGTTTTGCACTTTAACAGGGGATTTCTGTTATGGTAATACTGTACATTCCTCCCTACATTCCATGCACATGTACTTGGTGATACTCCCTCCCTCTGCCAAGTGGCCCATTGACAAATGGATACACATGTAGAAACATTGTACAATTTAACTTACAGTAGATCCCAGATACTTAGGAACACCATTCCATTCTGCCACCATCATTCTAGTTCCATAAAAGCTATTGCCAGTCTGAGATTGAATGAAGGTACTAACTGTATTCATCTGAGTGTAATCAGAAGTTGTAAACTGTGTATATTTAACTGATCCTCTGCTGCTTGTGTCAATATCAGCACCAAATGGAGCAACAACAGAATATGAACTGGATCCAGGAATGTCACCTGGAGTCGAGTACTGAGGTGCTATTCCCATTGAGAAATAGCCATTTGTTGAGACCTACAATACACACAGTAAATTGGAGTATTGGTACTGGTAATCCAAGGAGTGATGTCCAGGTTTGCCTTCAGGGAAATTCCCCTACAATATGCCCTACCTCAGCCCTAGCCCTAACCCTATCTCTCAGGATGATGTATGTAATGAATATGATTATAATGTGATGAATCTCATTATGAAGGCACAGTTGGACATTAATGAATCCAAGAGGTTATTAGTACACCTAACCATGCAAACATATACACGGAGCATCATCCCCAGGCTCATAGTTAAGACAAGGAAGAGCTTGGTATGCAAAATTGCATAATCTCAAATTACGCAATTTCTATTTTAGAGCGGTACATGTGATTTCATGTACCTAGCTCTTCCCCCTCTTATTTTACTACGGGTGCAAAGGTCATTGGTTGTACGTTCACAGGGGAGAGCCCGGGTTACCTGCACAGGTACAGGTACATGTACATGTAAGTATGACTTACACGTATATGAACAGACAGTAGCTACAGTACACAGTGTTCACATGTATCCTTTTGTACAGTACTCACATAAACACTGGAAATGTAACCATTTCCAAACCCAAATATTCCCACTGTTGACACAGGACCAGCATAATCACCGGTAACAGTTGAGGGGGAATATAGTGTCAAGAATGAGAGTGTCCCTGTGACAGGAAATATTGAGGGAATACATGTAGTGAGGTCAGGGTACATGAAATACAAAATATTTACTAAAGGTCAAAACATTATCAGGCTAGTGGAAATATATCAACATAGCAAGTTAGTCTCTCAGACTAACCCAGAATCAGTGGATGATGTAACAGTAACTGACTGACACTAGATGTACATCATGTATATATACATGTATATAAACTACATGTACATGCAGATGTACACACAAAAATTTCCAGTGTCAAAAAGATCTGTCTCAGTTTCATTCGTTGTATCGGTGAGCTTCAGTAACATACATGTACATGTATGCATGCTTACATGCAATTAGTTTAAGTGCAGTTACTTGGAATTTGAAACTATACAATCTACATGTACATTCAATGCTGAGTATTCAACATGTATAGTGTCTAAAATATATACATACATGTAGTGTATACCATACATGAACCTAATACCAGTATCACATGTACATGTAGTTTTGTCCCATACATGTACAGGGAGAGCTAGTTTCAGTGGATGATGTAATGTCATTCATGGTGATTGTGTGTGGCCCGCCATACGTGGATGTACCAGGGATGTCACAGTAACTATGTCATCCACACATACTCTGACAAAATGATGGGTACATGTAGTGTGTGTATGGGGACAGTAGGTTGCAGTAATCCATGGACACTTACTGGCCATCTGTGGATGGACCAGGGATATCACATTAACTACACGTATCTCTAATACTCTTACAAACCAGGTATCAGTGGATGATGTAACAGTAACTGTGTCATCCAGAGACACTCTGACAAAGGGGTAGGTAATGTGTGTATGCATGTGGACCGAGAGAGCATGAACAGACCTAGGAATGACTGTTGTACAAATGGTGTGGATTTTAATCTGTTATTAGCTCTTAAAAGTCATTTTGTCCAACTACAATGTAACTTACAACCCCAGGACTCTCAGTAGGGAAGGTTAACAGACGGTGTATAACGCACGAACGAGCACCTACGTACGTTCGCCCCAGCGCACTACCTTACCTCCAGCTAAAGCTTGATGGGAGCAACAGAGGAGAGCCAGTACAACGGTACACAGACAGCGTCCCACTAGCATCATTTTGTCACCTTGTCCCGATGGATGTCCGACAATTTAGAGGTATTTATAGTGAAGCAAAATCTGCGACAATTTGATCACATGCTGAGCAAGCACACATCACGTGATTCTATGTGTACATCCCGGAAATCAGCTGGAACTTTTAACCCTCGGTGCGCATGCGCAGGGAGGGGTAGGTGTGTGTGTGTGTGTGTGTGTGTGTGTGTGTGTGTGTGTGTGTGTGTGTGCGTCAGTGTGTGTGTGTGTGTGTGTGTGTGTGTGTGTGTGTGTGTGTGTGTGTGTGTGTGTGTGTGTGTGTGTTTCTTTATGATCTGTCTGTCTGTCTGTCTGTCTGTTAAGTCACATCTCACCTCTCAGGAGCGCCTGTTCATCCTGAAACTTCTATCACATACTCATCGGGCAACGGAGGTCAAAAAATATGTAGGGTTTTCTCTGAAACAGCTTCCTTCAAAAGTTATGGCGTTATTTGCTCACCTATGGCATCCTACAGCGATATTAGCGATATTGCAGCGGTATTCTGCACAACTTTTCGACGGCAGAGCTTTCTAAAGCTCTTAACAAGGCTAACAGTAGGCTAAACGCTACCTGGAATATGACTCAATATAAGACAGCGAGCTTCTTTCTCTTTAGTCTCCGTCTTTTGCTCACAAATCTAGATATGGCATGATACGAGTGAAGCTAAAAATGTATGACGTGATTATGGAAAATTCACATGCACATTACCGGATCAGAGGAGGCATGTATGAATGAAGGCATCTCAATGCAGCAGTACAATTCAATACATCATGTCCTCAATTGAGGTAGTTTGCTGGAAACACAATGAATTGTCCACTGCTGTACCAATGCACTGATTCACCATGCAATGCACCAATTCTCCAATCCACCAAATGCACCGATTCACCAATGGATTGTGAGTACATGTACACAGTCACATTCTATACAGTCTTGTGCACGCGCATGCACAGTGACTAAAATCATTGCTGTACAGGACCATTGTAGGGCCTAGTTAGGTGTCAGTGGTTTCCACAAAATTGCTACACACCCATATTGCATACAATTTACATTAATCATCACTTTAAAAGTTGCTACGTTTTCTGATAGGACATTTCACAGCATAGTTATACCTCATGTCTTATTTACCATAGTGTGTGCCTGTTACACAAGAAAGTGAAGTAAGTAATAAAGAAATAATAGAATACAGAAAGCAAAACTATTATTGATGATTAAAATGTCTCAAGTCTGAAGTGTACACTGTTACTGCTTTTGTCACAGTTCAGAACTAATATTACTCTTGCAGCAGATATCCAGCAGCATTAACATTCCCAGTGCTATCATGAGAAGGTGGGCCAGTTGGAGGTGGGTAGGCCTGGTTAGGAGGTGGACAAGCAGGAGGATATCCAGGATAGGCCTGGTTTTGAACAGAATATGGGACATTCTGCTGCAGTGGCCAAGAGGAAAATAAGTTGAGTTTCATACTCTCTTCCTTTAGTCAGTGTATTATACTCCACTGCACATATTTAGAACATACAGCCAACCTACTTGGTATATTATGCTCCCCAGCATCACTTAGTTGCAATGCACAGCTAGGAAATGCCTAAAACCCACTAGGTTGTAGGTGCACAGTAGAACTTAAGGTGGGATTTGCATAAGCACGTATAGGGATTCTAAGTAGGTGGTACTATAAGATAATAATCTAGTGCTCTGTTACTAGGGTAGTAAAAATAGTCACCAAGAATATCGATTAACGAGGATATATGGAATGCAATTAGTGTCACATGACTTGTGACACTGAATTATGTGCGACCAACCTTCTCTGTACCAAATCTAAATAGATACAACACTCTATCCATTATGAATACTTGTTCCACTATATATGCAACCACTATATAAGGAATGAACATATATTACCAGAGGTATTTGCTGGGTGGGGTTAATAGCAGCAGTGACAGCATCATAGGAGGGTGGGGCCTCTTGAAAACTCAACTGAGCATCTTTATACACTGGCTGTTGTGGATATTGTGGATATTGTGGTTGTGTATAGAGAACTGGAGGTTGTGGTTGTTGTGGATGTTGTGATTGTGCATAGAGATTTGTGTTAGCTGTTGATGTTGTCGGAACTGGAGTGACAATGGCTGCAGTAGCTGGGGTGGTTTCAACAACACGAGTTTGGAGTGGATACTGACGTCTCTTATTCGATGCGCTGCAGGCTATAATCAAAATACAGATGGGGATCCCAATGTAAAGTATCAGCAGGACGAACACAGATACAGTAATGCCTACAATTACGCCACCATACACTCCATCACTCGATCCTGAGAACAAAACATATATAGTGACTCATTGTGAACTCACAAAACACGGTAAGTCACATGGTACACTTCACCTTCACAAAAACCTACAATGTACATGTAAAGTTATGAAAGAGCATAAATGATGAAAACACTAGATCTATCAACAAACATCAATGCCAAGTATCTAGCTCACATAGCATGAGGGATAGAGGTCTAATATTGTGCATTGGTTTCTTGATGTGTACATGAATCATATATACTTACTTGTACTACATCCCTCTTCATCACTGCCATCTGAGCATGAATCAATACCAGTACAGCGGTGGGAGCCTGAGACACATTTTCCACTGTAACATTTAAACTGTGACGAGGAACAAGAGACTGCAGACAAAGACATATATATGGTACACTTCACAGACATACATACTCTTCATACTACACACAAAGATGAGAAAAAGAGTATGAGGCTGCTAACTAAGGTGTGAAATGCCCTATCATGTTTTCATCACACAAATGAAATTAAAAATTAAGTGGCAAAACAGGAAGAGACACATAGATAAATGTATATTACTAGCAGGTGAATGTAGTGCATTTGTGGCGGGCCGAAAGAGACAAGACCGGCTACGTTTGTGCATTGCACAGGGACGCATGCGCACTTGCACAACGAACGAACGTATATATATAATTTGCCCATTCAGACCACTAGTTAGCTCACTCGGTTCGCCAATTTTGCAAGATATAACATGTAACCTGTCTGTAATCACTGCCTACTATAAATCTAAATATGTATGAACATACACATATGCCACTGAAGTCCATTCACGTTCACCTGCCTATGGAAGTACAAATATAGTTGTAGATTATACAGTACCACATCCTTTGATGAATAAACAATGTACAGTTTTTTGTGCTGATACTCCTCGGCTTTCATCTTACTTTCATTTTAGTTTCATCTTACTTTGCTAGCTTCTCTCAACATTGTTTTTCAAACTATGAATATAGTTTTCTCTAGAATAATTAAGTATAGCAACTCAGTTTCTAAATACCTACATGTACATTCTGTGCAGCATGCTCCATACTTTCCTTACGGGACATACAGCAATCATTGGACTCGTAAGACCTATAGAGCTTCATGAAAGATACCAGAAAAATGGTTGGATAATTAGCTTCCTGTAAATTGAACGAGATTTAAGAAAGTTATTGCAGATTCGTTGCACTCAAGGTACCATGCAGGTGAATGCTAATAGACTTTATCAGTCTTGCTTCTGTAATAATGATGTAATATTGTACATTAAGTCACCACAACTTCCTCCTTACCATCATCTACTTTGAACACAACTGCACTGTAAGAGGTTGAGTACAAACATCCCACATCATTGGAATTACTCTCTCCACTGAGGTAGTGGGAGTTGTATTGCAATAAACCCTCTTGCCAGCCTATCACCCCTCCACCCCACTCCATACTACCACAGTCATAGATGAACACAGCATATGAAGATGAGCCATCAGTGATTAGGATGCCTCGGAAGGTATTAGTTTTGGACTGTAATAAGGTATACATGCAATCAATGTATGTACATGTAGGTCATTATATATGATATATAGCCTCATATCAGCAACCCTTTCTAGATCAGGGACGTTTTGTACTACCCCCAGCTTTGGAAGATGTGTAGATATTTACCATAGAATAAGTACAGACAATAAAATCATGCACATTTCACCAATCAAGACGTCCTTTTCTATGGAAGATTTTCAGTCCTGTTGTACACTGTTTCCAAGGCAGGAATTGTGCTCAAGCTAGAGTATCTCCACTCCAGTAAGCTACATGTATATGTACAGTAGCCAAATGTTTTTCCATTTGTAGGTCTTTAGAACTTACAATAGATCCCTGATACTTAGGGACACCATTCCATTCTGCCACCATCATTGTAGTTCCATAAAAGCTGCTACCAGTCTGGAATCGAATGAAGCTACTAACTCTACTCATCTGAGTGTAATCAGAAGTTGTAAACTGTGTATATTTCACTGATCCTGTCCTGGTTGTGTCAATATCAGCAGCAAATGGAGCAACAAAAGAATATGAACTGGATCCAGGAATGTCATCTGGAGTCACGTACTGAGGCACTTCTCCCATTGAGAAATAGCCATTTGTTGAGACCTACACATTTGCATTGTATATAGCATTACATGTGAGCAGCCACACAGTACAAGTATTGGTACTAGGTAATCCAAAATCTAGTACACAGAATCAAGCAAACATGTATATTGAATATGGTATACATGTAACTTGCTACATGTAAGTACAACTTACATGTACATGTAGCCCTAGCACCATATATACATCTATATACACATGAAAAGGTGGTAGCTACGTATACAGTACACTGCATCCTTCTGTACAGTACTTACATTAACACTGTAAATGTAACGATTTCCAAACTGAAAACCTGTCCCTATTGACACAGGACCACCATGCGTGAAACAGTTGAGGGGGTATACAGGGCAAGAAAGACAGTATCCCTGTGACAAGAGATATCAAGACGATATAGTACCTCAACCTGAGGACATGTAACTCAGTCAGGGAACCATGGGAAACCAATATACCAGGGGAATTCAACAGATATCAATTAGAAATATCATGAATAAAACTTTCATTGCCATATACATGGTGATCTACCTCCATGGACGACACCTGGCAACATTGGACATCCCCGTGTCCTTTTCTCCATGCAACTAACTTACACGTACCATGTAGTGTACTATGTAGAAACGTGGAATACGGACAAAGAACATATAGGGAGTAGTCTCCCAAGCCAGACCCTCATGCGGGGAGAGGATTAGTGCTAGGGTATGTACCAGCCATGGCCCTATATAGAACTCTAGCAACGGATGTGCCTAACGTATAGTCGAACGAACACCTACCAACTTTATTATAATACATCACACTACCTTACCTAGGCCTCCAGCTAAACCTTGATGGGAGCAACAGAGGAGAGCCAGCATAACGGTACTCTGACAGCGTCCCGCCTGCATGGTAGAGATCATAGATAACTACGGACTGCCCGTAGTTATCTATGGTAGAGATAGACTGCTACGTCGTCGTCTGAAAACTTTCGCAATCTCAAATGCGCAAAGCGCATTCTTTTGCACATGCGCACTTCGCGTATGGTCAGGGCATATGCACGCGCATGCGCAAAATTGTAGGGCCAGCTAGTCCAGTGTAAATTGCTATTGCATACAAGTTAAATTCTGCATCTGTACACTGCACATAGTGTTTGTAATATTTTGGTAGCTATGGCTATACATGTGGAACAAATAATGCTCAATGACATGCCAACTGTTCCAAGATTGCGTAGAAAGATTAGCCGTACATGTACATTGTACCTGCCTCCATTGGAAAACATTTATATAATATACACCCCGATTTTAATATGGAATTATTTTTGAATACCTGGCATATCAACCTGAGCCAAGATAGCTAGCACAGCTAATCAGTAAGAAACAGAATGTATAAATCTACATTACACATGCAATAACCTAGTGTATTCAGCAAGCTATAACTACTTGTAAATAATCTTATATGTGACACTACTATTATTCACGTCATAGTCCTAATGCTGTAGAGCATACATTCAGTATTTGGACAGCCAGTACTAGGCTGTGGCTACGGAGCAGCTTGAACAGTTGTAGGTGGGTAGCCCAGGTTAGGAGGTGGACCAGAGGGAGGATAGGCCTGGTTTTGAGCAGGATATGGAACATCTTGCTGTGGTGGATAAAGGAACAGTTTCCATCACATTCTTACACATAAGATTCAGGTTAAAACACACAAAACAGATTATTTGGGATGGAAGGTATCCTCCGAATAAGAGTTCTCTAATATTATACATGTGGATGCTAAGCATTGTGGATGAGCAGAAGAGGCACAGGCACCCCCGGGCCCACACGGGTCCCATATGAAGTACACAGTTTATATATGGGGGAGGGTCAATCAGTCTAATATTAACCATGCCAGCCGAACGACTAAGTGGGCTCGCTTCCACTCGCCCAATTCAATATTTACCAGCAGTGGTTGCTGGTTGGTGTCAGAGGGATAAGTAGCAGCAGAGGAGGGGAGTAAGGCATCCTCAGGGCTCAACAGAGCATCTTTCAACACTGGCAGTGGTTGATAATCAACATATTGGGTAGTCGGAGGTTTTGGCTGTTTTGAAGGGACTACAGTAGTAGCTCCAGGAGTTGGGGTGGTTTTAACAACGTGAGGTTGGAGTCGACGGTAACCTGTCTTGGTTTTAAGGCAGTTGATGAGATGCACACAGATGGTGACCCCAAGCAAAAGAAGTGGAACACCCAGACCAATGGTAAGGCCTACAACAAGTCCAATGTTCACTGTAGAGTTTGAGAAAAAATGACTATATTGATACATTAACACATAACACAGTTTTCTGTACCTTCATTATCTGTACATCCTTCTTCATCACTTTTGTCATCACAGTTATAAACACTATTACACCTGTAGCTTTTAGGAATACAGCTCCCATTGTCACATGTGATCTCATCAGAACCACAGCCTATTGTATATCAAAATACAGTGTCAGAATTAAACGGCAATAAAAGTATTGCTGCATTGTCAACTACACATTGCCGTAGCAGGGAAAACCTACATGTATCTAGCAGGGCCTTAGGTCAACCTTCGACCTACACAGGGAAAATGGTCCATGAATACGGACTTCTACGGGGTCAAAAGGGTCCGTCTTTTCAACGTGCGGACACCGTACGCACGTTGCAAAAGTCTGCGTAAGTCCGTATAGATACCATGTATCACCACGGACTTATATGGTATCTATATGGACTTACATGGTATCACCACGGACTTTCATGGTATCACAACGGACTTACGCGGACTTTTGCAACGTGCGTACGGTGTCCGCACAGTGAAAAGACGGACTCTCCTTTGACCCCGTGGAAGTCCACCATTTTCCCTGTGATAGCTGATTAAGGCATACTTGGTTCTGATATACAGTAGCAGTACTGCTTTGTTTCATATGGACAGCCTTCCAACAAAAGAATAGGGTTGTGTGTGGCTTGGTGTACTCCAGAAGGGATAGTTGCCATAAGATAAATTCCCTTGCCACTGTGCAAGATGTGCTTGATCAGACAGGCAGTGCT
Organism: Theonella swinhoei; assembly: GCA_963970385.1. Taxonomy (NCBI): domain Eukaryota; kingdom Metazoa; phylum Porifera; class Demospongiae; order Tetractinellida; family Theonellidae; genus Theonella; species Theonella swinhoei. The sequence continues at coordinate 8,587,020 of OZ019946.1, forward strand.
GTAAGTAATGCTCAAAGTGATGGTCATTGCCTCCTACTCATTATTCAACCATGCTAGCTTGTGGTGAGCTCAATACGTTACATATTATGTGTCATATGAGTGAAACAAGAAGAAATGAAAGCACTCTAAAGTGCAGAACCCTCGGCACTACGCATGCGCGAATCTGTGAAAACGCACACGCTATTAATGCTAATAATGCGCATGCGCGGCCTCCAAAATGGCCGACTACACGGATAGCCATACAATGCAGGAAGCGGTGTACCTCTGCAACGGATCGGCTTTTGAGAAATCCACACAAATTTATTGACTTTCGTTGCCTGTTGAGTACGTGATATCCTTTTCAGGACGAACGGAGGCTCCTGAGGTGAGATTTCGATTAATGGACAGACAGACAGACAGACAGACAGACAGACAGACAGACTGACAGACCCAACTACAGTAACCCTCGCTGCGCATGCGTGCCGAGGTAAATTGCATGCACTATTTCACTTCTGTTTGTGCAAACAAAACAGTATTGTATTGAATGGTATTGGAAATATTGTTAACACATATTGCAGCCTGATGAATATACCAACTCTTGGAAGTTTGCTACAGGGCTCAGATTGAGCTCCATATTATCAAATATGTTACTTCTAGCACTTCTTAACGAATGCACTAAAGTGCAGAACCTCGGCGCCACTACGTGGAAAATACCACAATGCGCATGCACACTATCTGCAGGAAAATGGCTTACTGTATGTATGGCTTTCAACGGAGAAGTACTGGATCTCTGCAACGGAGCGGTTTCAGAGAAAACCCCACAAATATTTTGACCTCCATTGCCCACTGAGTACACGACAGTATTTTCAGGACGAACAGACGCTCCAGAGGTGAAATGTGACTTAACAGACAGACACATACCGACAACTACCGTAACCCTCGCTGCGTATGCGTGCTGAGGGTTAAAAATGTAACCCATTTATCCAAAGTAAGAAAAGCTAACAGTCTAAGTAGCTGTCAGAAAGTGTACAGTGTTCCTGTCCATAACGATACAGAGAACATCAGTTACTCATTTGTGCAGAACACACAATATATATGTACATGTATATACGTGTATATGTACCTGTACCTTCATTATATGTACATCTTTCTTCATCACTTTTGTCATCACAGTTATAAACACCATTACACCTGTACCTCTTAGGAATACAGGTCCCATTGTCACATGGGAACTCATCAGAATCACAGCCTGCTAGTGTAGCTGTGGTACCTTGAAATACAGGGTGAAGAGGTAATAGTTAAGACCAAGGCAATCTGCATAATCAATAAAAAGCACCAAAGTCCAACCCCTCGTAATACGTAACTACATGTATGCACATGTGTATGAAGTTTAATAAAAGTGGCTGACAGCGCTGATACCCATACAATGCGGGAAGTGGTGTATCTCTAAAACAGAGCAGTTTCAGAGAAATCCATACAATTTTTGACCTTTGTTGCCCATTGAGTGAGATACCGTTTTCAGGACGAACAGACACTCCAGACATGAGATGTTGATTAACAGACAAAGACAGACAGACAGACAGACAGACAGACAGACAGACCCAACTACAGTTGTGCATGTGTGCCGAGGGTTAACTAATCTGCATCATCAACTATAACTAGTTGTTGAAATCCCTTCCCACCTCCACAGTTCTCTTCATCACTGCCATCTGAACAGTCCCACTCTCCATCACATTGGTAGCTCTTCGGGACACAATCTCCACCGTAACATCTAAACTCATTTGGGCGACAGTATCCTGCAGACAAATACAGTGTACATTTCACAGACATGCATGCATACTCACAAGTACATACACAAGATGTAGAGGAAGTTGGACGTGCATAATACATAACGTAACCGTATTGCATTTTTGCTGACACAGCATCTACTACGCCATTGGCAAACTTGTGTGCCTGTTGAAGTGAAGATGAGGAAGGATTGAATAAAGTTAGCTGCTTACCTCAGAGTGGTTAATCAGAAAAATAACGTCTACCCCAGCGTACCCCTAGCCTGCGTTTAGGGAGTTACAGTGTAGTGTATTAGAAGTGCTCTAGACCTCTGTATGTACCAGTTTTTACTTGGCTGCGTCTGTCACGCTAATCTTTAACGTATGTTCTAGCAAAGTTCTGAAGTACTCTCAAATCACAGCTGAGAAGAACTAGGTAATGAACATTGGTAGGACATTGTTCGTGTGTGCATTCCTCTACACGATAATTGCATTCTTGTACAATTAATGTGACCGTAGTGGGACAAATTCAACTCATAGCATTCACAGGGAAAAATAGTCATAAATGCTGGCCTTAACAGGCACCGTATAACGTCGAGAACGTCCGTATTTGCACTGTCAGCACACAGCGCAAATCCGTATTGGGACTACTCAACTGCGTACTACGGTACTACTACTCTGTACTGTCATGCTCAGTGCATAGGTAATAGCGCCTTATTCAGTCAATGCATGGACTTTCAGCCAGGCATGCGTGGGTATGTCTCTACGTGTGGATTTCCATGCTTAATGCGTGATGGTTGGCAGGTCTGTCAATAAAAATACTAATGTGTCTGGTGACCACACTCTCTATATACTTACCTTCATCTATTTTGAATGCAAATGCACTGAAATAGTTTGAGTACAAACATCCGATATCATTGGAATTATTTTTTCCACTGAGGTAGTGGGAGTTGTAGTCCCTCAATCCCACTTGCCACCCAATCACACTCCCACCCCACTTCATACTACCACACTTATAGATGAATACAGCATACGACGAATAGCTATCAGCAATTAGTATTCCTTGGAATGTGTTAGTTTCGCTCTGTAGGAAGAGAGATGTTGTCATATGTAATATAAACATGTACTTATGTCGTTGTATATACCCAGAGGGCCTTCATGATAATACTGCAGTCAATGAATGCATTAAAGTGCAGAACCCTCGGTGCCATGCGTGCACGAATTCTGAAAAGTGCACGCGCTACTGAAATGTGTGTAACCAGAAGTATACAAAACATTTGTTGGCAAAAGACGGAGACTAAAGAGAAAGAAGCTTGCTGCCTTACGTTGAATTGTATTCCAGGTAGCGTTCAGCCTACTGTTAGCCTTTTTGCTTTAGAAAGCTCTGTCGTTGAAAAGTTGCGCAGAATACCGCTGCAATATCGCTGTAGGTAAGCAAATAACGCCATAACTTTTGAATGAAGCGGTTTCAGAGAAAACCCCACAAATTTTTGGACCTCCTTTGCCCGCTGAGTACGTAACAGTATTTTCAGGACGAACAGACACTCCAGAGGTGACACACACACACAGACCCAACTACTATAACCCTCACTGCGCATGTTCACCGAGGGTTAATTACATGCATAGCTGCACTTGCTCCTTGGGTGATGAATGCAAATTTAGATACCATTTACAGAAAACATACAGAAGATCCTTTTTTCATTGGAACACGGTCCCATTCTGCCACTATCATTTTACTTCCAAAGAAAAAGTCGCCAGTCTCGTCTCGAATGAAGGCACTAACGACACTCATCTTGTGGTAATCAAATGTAACATTCGTATACTTCACTGTTCCCGTCTTGGTTGTGTCTATATCAGCAGCAAATGGAGCAACAACAGAATAATTATACGGTCCAGGAATGTTATCCAGAGTGGAGTTATCTGGTGGTTTACCCATTGAGAAGTAACCATTTGTTGAGACCTAAACGTGTACATATTGTACATGAATGCAGAGGAGGTTGGAACCCATCACGTGAGAGGTCACGCGCCGTAGACTGTCTATGGGAGTTTTGTATGGAAATGTTTTCTCCGTCTACAAGGTAGCTAGTGTAAATGTAAGCATATCACCTGAAAGTACTAGGTGAGTATACTCGAAATATGGCCAGTACCCCAAGCGTACCCTTCAGGTTTGGTTGTTACAAGTCTTAGAGCGTTTTTACTCGGTCTGCCTACAGGAAGCCAAAATGTTGGCATGTTAGCCCTTGCCTAGCTCTACCAAACCTTGGTGTAACTGTTGAGATCGCTGAGCCTTCTTCGCCAAACTCCTTAGCTAAAATACTGATTGGAATCTCCTACCAGTAAATCAATGCGCGTACATTCTTTACAGCTTACGCGGGCGCGACCATCTAATAGTGCGTGCGTAAATCACATGAGAGTTACGTAACATTACATTCGCTTCCAACCTCCTCTGACATGAATGTATCATCAATTGTCAGCAGTCACACAGAAATAGTACACAGAGTCATGATAAACGTATATGCGCATAGGATACATGTATATACAGACCCATGCAGGGTTTATTTCAGAAAGCTTGACAAGGGGGGTGAACCACACATACAAGAAATCTTGGGGGTGACATGAAAACACATCTGGCAGTATATGAGGAAGGTCTCTTTGACTTAAGGGGGGGCAAAACATTTTTAAGGGGGGCAAATGCCCCCTCTCGCTCCCCCCTAAAAGAAACTCTGTGGCATGGATATATATTCTTGCCTCTACAAGTAAACTATTCAAACCACGAGACACTCAAAGCAGTCATTATCAAAGAAAAATGAGCTGCCTCATGCGTGACTCGAACCCACGACATTCTGCATTCCAGGCAGATGTTCTATCAACTGAGCTACTAAGGCAGTTCGGCTGGCTGTGCCAAATCACACATACAAAGAAACACAACTTAAAGCAGAATTTCCCAACCTTAAGATCAGATTGAGAAGATCATGTACAACTCATAACCACACCCTCCAGTACACAGTGTAGATGTGTATTCTTTTCAATAAGTTGTACTCACATAAACATGGGAAATATATCGGTTTCCAAACTCAAACCGTGTGGACCCCGTTGAAATAGGACCACTGGAGGTGTTGTCTCCTCTGGAAACATTCCCATAGGAGCTCAGGTCCAAGAACGTGAGTGGCCCTGTGATAAATATCATAAATTAAGGACTATGTAGTGCAGGTCAAGTTATATTACTAGTGCATGTGTCGTTGGGGAAAAGGTTAATACATGTGTATAGCACACTAGCTGTGTAAGAAATAGGAAGAAAAACCCAGACAAACAAGACACACATGCTACCTCGGTAGCTCAGTTGGTAAGAGTGTTGCATAGCAAGCGGACGGTTGTGGGTTTGAGTCCCACCCGAGGCAGCTTTTTTCTTTGAAAAATGACTGCCTTGGGCAAGTTGTGTTGTGTTGTGTTGCCTTTGTGTTGTGTTGTGTTGCTTTGCCTTTCTTTCTAAGCATCTCATGGATGATTAAGTCATGTATAACCTCCATACCTATATGTACATTAGTGCATGGGAGCAATTAAACCTGATGCTATCACCAACTTTATGAGTACAAAGGAACTCACTCAGCTTAAATAAAGGACAGATTGGCAGAACTCTTAAAGCAGTTGATGGATTACTTCTACTCACAATCCAACTACATGAATTCTTTACCGAATGATGAACATGAATTTCCAATTATAGCACACTTTACAATTAAGTATATGTATGTACGTAACTCAGGACTGTGAATGAGCGGAAATAGATGTGCAATCATTCACATGTTCACCTACGTACATGTACATGCATTTGTATGTGGCTGGTGGTAGAAATCAAATGACCCTAGCATGAATATACATGTAGTTCCCCATTGGGTCAACACTAACTGTATTCCTTAAATGAATTTCTTAGACCAAAGACAAACCCACTAACACAGCAGCTCATTTACTATGTACACACAAATTAGTGTAGTGGTCGCAGTAGACTCAATTGCATTATACATGTATTTCAGCACCTTTGCAACAGGAGCATGTAAACCACACACTGTGTCATTGTTGCCTGGCAGAGTAACAGATCAAAGGCTAAAGTGTGCCAACACATCATATGTGGCACACTTATTACATCACTAATTACATGAGGCTAGTAAGGGAGTGGTTAGGGGCTGGGTAACCATAGAAATGGCAACAAATTAGTTGTTGCATGGGCAGTGATTAATGCCTTCAGGTTCAATGGAATTTTGAAACCACCCACTACCCTGTTCCTCCATGTTCTGCATTCAACTGTATGTAAATGTATACTTCCAAGGTCAAATGTGAGTTTCACTTCATTTATGTGCAGAGTGTGGTAGCTTGAGCTGACCTCAGGACCATTAAAGGGCATGTATGAGCAGTACTGAGCGTAGTCTCCTTTAGCCCTAATACAGTTCTAGAGCATGTGTATTCCTAAATCCCATCATTTGCTTGCTCATAAAATAGTCACACCAGTTGCCCCAAAACTACTATATTTGTACATACTGTATGGATCATTTGTATGTTGCCATATGCCCGAGCTATTTACATATCTACATGGTTCGTGTCCATCTAAATCGTGCAAGACAACAAGGAACACAGATGGAGACATTGAGACAGTGTCCCCTGACCACGAATAAAAGATTATCCTGGAATACTCAAATTTGGCAAGACAAAAAAAAGCCGAGTGAAGTACATGTACAGTAAGGCCAGGATTTGGTTGGGGAGCAGTTTCAAAACAAATACATTCTCTCATACACAAAGAGGCTGCCAAATAAAATTTTGCTACAAGACAAGGCCAGTTAATTGCAGCTGTGTTCAGAATCTCCACCCTGTCTGGAAACTGCCACCTCTACCTTGCCAAACACCTTGACCAGACGCCAATATAAATCTACACATTTTACATCTAAATATTGAGTGACCAGAGCACCACCACCATTGTGTTAGAAGGTGGGAGTGCTTGGACACAGGTTGCGATTGGATTGCATGTGGATCTGACTGAGGGCTGCAGCCATAGCCCTAGAAATCTAGTAAGGTTCTGAGGACTTTATTGTTTACCAGATTCACACCATACATGCACAGTACCTTACCTCCAGCTAGAGCTAGATTGAAGCAGAAGAGCAGAGCCAGTACAATGGCGCTCAGTGAGCGTGCCGCCTGCATGGTGGAGACAATAGCCCTTACCAGCTGCGCATGCGCACGTATACACGCTATCCAGCTGTCATGCGTTTTTTCCACGCTTCCAGCCGACCAAAAGAGCGACGACCCCATTTGCCAATGCTAATACGCCCCTGCAATATATACATGTACAGCAACCAATATTGCATGAATATAATACACAAGCAGGTTAAAAATGCAAAATGCTGATAAGCATTGGTGTATATAGCTAATCGATGATCATGATATCTAACACTGAGGTGTATACACAAAGATATATACAGCCTTTTGTTTTACTGTTGTAACAGATATCCAGCTTTATTAACATTCCAAGTGCCACCATGAGGAGATGGAGCAGTTGGAGGTGTAGGAGGTGGACCAGCAGGAGGATATCCAGGATCATAGGCCTGGTCTTGAACAGGATATGGAGTGATTTGTTGTGATGGATAGGGTTGATTCTGTATTAAGAATTGACAAAAAAATATGGAGGAATAGGATATATATTACCAACCAGAGGTGTTTGCTGGCCAAGGGTTGTAGGAGATGGGATAGCAGAACCAGTGGCAGCGTCATAGGAAGGTAGGGCAACTTGAGAACCAAACTGAACATCTTCATACACTGCCTCTTGTGGCTGTTGTGGATGTTGTGATTGGACATAGAGATTTGGGTTAGCTGTTGGTGTTGTCTGATTTGGAGTGACTACAGTGGCTCCAGTAGCTGGGGTGGTTGCAACAACATTATCTTGGAGTGGACGTCGACTTCTGTGGACTTTGTAGCATACTATGACCCCAAAACAGATGGGGATCCCAATGATAAGAGACATGAAGGTTAAACCAACACTAAGGCCTACAGCCAGTCCAACATTCACTGCAGAGATAATATATAATATATAAATACTCCTAACACTACAGTATACTAGTCAAGTGATAGTCTTTCAGACAAACCTGTGTGCAATATATGAGCTAGAGAATCAGCAAAGAGCAATGTTTGGATGTTGAAGTGATTCACATGCATTACATGATGTACATGAATGTGCATATGCCACATTAAATTTTTAACACTTATGCACAACTCGTAAGGTTGAACAATGGGCAGCTAAATATCATAGGATAATGGATTAATGAACAATCCAAATACTCCATGTTCCATACTACATGTAAGTAAACAACTAACTGGGTGGAGTACTAAGTAGGCTAAGGTTTATGTATGCAATACCTTGGCTAAAGAGTTGATGATTAGACCTGTGCATTGGGCTTACCCATGCAGCCAGCTATATAACTGGATCCTGTTACCATAGCAAAATGGCTAGCTACGTTCTTGGCCTCATTAGGGCGGGGATTGACAAAAAAAAACAACTCAGTTGCATACTATTACCTGTATCACATCCTTCTTCATCACTGTTGTCTCCACAGTCATCATCACTATCACACCTGTAGCTTTCAGGTATACAGTCACCATTGTCACATTCAAATTGATAAGAATAGCATGTTGATGAAGCTACAGTTGTTGCTGCAGTTGTTACTGCTGCAGAAAGAAAATGGATATATGAGTCAGATGTGTCCTTGGGTTTATTTCAAACCATTCATAGACCATTAGATGTATAGCAAATGATGTCTGCTGTTACTGTGGATAAGTGTACAGCCCTTACAGTGACAGATTTGTCTTGCCGAAGCATGCGTATCATGCACATAACAGTATTAGAGGAACAACTCTGTTATATATAATGTTAAGTTGTTGAGATTGAAAACTCATTACATCCCTCTTCATCACTGCCATCTGAGCATGAATCAATACCAGTACAACGGAGGATGCCCAAGACACATTCTCCACTGTAACATTTAAACTGTGACGAGGAACAAGAAACTGCAGACCAAAGGTACGTACATGGTATACTTCACACACACTAGCTCTTAATTACATGATGCTACACACAGAATGATATACAGGGAAAGGTGGCCAACCCAACCTTCTACAATTGTACACTCATACTAATCATAGCTCATTCTCCTAAAAAATAGCAAAACTAGCCTCCTCCATCCAAAAAGTGTGTTAATGCTACATAAGAACTTACCATCGTCTATTTTGAACACAACTGCACTGTAAGTGTTAGAGTACAAACATCCCACATCATTGGAATTACTGTCTCCACTGAGGTAGTGGGAGTTGTATTGTGATGTACTAGCCTGCCAGCCTATCACACCTCCACCCCAATCCATACTACCACAGTCATAGATGAACACAGCATATGAGGATGAGCCATCAGTGATTAGGACACCTTGGAAGGTATTAGTTGTGGACTGTATATAAAGATACATGTAGTACTATTAATGTGTGATGACTGGTACATATACATATACATTATTCCATTGTGTGATACACTGATTAATTGTCCCTTATCACACACTCTTTGTCAATTCCTACACAGCAATAGATTTACGTATGCATGCAATTCTGTTGTATTATTCCTTATGCTTGTATAGCTCACGGGTTAGTACATGTATATGAATAAAGACTTTTCATGAATATGTATGTATATTAGCTATGCACATGAAGCTTTTCTCAACAAAGCCTGTTCTGAAAAAAAATGTGCTAGAACATGTATAAACTAGAGACTCATTAATACTGACACTCATTAGTGTTCATTGCTGAGCTAGAATGCTAACTATTCTAAGCTACAAGGCTGCCTTTATGCATACATATATTTGTATGTTAGTGTGCACGGAATTAGCCAATCACATATATATACATGTACAAAAACAGGATTCAGAAAAAAATAGATGCACAATATAACTGCCATGAAAATGAACCAGTAGCAACATAGGGCTACAGATCAAATAGAGAGTAATGACGGCCTTTATGTGGCATCAAATCAGGGGAGTCACACCTCAATCACATGCATGCTGTGCTGCGTTTGCCAAAACTTCTATCTCACACCAAATAACCCACTGGCAAATCAATACATATATACCTGTGTCAGTTGATTGTGTGCCCTTACAAATTAGGAGAGCTTACAATAGATCCCTGATATCGAGGAACGTCGTCCCATTCTGCCACCATCATTCTAGTTCCATAAAAGACATCACCAGTCTGAGATTGAACAAAGCTACTAACTCTACTCATCTGAGAGGAATCAGAAGTTGTGAACTGTGTATATTTCACTGATCCTGTCCTAGTTGCGTCGCTATCAGCAGCAAATGGAGCAACAAATAAACTAGAAGTAGCGGGAATGCCAGTCGGAAGTGGGGTAAAAAAAGGTGACTGTCCCATTGAGAAGTAACCATTTGTTGATACCTACATGTGTATATTAGCATGCAACATTATCAGCATACAGTCACACAGATTATCATAGGAATAGGAACAGGGGGGCCAGGGGGGCCTATGCACCCCCCAATATTTTAGGAGGGGGGCTCTGCCCCCTAATAGTTAGCCAGCTACTTTTTAGAGTCAAGCATGTGCAATCCAGTAGACAGTAAGAGTTACTTTTCAATACAGAGACAAATTGGTCGGTTAGGTCCACCAATATTATCTTCCTACTCCACTGATTGTTATTATCAGTCCTGAATTATACATTGTACTAGTAATCCATGCAGAAAAGTAGTATATACACAAAACATGCCATCAAGTGTTGGGCTTAATGTAGAGGCAAATAAGATGAATCCTCATGTAGTACAACTTGAATAAACACTGAATTTCAATAGTGCAGTTCACAGTGTACATTACTGTGCAATATTTTCAATAAGTCGTGTTTACTTACATAAATAGTGTAAATATATCTGTCTCCAAACTCAAATGCTCCCCCTGTTGACACAGGACCACCATAATAGTCATCTCCTCTGGGAACAGTTGAGGGGGAATACAGGGTCAAGAAAGACAGTGTCCCTGTAATAAATAATCATTATTTATGGCAGAACAATACACCTTGGTCAATATAATGCAAGACGTGTGGATAAAGACACTAGACATTAGCAGAATAGGGCCATTCAGCTTTTGGAATCACATATTCTGGCCTATAAAATATCTGGGGGAATATTCTGTCCCGTAAGGAATGCTAATAATTATATAAGACATTGCCATGTTATATTATGCTAATAACAACCTTTGAGCTGTTTAAAGATAGAGATCTCTTCTACGGTTAGGAATAGGGCTAGGTTAGCCATCATAACGAGCGGATACGCAGTTTCCCAATTACGCTACGTTACGGCATCGCACTACCTTACCTCCAGCTAAAGCTTGATGAGAGCAGATGACCAGAGCCAATATAATGGTACTCAACGAGTGCATGGTAGAGACAGACTATTGCTTGCGGGAACGTGGATCTTGCTTCCGGCGGTAACCGATTGCCTCCAACGCGCGCGCGCCGCCCCTTTTGTACGTACTGAGATTTTGTCCTTTCGTAGTAGGCGCTTTCAGACAGCGGTCTATCAGAACCACAGGTCCACAGATTGCGTGACTTTTGTAGTAGACTAACTCGTAAACACAAGAATGCACCTTGAAGAGTATATGTAGCCCCACAAATCCCTATACCATGAAAATGAACATAATATACGTTACTCTACTAAGCCTACCCTGATATACTAGTATCTCTTTTTAGTGTCTTTCAGTCAGATCTATCATCAGATATATCATGCACCAGATAGACATGATGATCCTCATACATTTAGCATTATGCAAAAGAGCCAGAGAACATAAAGCCATGCATAACTACAATTTGGAGAAGGTATACATTTACCTACAGCTATATTTTTCTAGCTATATTGGCTAGACTGGAAACTGGAAACTGGTGTGAGTATAACGTTATTCTGGGTGAACTAATTCTTAATACCTAAATGATCAACATTGTGATAGACTCTCTGTAAACCATGTAAATCTTGTACAAAATAGCCTCAGGCAAGTATTACTGTACAAAAGCTCCACTATAAATGTGGAAATTGGTGTGATGGTAAAGCTTAATACCCCACTGATCAAAATTGCAGTGGCGGATCTAGCTATTTCCTTTCAAATTTCCTAAACTTTGTGACATTGTAAGTGAAAATAAACATCTGGCTGTTGACTTTCATGTATGGATTTGACTTTCCAAAGATGTATAGATCAACGGTCAGACATAATATTATAAATATAAGGAGAAGAATCTGTTAGTTTGTGGGTTTTACAGCGATACAAATACAGGACTTGCTGCCTATGTAAACTTGTTTGTCCTCTCCTGAGATTCCAGATGTTAAAATACCTTCTCTCTCTGTACTGGACACACTTGGTTTTATTATTTCTGCTACACTTCAATAGAGCAGTATTATGGTAAAATGCAGTTGTTGTTCATCTCAACAGTCCTACTGACTTGTGTGTACATTGGACCTGTAGAAGGTAATAAGGCTCCAGCCAAAGGGACAGTTGGTATTGGGGTCTGTCATAAGTTCACTACTGGTATGATTGTCATGCTCCTCCACATCCTCACTAATTGTCTCATTTAGGCTGCTCAGATCTTCCTTTAGAAAGTGGAGGTCATCTCAGATTTGAGGTCATTCTTAATCTCTTTCATGATAGGCAGTAGTATCTCATGAACTGCTGCACTTAGCATTGCACCTATATTAATAATGATGTGAATGCTCTATCTATATTTAAAGTGTGAAAAACATTACAGGATGTAGGGATGACAATGCTAAAAGTACAGGAACAAGATGCAGTATATGCAGGCAAAACCAGTGATGATAGCATGAGAAATAAGAAGCAGCATGAAGGCAAAGGCAAGGGATGGGCAGGCAACAATCAAAACATGCGTACCCCCATAAAGAAGATGCAGGGAGAGGTTATAACCAACCTGGAGGCTTACTAGCTACTCTGCGAAGAGAAAATGTGATAGATTTAACACTAGCAGTCGTGCCTATAGGAAAAGGCTACACTGGAGTGTGCACATGTGGTAGAATTATAACCTATCAGTAGAGTCACATAGATACATTTGAGACCTACTATGATGGCCTAGTGACCACTGTTGATGGTGTTAGTCTTACACATGGCAGTCCACGACAACACATCTGGAAATTTGCAGCTGGTTCTTCTTCTCATATTGGTCACTAGTAGGGAGGTACTGCTGCCAAATGAAGTCCAACTCAGTCTCTCCACAATATGCTATGCAAACTGAGTACACCACGGACTTCACATCAGCTGCAAGTCTGTAATCAAACACAAGTCCATTTTACCAACCATAAGGAGTTGTAGAGAGAGAGCTACACATACTGGGAGTCATATGAAATGTGTATAGGGAGACCTGCCTCATGAGGTCCACTCACACATGTCACTAGAGCATATACATACATGCACAATATTGCAAGGGAGTAAAAACATTTCCATTAAAATGTTGAAAGATGTAGACTATAGTAACCCCATAGTAAAAGAGATGTAGGGAGGGGTTACACATGTTAGTATTGTTGCATGCCCTCATCCCCTGTCTTGCTGCATATATGCTGCCCTCATCTCCTGTCTTGCTGCATATATACTGCACTACTTTTTGGTACTACCATCCCTACATCCTTCAACATTTTAATGGAAATGTTTTTACTCCCCTTTTTACTGGTTTTTCGTTATATACTCGCTTGCACATACGTTAATGCGAGCCCCACCCCATTTTGTTGCTCGTGGTCATATGTGAAATTCACGTGAGTAATAACGAGGAACTGACGTTCAACTACACGGAATTCGAAGTGATAGTATATCGTAGCTTTTACTTTACTCGTCCAAGAGGGGTCTACAAAGACTCCGTTGGTAAAAGGCACTGACCACAGGAATAAGAAGCCTTTTGGTGCAAAAATCAATTTTACCAATTTTGTGCTAGGCCGTTTGAAGAAGAAGATGGAGAAATGTTTTTTAGCAATTTCACGTATGTCATTGTAGCAGTGTATTTTACCACCTTTGAGAGTCTTATCGCGTATAGAAAACTCGTAGGCCATGTTATGTGTCTAACAGGGCTCATCATGAAGTGCCGCGTTCGAGAGTTCTGAGCCGTTACATTTGTTAGGGCTTAGTGGGCGTGTCGGCGCCATCCCTACATATATAAGGGAGTCTACCGACTCTCAGATAAGTTGCATTGGTCCCTGGCATATGTAAACTTTACTACGTTCCCATCAGATTTGGTATGTCAGTAGATATATAGCCATCTGTTTCTTTATATTATTGTAGTACTTTCTATTTGAGATACTCGATACTAACAGAGCTTATTTCCTATCTGCTGAAACTAGGGCTGTATTGTATATAGCTAGTAAGGATGATGTCCAGATCTCTGCAGTTATTCTTGGTCTCAATAGTCCTATTGACTTGTGTGTACATTGGAGCAACACAAGATGATGGTGAGTCCTTCTTGAAATAACTGTTACCTAAACACGTACAGTGAAGTTCTGCTTTTGTACAGCTGCAAGACTAAGTGCAGCAGTTCATGAGATACTACTGCCTATCATGAAAGAGATGAAGAATGACCTCAACTCTATTAAAGATGACCTCAACTCTGTGAAGAATGATTTGAGCAGTTTTAATGAGACTGTGAGCAAGTTGAGTGTGAGAGTGAGCAATCTGACTGAAATCTCTAGTAAAATGGACACACTGGATTCGAAACTAGATTCAGTCAATATTTCGATAAGGGAAGACCTCAGCTGTATAAAGGAAGATTTGAGCAGTCTCAATGAGAGAATGAACAGAATAAGTGACAATGTGGAGGAGCATGACAATCACACAACTACTGAACTGATGAGTCTTTATGAATATTTGCAACCAAACTTGTACACATGTGGAGGTGTAGGATGGAGACGTGTGGTCTACCTGGACATGACAGACCCCAATACCAACTGTCCCTCTGGCTGGCAGCTGACTAGCTACTCCAAGAGAACATGTGGTAAAGTTAGTATTGGTAGCAGACTCACCTGTGACTCAGTCAACTTTACTGTCAGTGGAGGAGACTACACTAGAGTGTGTGGTAGGATCAAAGCCTATCAAGTTAGTCATACAGATGCATTTGAGGCCTATGATGATGGTACAGTGACCACTATTGATGGTGCCTATGTTAGTGGTATTAGTCTTACACATGGCAGTCCACGACAACACATTTGGACATTTGCAGCTGGTGCTTCTGAGGGTCAACCCACTTGGGTTGATGCCTGTCCTTGCGATGCCAATATCCATATCGCCATCCCACCATTTGTGGGTGAAGACTATTTCTGTGAATCTGGAATCAACTCAGGGACACCAAGCAGCATAATATATCCCCATGATCCCCTCTGGGATGGACAGAACTGTACCGCCACCAGTAGATGTTGCTCATTCAACAGGCCTCCATATTTCACTAAGGAACTCCCCAGCCCCACTACTGATGATATAGAGGCTAGAATGTGCTGGTTGACTTCTAATGATCAGAGTCCAATAGAGCTCATAGAACTGTATGTACGGTAGTTGCATTTCCCTCTACAATCGTGTAGTTGACTTGAAGAGTGATTACTCATTCCTAATAATTGTATAAAGTGTGCTGTGTATAATTGTGCAAAGAAGGTGCATATATATCTGTGCAGGTGAAGCACGGATGATGGCAAGCAACATGCATAACCCAATATAGGGATATGAAATTAGATATAATATTATAGGCTGCATGGTCCTAAAGTGTGAGCCTACTCTGCAACCACAACCTAGCTACTCGGTTTTCATTGCTGAAAAAATGACTCCCACTGTAGAACTTGAACATATACGTTCAACCGTTGACCAGACGGAACACATGCCACTCAGCCAAGGGGGAGGCCCTGAGGTATTTACGATTTGAATCCTAGAGAATTATTCAATATGCTGTGGTGATCAAAACAAGTTGATAATTATTTATATGAAGCAGAAACTAAGATTGGATAGGCTGGGCCTAAGGAGTGAGGAACAATCTAAGGACTGCATAGATCGTTTTGCAGCAAGATAGGGATCGATGATGGCATAATACAATTATACACAACTCCTAGCTCCCTATACACCTTTATTAGTATATATATATATATATATTTATAGCCTATCTCCAAGCGGTCCCTTTGATGTTGCCCGCACTATATATACGCCATAGAGCACTCAGCAGTGCATTATCAGATATATGCACTGCTGGGGGTACGCGCGTAGTGCGGCAGGCTGAGCCTCTGGCACTCACACTGAGACGACGGAGCAGTTTAGACAGCCGCTTTTTTACCGAGACGAGCGATTTCACGGGGCACTGGCGGATCTAGGGGGGGATCCAGGGGTGCAATGGAACCCCCTTTTGGCAGGGTATTACGTAATTACGAATGTTTCGTCGTAGTCTTGCGCCTGATTGGCGCTAGCGCTCTTGCAATTGTGTACGTGACGCTAAGTCTATCCTATCAGCGCTAGCGTTCACGTACACAAGACCGCCAATTACGCGCGCATAGTAATACAAGAGCGTGCGTCATAAGCCAATTAGATCTACGCGCGCGCGCATAGTAATAACAGTTTACACAAGAGCGCATCGCAAGCCAACGAGGGGTATGCTATGGGCGTGACTAACGAAAAGTGGGTGTGGTTCACGGCGACGCGAAGCCACTGGAACCCCCCTTTCTAAAATCCTGCATCCGCCACTGCGGGGGGGTAGATCTATGAGTAGTGCAGCATCCTGAACCTCGCTCTCACAGGCACTGGAGTCTGTCCAACTGTCCCCCAACCAGAAACAACCGTTCTGCTGCTCGGTTGCGTGCCAGGAACCGCTTGGAGCTAGGCTATAAATCACTCATAACACCCCCTCTTCGTGATATGGCTGGTATATACGCAGTGCCAGGGCCGGAGCAGCTCCACAAAGGGTGGTAGGGCAACTGCAATGCGGGCTAAAGGACGCGCATGCCCGCGTACGACGTGTTTACCACACCCAAAGGGCATTACGCGGCCGCGGCGTACCAAGGCATTGGCGGGCTTACTTTGCGTGACTGCGAACGCAGCTAGCCTACTTCACTATCTCGGATAAAAATTATAGCACACGTCATTTCCTGTATGGACCACCAAAAAGTGGTAGGGCAAATGCCCTACCTGCCCCACCGTCTCCGCCGGCCCTGCGCACTCCGCCCTCGGGCGTCATGCGTATATACGCGCGCGCCATATCACTCGAGGGGGTGTTATAACTAATACATATATGTACTCCTTGGCACTTCCATTTCCATATTTTTATGAAATGCTTAGGAAGGAAGGAGGGGCTAAGAACATTGTACCATTCTGCTACCATCATTCTAGTTCCAGAAAAGCTGTTACCAGTCTTAGATCGAATGAAACTACTAACTGTATTCATCTGAGTGAAAGCATACATTATGAACTGTGTATATTTCACTGATCCCGTCACGTTTGTGTCAATATCAGCAGCAAATGGAGCCAAAGAGTATGAACTGGGTCCAGGAATGTCATCCAGAGGGTAATAATTGGGTGTTTCTCCCATTGAGAAATAACCATTTGTTGAGACCTACAAGTACAGTATATAGTAATCAATGCAATCACAATCATGCAATTGGTATAGTATATGTATACTTTACACATTTCTACATGTATTTAGATGTGTGTAAATACATGTGTGACAGCCCATGATTGTGGGTGCAGAGTCAGTGCTAGTGGGACAGCTCTTATAATTTTACAAACAATGAACTCCAACGGTAGAGTACAACATATTATATAAATATAGGTATATGACATTGTGTATTCTTGTACTTACATAAAAATGGTCAATATATTTGTCTCCAAATACAAATGCCCCCTCTATTAACACAGGGCCACTGTAAGTGTCATCTCATGTGGGAACAGTGGAATCCCAATATAGGCTCAAGAAGGGCAGTGTTTCTGTTAATATTAGGTGATTACAAATCGAGGGGTAGTGCAGGTTGGTAAAGTTAGAGAGCCGTCTCTTGGGATTTGTGTATGTGAGCCTATACATATAGTGAATCTGCCATGACTTCAAATCTAAATTAGCATATCATGCAATTAAATATATAGCAGTTCTAGCAATGCACTATTGTAAAATGGCGTATATTTTATGAACTTCTGTTTTCTCCCAGTCAATAACGGGTGCACAATAACCTTCCTATACACATCGACAGGAAGGATACCTTAGGGCATGCGTTCCCGCACGTATATATACGTTTATCAAGTCACATCCCAGTACCTTAAAATTACCTTCAACCAAAACGTGATTGAAGCAGAAGAGCAGAGCCAGTATAACCGGCCGCATCTTGTCAAGCGAAGTCGGTAGATATGGAGCGGCATGGTATGCATGCGCTTAGATCTTGCAGGGTGCACACCCTGAATTGTGTGTGTGTGTGTGTGTGTGCATGCGTGTGTAAGTACAATGTATAGTACCCACTCCGCCAATGTCAGGTTAGTCAGCACTTAATTAGTTCAATAAGGTTTAGGCTGCATGATGGGTGGTATAAAACTTTTCCATTTTCAGTATTTTGAATATGATTTTGCAAAGGGCAGAGTATAATCTAAATTACTGTCAAGTGGTACAAATATATATTTACACACATTATTGTAAAACCAATTACAGATAACAATAAAAGGCAAACAATAAGAGAATCCTCAAAATATCTGAACTCTGTTGTTACTGCCATCGCATATGTGTATAAAACCATCAGCACAAGAGGTGATACAGGATGGACCACTAAACTCTCCCTCTTTCAGACCCCACCCACCAATTGAGGTGACGAACTGACCTGAGGTCTCATACACTACAACACAATCATCACCATAATCAGACACATACACATACTTGTCAAAAATATTAAGAGCTGATGGGAATATTCCATTTCCTTTCTCACCAAACACTCGTATGAAGTGGCCATTTCTGTCCAGTAATTGCACTCTTCGATTGCCATGCTCAGCTACATACATATATCCATCTGGATCAAATTTGAGATCAATTGGTGCATCAAATTCACCTCTTCCTTTGCCATATGACCCAACGGATTGGATGAAGTTCAAGTCCAGGTCAAACACCTGAATACGATGGTTGTTGTGATCACATACATATACTTGATTGTTGTGTAGTGCTAATCCACGTGGAACATCAAACTCCCCCTCCTTACTGCCCCTCCGACCAACATACGTAATCAGTTCACCATTACTAGTGAACTTCTGGAGCTTGTGCTGACTGCTCACATAAATATTGTCCGTATCATCAATTGCTATGCCTCTGGGGAATATCATCTGTTCTGGACTGTCACCATATGATCCAAATGTTCGAATCCTCTGTCCTCTGATGTCAAAAATAGCTATACGATAACTCCCCCGTTCACTAACAATCATTTCCCCACGACTGTTAAAAGCAATGCCATATGGACCACTCAAGCCGGTCACAACCCTCACTGGGTGGGCTAATTGAGTGGGATCAGGGTACACAGTCATGGTGAAGGGGCTGCCATTGATTTCTGTGTCATTCAGTCGAACATGTAGTTTGTGTTGGCCTCGACTGATGGCTGTGTATGACACCTCATACCGGGAAGGAGAGAGAGTGGCTACTGCAGCATGTACTGCTGGAGGTTTGGTATTCTGTTCCTTCTTTGACCATGGCCATTGACTACCACTGGTGGGTGTGGCTTTAGAAATGAGCTCCAGTTCAGCAGCGACTTTCTGCAGGACAGAACATGGCCTATTACGAGAGTCAGTTAATTCAACTATCACATGTGTTGGATAGTTGGCAGTGGATGACTGTAGACCTGGACCACTGACATAGCATGTGTAGGAGGTGGACTGCTGAAAGGAAGAGAGAGGAGGATGCATGGGGGGAGGGGGGGGGGGGGGGTGGGAGAGAGGGAGAGAGGAGGAAGACCAAGTGCAGTAACTATTGCTGCACATGTACATATGCTGAGCAGGGCAAAAGGGGGGCTGACAGTTCATAACAGTAATCTTATTAAATAAATGGGGAGCGAAAACATAGTGGTCTGAACAGGTGATTATTCTATTTATTGTGGACAGGATTTTGACCTTCGTTGCCTGCTGAGTCAATATTTTCAGGACGAACAGACTCTCCAGAGGTGAGGTGTGACTTAACAGACACACACACACACACACACACACACACGCGCGCGCGCGGACAACCCCTCTCTGCGCATGCGCGCCGAGGCTCGCGCGTTAGTGCACTCACTACCCACCGGTAGCTACGCAATTCAGAAACTCGCGATCGAGAGACGCACAGCGATACCACTGCCTACCAGAGAGTGACCGAACTACAGAGGCAGTCACACGTACCTCGTTCCCGTTTCTTCAGAGTAGGTGGCCAAATAGCATGCTCCACAAAATGAGGGCGTGGCTAAACAAAGCTTTTCGCCGCGCGGCGCGCGTGCGCCCACTAAGAACCAATTTCCTAGATACGCCCCTCTTCTGCTGTGCTTCAGAAAGCTTTCCCAAATCAGGAGGGGCTTAAACAAGTGTTCTGTACCTGTTGTCTCAGTTGTTGCTGTGCCTGAGCTAGTTCTCTGTCTTTAGCCTGCACCAACTCTTCCTACATAATATTTTTGAGGATTTGTAGTACATTTAACATAATTATGCAATAATATCACTCATGGTGGTTACCTGCTGTCTCAGTTGCTGCTGTGCACGACCTAGTTCCCTGTCCTTGGCCTGTACTAACAGCTTCTGCATAACAGATAATCAATTTACAAAGAGATCACTACCCTATTAATTGTGTCCAAAAATGTATTTTGATGGCCAGCCAATTCATTGTGTCCACATACCACAAAATGTAGCAAGCTACAATTTGCTCAAAATGATGGTTACCTGCTGCTTCAGTTGCTGCTGTGCATGAGCTAGCTCCTGGTCCTTGGCCTGCACTATCGCATCTCTCTCAATCACCTACAGTCAGGAGGACCTCTAGTCATAACACACATTACATGTAATGCCACAGTCACTAGACTCACCTGCTGTCTCATCTCTTGAATCTGCTGCTGCTGTTTCGTGATGGTCTCTTCTGTCCTAGTCAACTCAGCTTCCTTCCTCATCAGCTGTTGTCTGTACATTTCCTTCTCTCTCTCACTGGATTGCAGCTCTTGCTGTAGCACCTGTAAATTGAAGAAGAGAGAAGTCTTGAATAGAATCCACACAATGTGCAATGTGCATGCTGTGGGGAAGGTCAGGGGTGAAGCACATACATATGTACATGTACATTTGAATTGTCTCACCTGCTGCTGCTCCCTCCTGATTGTCTCCTCTATCCTAGTCAGCTCAGCTTCCTTCCTCGTCAGCTGCTGTTGTAGCTCAACAATCTCTGTCACAAGACTGTCAATCACTTGCACTAGATTCTGAACAAGATATGAGAACGTGATGACAGTAATGGTGCAGGAAGGAGGGAGGTATCAGCAGTACTGTATGGTGTATACTCACCTGGTTCCTGGGCTGGTCCTGAAGAGCTCGTACCAGTTCCACTCTGTTCCTCTCACTCTCCTCATCTCTAATACCAGCTCTGGCCTCTTGCAACAGATCCAGTACCTCACTAATATCTGGACGTTTATGGGGTCTGTTATGGAGACATTGCTGAATCAGTCGAATGAGAGGGTGGTCCCCACGGAGCTGGCCACAGGCACGAAGCCGGGTGTTGACATTTCTCATGTATACACTTCGTCGTTGGAGTTCAGTACGAGCAACTAACATCCCTTTTTCCTCATCAAAGTAGGTGGATGCAAGAGGATCACAGGGGAAGGTTTCACCCACTGTGAAAATGGTGACAACTCCAAGTGCAAATACATCAATACTGGCATCATATTTCGACTTCTCATCATTAGATTCAGCAGGTGCAATGGCCTCTGGGGGCATGTAGACGAAGGCACCAGGTGCCTTGGTCATGGTGGCTGCATCTCGCATACGAGGAACAATACGAGCCACGCCCAAGTCTGCTATCTTGCCCACCAGCCTCGAATTCGAATTCAAAAGAATATTCCTGGCCGATAAATCGCGGTGGATGATGGGTGGGGTTTGGTGGTGGAGGTAATCTAGGCCGCTAGCGACGTTGTGCAGTACAGAACACTTTAGGCCAAGCTTGAAGAATGATAAAGGTGTAGGCCAGCCAGATGGAGGCTGGGTTTCGGGGGCTAGTAAATCGTGAAGGCTCGTCAGCAGACGCTCCATTACCAGCGCAGGCAGTCGCGGTCCTTCAAAGAAGCACACTCCCAGAAACTGGACAATGTTCGGGTGGCGGAGGGTGCTCATCAGTTGACATTCCTTTACAAACTGGGTAGACGCTTTGCTGATATCGTCATCGGGAATCTCGGAACGGTCTTGGAAGATGTCGTGGATCTTTTTGGCAGCTCCACATACAGATATCGCCACCTCGTCGACGCTGCCGTAGGCTCCAGCACCGATTCTAGTGCCAGTGAGCGTGACATTGGAGAGGACGAACGGTCTCAGCTCAGGATTGTCACGTAGAAGATCCATTTATCTTCCTAGTCTTAACAGAACTCCAGTAGATCATGGAAACTGAAGGTGATGAAAACCTTATAAACACTGTATGGTTTTCAATGGGGATAGACCCTATATACACAGCAGGGGCGGCGGCAGAGGGGGGGGCAGGGGGGGCGATCGCCCCCCAATATTCCAGTAGGGGGGGCCTCGCCCCCCCCCCCCCCAATAAAATAGGAGCTATGACGACGGAATGTGTGTTGCTACTGCATGCACTCGATGCGTTTCAAAATGTGCTATATACTACTACACATATATACACGCGTGCAGATTACAGCTCTAGTACATGTAGCCCATCTCTTTATTGCAAATTGCTTAAATGCGTGCGCGCGTACGTATTATATAGCCTCGCGGAGCCACGCCTTCTCGCGGGGGGGGGCGTGGCTCCGCGAGGTATACACAATCTCGCCCCCCCAACTCCGAACTGCTGCCGCCGCCTCTGCACAGTACTACCGTACTGTGTTATACACAAAGAGAGGAATATGATTTGCCCTGCATAGATCAATCTGAGTTTGGTGTGCTCAATTGAGTCCACTCTGCCCTTTTCAATTCATCACTGATCATGAAAGGAGAAGCCCGGTGAGATTGAGGACGTTCCTATTAGTTTGCAGACACCTCACATCTGTCTGAGAATTAGGTCTTCCATCTTCCTAACTAGTTAGAGCTTGCTACTAGTGCCTGGCCATAATCCGTCCATACACCGCTTACGCACTGCGCAAGTCCGCGCAGACCCGGCGTAAGTCCGTAGTGCAGTGGGAACAATTGTAAACGGGAAGGCCTTTTTTCTATTGTTCCCACACGGACTTGCACACCGTGAGAACGGCTTGCGCAGTGGGTACACGGAGTATATATATTGACGGTGTAAAACGCGGACCGTTTGTTTCCCGTATTCATGTAGGCTTTTCCCTGTGTAATGGAATGCATGCATAAAATCATGGCACCAAGGGTTCTGCACTTTAGTGCATTCATTAACCACATGCTCTATGGACAATAATTTATTGGGTTGAGACCTACCAGAAGCTATATATATAGTTGCCATTGAAGTTTAGAACACAAATACAGTCAGGATTACTTTGCAGAGTAGTCATAATTGTGTGTGTGTTATGCACTTTCCAAATGCTTTCCATATTGAATTTGACAATAGATATAAATACACACAATATGTTACACAGGACAAGAAATATATATATACACAGGTACATTGATAATCATTGACACATCTAGAGTATGAAGTGAATACGCAGCGTTACTTGTTACTCAACACACTTCATCACAGTCTAAAAGAAATTCAATATTACTGTTGCAACAGATATCCAGCTTTTTGAATATTCTCATTGGCACCACGAGGCTGTGAGCCAGCCTGAACAGTAGGAGCACGTGGACCAGGAGGAGGATACCCAGGCTGGTTTTGATGTGGAAAGGTTAAGAGTAAAAAACAATTTAATCGTATCATAATTATATTCCTATAATACATTTCTGATCTGGATACTGCAAGGAAAAACTGATTTATAATACTTTAGCATGTACTAACATAACATACAGCGATTTAGTTATGAAAAGTACATATCCTCCTTCCAGAGGAGATTGGACATGATTGACCTTGCTCATTATAAATTCCTTAACACTCATGCGATGTTCCCCATGTGTTTGGGGATCGGAATGAACAGAAGACGCTGCAGGAAGCTTTCAAGACTGACAGGAGTTAGTTCTAGGCAGATTGTCAAGCGTACCACATGGTATACTAAGCATACTATGTGGTATACATGTAAATAGTCAACTCGGTCACATTAGCTGGCCCATACACAGGTGGGTTTCGAGGTAGTTCAGATGAAGCCCCCTTTCAGCTGGGTAGTCATGTGATTGACTTACACTTAGATCTAAACACACGAGGTGAGATTGCTAAGACATAGCACACACATGTAGAAAAATTTACTAGCACACATGATGCGCTAGTGATGCGCACTGTGCAGCATGCAGTGCTCGCCGTATTTCTCATCAGCCTTGAATGCACATATGTACCTTCTACCAGGCCTCATCCCTGAAATAGTAACAGTTTTTGCCAGTCAAGTGCAGTGTGCGTTTGCAGGGACTTTATTATACTCCAAAATTGCACCAGAAATGATCTCAGAAGGTCTAGAAATCCAACATTTTCCTGACACATCCCCCCTAGGTGGCGTGTTTGTGCACATACACTGTTCCAACCAATATGTAAACTACCTTTTCAACAACCTGCGTACGGGCCTGATTAATGTTAAGGATTTTAACAGTCTTCATAATGAACAAAGGTCAACCATGTCAAACCTCCTCTGATTGACTTCCCATGCACTAGATGCCATCACTACATGCAGTGTACTATATCACCTTAGGTGGATGCTGAGATGGAAAAGCAGTAGCAGTAGTAGCAGCATAAGAGGGTGGAGCTACATGAGAAATCAACCGAGTATTTGGCTGTTGGGAATACACATTCACAACTCGATTAGCCATTGTTGGTGGATTTGAAGTGACTACAGTAGCTCCAGTGGTTGCTACAACTTGAGTTTGGAGTGGTTGATATCTTCTCCTATTGGTTGCATAGCAGATTACAACCCCAACACAGATAGGGACCCCAATGAAAAGTAGCAGGAAGAACACACCAACAGTAACACCTACAATCAGTCCAATATTTGCTGGAGAGAAAAAAATTCTTACTGAACTCCATTTGATATTAATTTGATATTGCAACACAGTCATAATGGCAGGCATATATGTATATATCATAGGTAAGAGTATCATGCTAAAAATTCATGTTTGGTTATAGCCTCATACCCAGGCTCTTTCTGGGGGGAGGGAAAAGAGGCTGGTACACACTGTATGTGCATGTGCTTAATTACAATTTTAAGTTTGGGTGGGGCGTATTATAGATGCCGTAAAGGAAAGTAACATGCGTCGGTGATTACGTCTCCTATTTACTATTTGCAACAATTCTACTCGACTTCTTGATAGCATCTTACCATCTACCAGACTACTAATGCCTCAGGACTACAGAAACAGATGGCTGAATCATTATCAATAGTGATAAACTTCAAGTTGCACCCTGCTTCCTGAAGACATACTGAACCCTTAACAGACCAGATCTCACAAACTGCGGACTTGATCAACCATAAGAGAAACCAGTGCTGATAAAATGAATGCACTAAAGTGCAGAACCCTCGGCGTGCGCACGTGCACGAATCCTTGAGAGCGCATGCGCAATTAACCAATTACATTAGCGGGAAGTATACGGAAGATTTTAGGAAAAAGACGGAGAATAAAGAGTAGAAGCTTGCTGCCTTACATCGAGTCGTATTCCAGGTAGAGTTTAGCCTATTGTTAGCCTTTTTAGGACCCTTGGAAGGCTCTGCCGTCAAAAAAGTGCGCGGAATGTTGCTGCAGTACCCTACAACGCAGGAAGCGGTGTATCTTTGCAACGGAGCGGTTTCAGAGAAATCCCCACAAATTTTTTTACCTCTGTTGCCCGTTGAGTATGCAACTTCCACACAGGCCGCTTACCGCGTACGCGTGGTTAAATACGCATGCGCACTTTCTGCAGCAAAATGGCCGACTGTATACGTATGGCTTTCAACGGAGGAGTGCTGGATCTCTGCAACGGAGCGGTTTCAGAGAAAACTCCACAAATTTTTTGACCTCCGTTGCCCGCTGAGTACGTGACAGGATTTTCAGGACGAACAGACGCTCCAGAGGTGAGATGTGACTTAACAGACAGACAGACACACACACACACACACACACACACACACACACACACACATGCACACACACAAAACGACTACCGTAACCCTCGCTGCGCATGCGCGCCGAGGGTTAACAAGAAGGCTGTTGTCTCTACCATGCTTCTTGTCAAACATGAACAATAAAACCCGCGGTAGGACGCCGTCCCATTCCACTACATTTATACTACTTTAACATGACGTCATTAATACAAGTAAATAAAAAATTTAGGAAATTTGAAGTGTAATAGGGATTGCATAAAAATGAACAGAGACAAGATTGGGACACAGACATGCTATATACATCAACATACCTTGTAGTACATTGATGTATATAGCATGTCTGTGTCCCAATCTTGTCTCTGTTCATTTTTATGCAATCCCTATATTACACTTCAAATTTCCTAAATTTTTTATTTACTTGTCTCTTGTCATTTTTTTACTATTGTAAGCAATAATTCTCCCTAGCATGTGCTCTCCATATCCGTAAACATCTGACCAAGTATTGAGCTACTGTATAAATGCGTGATTAGTACTGAGGGCGTGGTTTGGTTGCAAGCAGCAGCTGCGTACACTTTGGTCTATAAGCAAACCTGCTAGCAACGTACTATCAGTCACCAGCGCTTTGGCTTGGTGGTAGATCTATATAGTATCGTGGTAGAATAGCGTGCCGTTTCTCCAGCAGACGGTATATAAGCATAGGTACTATATGGTATCTATGATATAGCTAAGCTTACCGAGGTACATACGTAGAGGCAGAGCACTGTACGCGTGTGCAGTGTTCTGACAGTGAGAGTACCACAAGAATCGTCAACACATCTCTGTTTTGCTTATGTAGTACTAAGTGCTAGTTGCTTTACAAATCGTCAACACGTTCTCTATCACCTAGTTGTTACGCGCTAGTTGCTAAGCTTTTGCGCATGCGCGGCTGGTGTAAATGACGTCATTAATGAGTCTTGTCTCATGACGTAATCGTTTTCTTGTATGACGCAAGCTAACTATATACGTAAAACTTATGTACTATGCACGTACATTCAAAATGAATTACGTAATCGCTATATATATGTACATGTATTGCATTGAGAGGAGTGTTAACATCATTATTACAAGAATCACAAGGGTTAATAAAATATGCTTTTGTCATGTTGCTATTAGCGATGATATCTCTACACATGCTAACTTTCAGGTTGATGGTTACCATTGTTGCTGAGTTTTGCTCATTAGTTATCCTCATTCATAATACATTGCTGGGAGAGATAACGATCAGTAGTACATGAACTACAAGGGTTAACAAAATTATGCCTCTATTCCCCAGTACGTAATGATACATTTTCACATGCAAAGATTCGATTTTATGGTTATTGAGTTACGCTTCTTCAAGAAGAAGAATAAGAATAATAAGAAGATGAAGAACATGGCAAAAATGTGAAAAGCACTTTTTGAGATATTACGCTTATCTTACATCACAGATCAACTATTTTGTTTCATGGTTATTTTTCACATATTCTTCACCTTGATATCATTAAAAGTGAAATCAACTTCAAATTGAAAGTTAAAATGAACAAAATGCTTATATATGGTTTTCAATGGGAATAGACCATAGCAATCCCTATATACACAGTACTACCGTACTGTGTGATACAGGCATATTCTAGCAGTATCATAACCCCCTGGAATTCCGGGGTAATTGCGTGCATGTGCATACATTGTGTACCAGGCTCTTTTCCCTCACCCCCGGAAAGAGCCTGGGTACGTGGCTACTGTTGCATAGAATGCAAGTCTTTGGTCAAAATTCAAAACACAGACTACATTAATTTTTTTTGATGCTTTGAATGTGTACACAGTACACGTGCATGTACATGTATTTAATATACCACATCCTTCTTCATCACTGTCATCTCCACAGTCATCATAACCATCACATACGTCGCTTTCTGGCTCACAGTTGCCATTGTCACAGGTGAACTTATCAGAACTACAGCCTGCAAATTATAGCATATCCATTGAATATGACAAATATAAATGCAGCACATCTCAATCCAAACTGAGCAAGGAAATACATGTACACCCAGGCTCTTGGTAAAGGTATTATGTGAGTGTTTCTCCTATGCAAGCCAAACCGATAAAAAAATGACAAGTTTGGGCAAGTTGTGTTGTGCTGCTTTAACTTTTTGTTGTGTTGCCTTGCTTTTCTAAGCATCAGTCGTCATACAACTAAGAGTGGGTTTAAAAGTGCTGCATAGATCCATCTGGGACACAGACTCAATGGGGGGGTTCTAAGGTTACCAGAAACTAGTCAGATTGGGCTAGGGCTAGGGCTAGGGCTTCTAGCTAGGCATTTCAAGCGTTCCCAAACACGCGTAGTAGATAAATCTATAGGCTTGCAAAACGGTTGCCTTCTTCGAGTCGTATCGCTGGCATGCAAGACATTATACATGATAGATCACACAACTAAGTGGGCGGAGTATACATGCACTTGGACACGTGTATTAACTATTATTATAGCAGATCTGATGGAGATGAGCCAGATCGTATGAAGTTATGTAAAAACTTTCGTGGGGGAGCATGCCCCCATGCAGACCCCCCTAGGTTTGCATATGCATAGCACACGCATAACCAGAAACTATACTCAAAAATATCTCTAGAATCGCCCATGAGACTACTCATGTATGATACTACACATTGTGTGTACATGTACATATATATACCACATCCTTCTTCATCACTGTCATCTCCACAGTCATTATGACCATCACACACATCAGATTCTGGTACACACTTGCCATTATCACAGGTGAACTTATCAGAACCACAGCCTGCAAATGATAGTGTATAGATGCAGTAGTACATGTATGTGTCAATCCAAACAGAGCAAAGGAAACACACATAGTAGGAGTAATCTCAGAAATCAGGGGAAATTGTGTTGCAGGTCAAGTTTGTAATCGCTTTGTTTCATTCAAAATGACTGGTATTGGTGGATATACACAACAAAACAGTTATTGCAAGCTTCACTTGAACTCCAAAACTTTCAGCATGCAGACCAAGAAAGCTTTTGGCAGCTGGATTTTGGAACACATATACGAAAGAGTAGCATAGTCACCCAATCAGAGACATGTACGTATATCCTGACACTGTCAGCATGCCCATCCACATTCACAGTTAAAGCCATATTCAGTGATCCAGGGTCTGGTCTGAAGCCACACCAACACCACCCGGTGTGATAGGTGGAGTGGCTCCCAACTTGTGATCTCTAGGCCTTTTTGAGGACTGTGGCTGTAGGGTAGCTACTAGCCACTAAAACTTTGGGCAAGGTTAACTGATTTTATTATGATGTAATGGCGTAAGATGCAGGCGGGGCTGCGGGGGGTCTATATGTGTCCCCCCCATCCAAACTGAAGCACTTCTTACGCCCTTGTGATCACTGAATGAGCGCACCGCGTATATAAGCTACATATGTATCGTAGTGAGATCTACCTTACCTCCAGCTAAGCCTTGAAGGGAGCAGCAGAGCAGAGCCAGAATAATGGCACTCCGAGAGCACCCCACTTGCATTGTAGAGACGGATCACAATGGCAAGCTTCTTACAGAGATAACACAACTCTATTTATGCTGACGCAGCCGCAGCCATGTACTTACGTATAATTATATACATGTAAGCGCAGGCGCGAGATTTGTGCTGTGGTTTTATAAGCTCGCCATGTTCTTATTAGTAACTAGCAGATTAACAATTGTGTCAGCATTTTTTCTATAGAAGAAGTGTTACTCGATCTGACAACTAACCGTATGGAAAGAGCTCCAGCTGTGAGCATACAACTGATAGGTACTGACTGGCCAACCCACTAAGCCGGCAGCCATTTGCCCCCTCAAACTCAACAAAAAATTAATATCTCATGAAAGCTAATGGACTAAGAGGTAGCTATCTAATTTTGGGCTAAGCCACTTTGGATCTGAGCCCTCAACTGTTTGAGAGTCTCTGACGAGGAGGATCTGGTGAACATATCCCAGTTACTGGTAGGGAGCTCGAGGAGAAACATGTCATTTTATAGTGCACTGCTGGTCATCAACTGCATCTGCTAGTCTCGTCTACACTAACTGTATAACTGCATGAGCCTCTAACGTGTGCTCTTTGTTACCATGGTTACCAACCAATTCATGACAGTGTTTTAGTACTGACTAGGGACGTGTCTATTATGCCGGCATCAGTTAGTAAAAGTATAATGCATAAAACGGGATAAATGGAAAGTTTATGACCATATACACGTTGCAGTAGTAGTACGTATTGCATCCACGACACTAGCTTTGAATTTGACAACATATTTATTAAATACACAGAATATGTTGCACAGGACAAGAAGTATGTACACAGTTATATTGATGATCATGACACATCTAGAGTCTGAAGTTATGCAGTGTTATCTGTTACTCTATACACTTCATCACAGTCTACAATACTACTGCTGCAACAGATATCCAGCTTTTTGAACATTTTCATCGGCATCATGAGTCTGGGGGTCAGCCTGAACAGTAGGAGGAGCCTGTGGACTGGGAGGAGGATACCCAGGATGGTTTTGATAAGAAAC
This sequence comes from Theonella swinhoei, assembly GCA_963970385.1. Lineage (NCBI taxonomy): Eukaryota > Metazoa > Porifera > Demospongiae > Tetractinellida > Theonellidae > Theonella > Theonella swinhoei. The sequence goes on from OZ019946.1 coordinate 8,617,710, forward strand.
ATTTGGCTGTTGTGGAGAGGGTTGATTCTGTAGGAGTAAAAAATAATATTTTTTGATTTGGATACTCAAATAGGGTCCTAATTTATAGCATGTAGTAACATAAAATACAGCAATTTAGTATTGATGAAACATATCCTCCAATATTGACTTTCAGAGGAGGTCAGACATGGTTGACTTTGCTAGGACTGATTAATTAAATTCCTTAACACTCATGTGATGTACCACGTGTGCTTGGAGATCGGAGGGGACAGAAATGCTAGAGGAAGATTTCAAGCCCAACGGGAGTTAGCCCTAGGCAGATTGTCAAGCGTACCACACATTATACTAAGCACACTACAAGGTATATATTACTAACAAACTCTGTCACATTAGTGAATAAAATACTATAGGGTCAAAGGTCAACAGTGTCCGACCTCCTCTGATTGACTCCCCACATGCTATATAATAGATGCTCTCACTACATGCAGTGAACTTATCACCTGAGGTAGATGCTGATATGGGAAAGCAGTAGCAGTAGTGGCAGCATATGAAGGTGGAGCATTATATGAAATCAACCGAGCATTTGGCTGTTGGGGATGTACATTCACAACTCGATTAGCCATTGTTGCCTGATTTGAAGTGACTACAGTAGCTCCAGTGGTTGCTACAACTTGAGTTCGGAGTGGTTGATATCTTCTCCTATTGGTTGCATAGCAGATTACAACCCCAACACAGATGGGGACCCCAATGAAAAGTAGCAGGAAGAACACACCAACAGTAACACCTACAATCAGTCCAACATTTGCTGCAGAGAAAAATTGAAAAATTGTTACTCAACTCCCATTTGCAACAGTCATAATGGCAGATGTATATAATTATATGTGTGTGTGTGTGTGTGTGTGTGTGTGTGTGTGTGTGTGTGTGTGTGTGTGTGTGTGTGTGTGTGTGTGTGTGTGTGTGTGTGTGTGCACATTAGTAAGAGCATCACACTAATGTTGGTGTTGCTACTACTCCATAGAATGCAAAATTCAAGACACAGACTATATTGGATGAGTACAATGTATATGTACATGCTGTATGGGAGTTTGGACACTGGCTGTGTAGGGAGAGTTGGCTAGCCATAGTGTGAGGTTTTACCTGAGATGAAGGCCAAGGTAATGCTCACATACGAGGGCAGTAACACCCAATATTACACGTAATAAGTATATACCTATATCTATCTGGTGTTAGAACTCTTCCATTTTACCGTTTACTTGCTGCTAACAACATGCATGCATGTGCAATGCACAATGGACTCTGAAGTTTGACTAGGCAATATATAACGTGGGAAATATAGGAAAATATCGCCCAACTCAGAATAGGGAATTTACATTGCTACACTATACGGCTATGTAATAGACAATGCATACTACATCCTTCTTCATCACTGTCGTCTCCACAGTCATCATAACCATCACACCTGTAGCTATCTGGCTCACAGTTGCCATTGTCACATGTGAACTGACCAGAACCACAGCCTGCAAATGACAATGCAAGTTTGATGACAAATATAACTGTCGATCCATACTAGGTTTCACATAGAATCAAAATTCGAGTACAGACTACATATGTATTATGCTTTGCATGCTGTACACAGTACATATACATGTATACATTTACCACATCCTTCTTCATCACTGTTGTCTCCACAGTCATCATAATCATCACACTCGTAGCTTTCAGGCTCACAATTGCCATTGTTACATGCAAACTGATCATAACTACACCCTGCAAATGATATATGTATCATTCTCACAGAAAATATAACATTTTCATAAAAGGTTGAAGGACGTATATATACATGGTCATAGTAATGGAAAGTAGCTGGTAGTACTAGTAGTGGCCTAATAAGGGAAGTAAATACACTCTCTAGCCTACAGCTGATCTAAGAATGAAGATAGAGCTAATGTATAGGGTGCATTATTCAATATTTTACACAGGGAAAATGGTCCATGAATACGGACTTCCACGGGGTCAAAGGAGTCCGTCTTTTCACCGTGCAGACACCGTACGCACGTTGCAAAAGTCCGCGTAAGTCCGTATAGATACCATGTATCACCACGGACTTACATGGTATCTATACGGACTTACTTTCCATTTTTACAACGTGCGTACGGTGTCCGCACGGTGAAAAGACGGAGTCCTTTGACCCCGTGGAAGTCCGTATTCATGCACCATTTTCCCTGTGTTATAGCCACTAACAAACTGACTGAGAAAATGAAAGGGGCCTATACGCCCGTAGCTATAGCTACTACTAGTATTGTGGGATCTTCCCTAGCTGTTTCCATGCATAGGCATATGTTAATTGAAACATGCAAATCAGCAAATGTTCTTGTGGGGCTAACATATGTGCCCTCCCCTAAAAATCGTTGGATATGCCCCTGGTGTACGATGGTGTGCTAAGTAGGAGAGGTTTAATATCCACTAACGTACCTTGCATACATACACATTGTACTTACCATTATATAATTCAAATATAACTGCACTGTAAGTGTTTGAGTACAAACATCCCACACCATTGGAATTACTGTGTCCACTGAGGTAGTGGGAGTTATATTGAGATGTACTAGCCTGCCAGCCTATCACACCTCCACCCCAATCCATATTATCACAGTCATAGATGAACACAGCATATGAGGATGAGCCATCAGTGATTAGGACACCTTGGAAGGTATTAGTTGTGTACTGTAATAAGAAAATTATGTATTTGTAATAACACAAAGAGGCCACAGGAACATAAAATAATGGAAGTACAAAAGTGCGAACCTTCAGCACACTAAATACCCAGAAATAGTGTATAAACGTAACAGAGATGATGCGCATGAATATTATGTTTACTTTGGAACTCTGCCTCTGACATATAATGGAAAACACCAAAGGTCATACTCCTCCGGCCACAGAGAAGGCTTCAGAAGCTCGCTGCACTACATTAGCTTGTATTTTAGGTAGCATTTAGAACTTAGTTAGGCTTTTGAACAACCTTATAAACCTGTGCCGCAGAAGGAGCACACTCTGGGTATTAGGACTGGTGGCATTCATGGTAAGCAAATGACACCATAACTTTTGAACGAAGCATTATAGGGAAATCTGTTCCTATAAAAGTCTGCTCCATATTGTACCAAAACCACTAGTACCTTCCTTTCAATGTGTAAGCCTATCACTTCTGAGAACACACACACACACACACACACACACACACACACACACACACACACACACACACACACACACACACACACACACACACACACACACACAGTACCATAATATGTGCTGAGGGTTATTATAATGTACACATGCATTCTACATAAAAGGTCATGTGGTACATTAGTTATTGTACACTGGCCAGTGATTACTTTCTGTGAAACAAGATTCATACACAACAGGGAATTCCCACAGGAAATGTTCATGAATGTGAATGCCCATATATCGCAATATGGTAGTACTGGGTACACATATAGGGATTGTTGAGGTTTATCCCCACCTAAAACCACATACATACAATATTATGATTATTTTCACTGTTGGCTGCCAAATAGCTATACTAAAAGGGCAAAACTTTATGCATGAGAAAAAAAATCGCTTTCAGCATCTTCAGCTTCCTATATACATGTTATGTTGAAAAATTACAGGACCTTTAATAGTGGAAATAGTGTTACGTGGCACACTGGCTGCATTTTACAAGTTTCCAGAACTTACAGTAGATTCTTCATACTGAGGAACACTCTCCCATTCTGCTACCATCATTTTAGTTCCAGAAAAGTCATCATTACCACTCTGCGATCGAATGAAGCTACTAACTCTACTTATTTGAGAGGAATCAGAAGTTGTAAACTGTGTATATGTCACTGATCCCGTGCTGGTTGCGTCGATATCAGCAGCAAATGGAGCAACAACAGAATACCCACTGGGTCCAGGAAAGTCTTCCAGAGAATTGTAGTCAGGTTCTTGTCCCAATGAGAAATAACCATTTGTTGAGACCTACATATGAATGCAATACTTTCAGCAGTCACAGTGCACATGTGTAATCTCTTCTGTACTTACGTAAATATTATCAATGTTTCCGTTTCCAAACTGAAAACTTCCCCCAGTTGACACAGGGCCACCATAAGTGTCATCTCCTCTGTCAACCATTGATTCATTATACAATGTCAAGAAAGACAGTGTCCCTGTGATAAGTAACGTAACACGTGATAAGTAATGTCACAAATGAAACTATGGTGGCACTGAAGTGCAAAACCCTCAGCGCATGCGTTGCAGAATGCGCATGCACTTATCAGTGGGAAAATGGCCGACTCGCATAGTAGCCGTACAATGATGGAAGGACTCTGGCTCTGCAACGGAGCAGTTTCAGAGGATATCCCACAAAATTTCACCCCTTTATTGTGCGTTTGGTTATTTGTGTCGTTTGTAGAATAAATAAACTTACTACAAGCGAGTTATTAGTAGGGACAAACAGACAGACAGACAAACCCAACTACTGTACCCTCACTCCAAGGGTAATCAAGGGATACAGGAAAGGTCAAGTTACATGTAATAACAATTTACTTTTGTAATTGTTGTGTTGGATGGAGTTGATGGGTATACATAACATAACAGTCTATTCCCCCATTCACTTGAAATCCAAAACTTTCAGGAAGCAGACTGAGATAGCTGACTGATTTTGGGAACACTTTGGCCATGTAAGGTAAGTCAGGGTAATTCCAAATACTGGGTAATTCCGAGCTCAGTCCAATCACATGAAGAGTCGAAGGCGTATCAGCTTAGTATTGTTACTACATATAGGCCTACAAGTAAACTTTAAGAAACCAGAGTCTTATCTATGCAGTGCTGGTATCAGTCAATAGACAGGCAAATATGTTAGGACGTTTCGTTGATAAATACCAAAGACGATTATTATTCGCCACTTTCAGCCGTAGTATTATAATATGGCCAAGAGACTCCCAAATAGTCGCAAAATTTGATTTCTTTCTGTTCTAGTCATGCCCTTTGATATATATTTCGGAATTATCCAACCACGGTATTAACTGCTGATAATTAAATGTATATTTCCAAGCTAACTACAGTAGCAAACGGGGCGTGCAGGTAGACTATAGATTTTGCTACACTGTTCTGTGGGTTAGCCCTATACTTCCTTCGGATCTCCGGGTTCCATACGAAAGAATAAATATCAGAATTACCCGGACTTACCTTATATCAGTGCATGATTAGCAAGATTACCCATGTATATCCAGAGATCAAGGGGTGGGTTCATAAATACTGAGATAACATATATGCTGGGGCTTGTATGAAGCCATCTACATCCACGCACTGATATACAACACACTCTTTGTGTGTTAGATCTAGGTGGAGCGCCCCAGATTCCTCCTCTGGGGGTTAGGATTATGGCTGTAGGGTACCTACTAGCTATAACTGTATTAAAAGCTCAAGCAAGGACCAACGTTAACGGATGTTGTCGCGATGTTACGGAATGAGGTACGTAGAAGTATGTAAATCATCATCCTAGATTTACTACCTCACCTCCAGCTGAAGCTTGATGAGACCAACAGAGGAGAGCCAGTACAAGGGTACTCAGAGAGCGCCCCACCTGCATGGCTGAGTCAGACGGTCGGATCACAACAGCAAGCGCCTCTGCGTGGGGCAGGAAGGGGCGTCATACAAAAACTATGACGCAATGAATGCACTCTAAAGTGCAGAACCCTCGGCGCTACGCGTGCGCGAATCTGTGAAAACGCACGCGCTATTAATGCTAATAATTCGCATGCGCGGCCTCCAAAATGGCCGACTACACGGATAGCCATACAATGCAGGAAGCGGTGTATCTCTGCAACGGAGCGGCTTCAGAGAAATCCACACAAATTTTTTGACTTTCGTTGCCCGTTGAGTACGTGATATCCTTTTCAGGACGAACGGAGGCTCCTGAGGTGAGATTTCGATTAACGGACAGACAGACCGACCGACCGACTGACAGACCAACTACAGTAACCCTCGCTGCGCATGCGCGCCGAGGGTTAATTATGCTGAACGCAGCACGCTGGCTGCATGGCTGCACTTGCGCATGCGCATGTGTACGCTGTGCGTTTTCAAGCAGGGCGCAGCAAGCAATAGTAAATGTAAACTGCACAACGTAAGTAGATATTAAAATATATAAGGGTACACTTTACTGGTCCATGCAGTTATTGATGATGTCTCAGGTTAAAACCCATACTTCATGTAAAATGTTACTGTTTTCATAATTTATTCCTGCAGCAGAATTCCAGTATTTTTAACCTCCCCAGTGCCACCATGAGGCTCCTGAACAGTTGGAGGTGTGTAGGTCTGGTCAACAGAAGGATATCCAGGACAGGCCGGATTTTCAACAGGATACAAAATATTTTGTTGTGGTGGATGGGGTTGATCCTGTAATTTCATCATAAAATATGATAATACATCTATCATCTGACCACTCCTGACTAAGTTCACTATCAAACATCAGTGGCTGTAAATGCACACACCACAGATAAAAAGGTATCCTAAGGCTCTGAATGCTATGGTGTTTCACTATGTAGCTACAGTAAACATATTACCTGAGATGGTTGCTGGGTGGTAGCAGTAGCAGTGGTGGATGGCGATGTATCCTTATAACTCAACTGATCCACTGGCTGTTGTGAATATTGTGGCTGTGCTTGGAAAACTGGGTTAGCCATTGATGCAGTCTGATTTGAAGGAGCTCCAGTGGATGGGGTGGCTGTAATAACGTCATGATCTTGAGATTGGAGTCGGTGATAAGTTCTTTTCCTTTTTCTATAGCGGACTATAACCCCAATACAGGTGGGGATTGCAATGGTAAGTGACAGGATGATCAGACCAAGGACAAGGATTACAATCCAAAAACGATTCACTGCAGAAAAAATGGCAGTGCTATATACACAATCACTTTTTTGAAGTATACTGCAGCACTGATTTTATCATGCTTCCTTTCACAAAGTAACAACACATATGTATGATAGGGAGGCAATGTGTGTACAAACTGACTATAATGCTAACTCTTACAGTATAAACCACATCCTTCTTCATCACTGTTATCTCCACAGTCATCACTAAGATCACATTTGTAGTTTTCAGATATGCACTCATGATTGTCACATGAGAACTGGTTGGAATTACAACCTGTTGTATATCAAAATACAAGCAATGTAAAGTATTACAATCCTCTTAGAAAACAAAGTTGATTCTGCAACAGCAAATATTCATTATGTTAACACATATCAGCTGGGAAAGTGTATAAGAGCTTTAGTATAGTCCTACATGCATTTATCTATAGAGCAATGCAGTTTAGGTTTACAATATTGTTCATGTCCATGTGCATTATAGAGTAACACTCACTACATTCCTCTGCACTGTTATCTCTGCATATACCGTCACATCGTATGGTACACTCTCCACTGTAACATCTAAACTCTGATGGTGGACAGTATACTGTAGACAGATACAAAGGTATATAATTCATTTCTGTACCAAACAACTTCTTATTCCTGTCTACAGTGGGCCACCAACAGAGGAGGACATGTCCTTGACAAATAGCTATAAAGCTATAATCTATATACTAGCACATCCATGAAGTATAACAGGAGTAATAGCTACATACTTTTAACTATAGCAGGTTACCATACTTATTGCATGGCCTCACTCCCTGTCTTGAGGTATTATGTACTGCATCTTGTCCCTAGTAGACTCTTTGGCACTTTGCATAATATTTATGCTCAAGTACGAGGATATATACCTGTATGTACACTACCGCCAGAAGAGGTTGACACATGGAGAGGCTCATTAATATTCATTAGTTAGGTGTACTATGATAAGTTTATAATGAAGATAACTAGGTGCGTTGTTGGCAAGCCGACCTTGTCGCCAATTTGTCCGTCCAGGTAAAATTAGAATTGCGTATAACATTACTGTATGTACGCGGCGAGTAGGTCCGCTCGCCAATATTACCCAGACCTATACGTTACAGTACATGCTGTTAATAATTAACTCATTATACATAGAGTGACTCGTATCTAGCTATTTACATGGCAGCAAAGACGCATGCGGTGGCTCGTTGTTGCTAATTTTTGGTGGAGGCGTGGCTCACTAATGGTGGGGCGGCTAAGGCAGCCCCTGCCGCCCCAGCTCCGGCGGCCCTGATGTACATACATGTGTAGCTCTGCTCATGATTGTGGGTGCGTGCATGGTCAATGGCAGTGGTGCTATGGCAGCTTCTTGAGTATTATTAATATAGTCTGGTACACTCTGCTTCACAAACATATATATTTCAGTTACACATACATGATAAGTGTGGCACATTGCAAAGGGAAGTTAAGCATGTCCCACTCTCTGCTCACTATTCAAAGGCACCTATAGTCTATAGCTCATTTTGCTACATGTACATTCATAAATCACTGGAAGATACGAGCTGTGCACTATGAACACTGTAGATATACTACTGGTTACAAAACTCCCCTAAAACTGGCAAATCGTCTTGAAAATATGCTTTAGGCAGTCTTCACAGCTACTGTAAAATGTCGTAGCTTTTCTGTTGCACTGTGTCAAAAATGTGTTGGTAATAAACACTCATGATCACTAGTCAAGGGTGTAAAAGTAGGTAGAACTATAGAATATCTTGAAAATGTCCACACATATAGTATAGTTCCCAATAGCAAAATATTGTTCACATATTGATATAGTCGTGTACTGCTTTGCTGAATTGTGTTAATGATATTGTGTACCAGTTTACTTGAATTCTTACTCACCGTTATATATTCTGAACACAACTGCACTGTAACTGCTTGAGTACAAACATCCCACATCATTGGAATTACTGTCTCCACTGAGGGAGTGGGAGTTAAATTCTGTTGAACTTTGTTGCCAGCCTATCACACCTCCACCCCACTCCATACTACCACACTCATAGATGAACACAGCATACGAGGATATGCCATCGGTGATTAGGATGCCTTGGAAGGTATTAGTGATGGTCTTTATATAGGAAGAATTACACACAAATATGTGATCACACATACATGACTTAATTATCCATGAGATGCTTAGAGAGAAAGAAAGACAAGGCAACACAACACAACAGAAAGACAAAGCAACACAACACAACTCGCCCAAGGCAGTTATTTTTCAAAGAAAAAACTGCCTCGGGTGGGATTCGAACCCACAACCGTCCGCTTGCTAGGTGTAGCTCTTACCAACTGAGCTACTGAGGCAGCTCAGCTGGCTGGGCTCGAATCACATATACAATACAAAGCAACCAAAGCACCTCCAGCATCACAAACCAGATAAACTGGTAAACTCAAACTCAGTATAAAGGAGAAGGCCGCGATAATGAAACCAGCAAAGACGCCAAACACCAAACCAAGTATATAAATGACTTAATTATCCATGAGATGCTTAGAGAGAAAGAAAGACAAGGCAACACAACACAACAGAAAGACAAAGCAACACAACACAACTCGCTCAAGGCAGTTATTTTTCAAAGAAAAAACTGCCTCGGGTGGGATTCGAACCCACGACCGTCTGCTTGTACATGTATGTTGAAGAATATAATATACATGTAAATTCAATATGTACTAAATTAATACCTTGATCTGACAATATATACCCACTCTATAGCACTGCAAAATGGGTGGTTCCTTACCCATTATGTGTGATTACCTCAGTCGCAACACATTCTTTTACTACTACTTCCTCCCAAGAGATATGTAGGATATCTACAAGGAATGCTGTCTATGTATATATCACAAGTGATAATATCTTATCTTACACTGTAAAAATGTCAAGGTTAATTTAGCCCTGATATGGTTATCTAAGTTCCATGGCTGGCTTCTGTCTCATGGTGTCTATTATTAATTACATCCTTTTCAAAACTTGGTGGTCAAGATCATTGGAAGATAGTGGTCAAGACCTAGTGGGGTCTGTCACTTATTACATTCTTTACAATTCTTGGAAAGGATGTAATTAGAATTACAGAACCTTAGAGAAGATGGGACTGGGATAACAATATCAGGGTTAAATTAACCTTAACATTTTACAGTGTACAGAAGAAATCACATACATTGTACTGCACTTGTAATGTATTGGAGGAGTAACTCACAGTGTTCACATATGTAAAAAATCATATAAATATCCATTGTCTACCAAGTGAGGTAATGCAACTGTGGTATCCACATGCACCGCTCAAACCACCTATTTTTGCAGTGATATATCCCCAGACATTGTGTATATATATACACATATCCTTCTTGCTCTCAACTGCTGAAGGCTTCTCAGGGTTTAATCCAAGGGGGGGCGCAGGGGGGCAAATGCCCCCCAAGGATTTCAGCTGCCCCCCCCCCAAGCATATGACACCATCAACAATCCGTCTCCTGCCCTGCCAAATGTGCCCCCCCAAGTTTCTAGAATTATTAATTTTGCCCCCTCAAGGATGCATGTCTAGATTAAACGCTGCTTCTCATACACACCAGAAGGAAACACACATACCTATGCAGACTAGTGTTGCCTGCAGAATTACAAATGTAATCTACAAGGCATACATGTGTAACTCTAATAGGGTAAGCCAATCATGCACGTACACCATGCATACGAGTCAGCACTAGTGTGCAGTGTGTCTATTTGTGCACAAATAGACACACTGTACACCGGAATGCATATACTCAAAATCACAACAGAAGGATTCCCTTCATGGTACTATAAATATTTCTCCCTCAATTTGGTTCATACTTATACTTGCTGATACAAGTTTCCCATTAGCAAATCAATAGTGTGTCTTTTACAGAACTTACATTAGATTTCCCATACTGAGGAACACTGCTCCATTCTGCTACGATCATTTTAGTTCCATCAAAGGTCCTAAGAGTCTCAGATTGAATAAATCTACTAACTTTATTCATCTGATAGTAATCAGAAGACGTGTACTGTGTATACTTCACTGATCCTCCTGAAGATATGTCAATGTTACCAGCAAATGGAGCAACAACAGAGTATGAACTGGGTCCAGGAATGTTATCCAAAGATGATTGTTGAGGAGGTTCTCCCATTGAGAAGTAACCATTTTTTGAGATCTACAAGTATACATGCACAGAGCAATAACGTCAGTGCATATAATAAAAGAGGGGGAGAGTATCATACTACGCTATGCTCCGTGCTACAACCTTTACCGGGTTCATGGGGCTTTGTAATGATATTCACAAACGTATAGCGTCACGCACGTAAAACGCTGAACATTGGAAAGGTTGTGATAGAGCTAGATCTAGTAGTGCAGGTGTGGAGATCTTCTGGGAGTACTCAAGGCTGAGGAACGGCATCCGTGCGTTTATGAAGTGTGTTTGCCCACCACATATTGGCTTTGGTAGCAGTACTTCGCAATCCCTGCGCCTGACGCTAAGTAAACTGCCAAACAACACGTTTGTGAATATGATTACAGAGGTGGTAAAGGGTTCTAACACAGAGCATAGCGTAGTAGGATACTCTGCCCCTCTTCTATTGTATACTCTTGGCTATATTTAATAATCAAAATTACCTAGTCTAAATATAGATAGTTATGTATTTGACCTACTGATGTGCACACATTCTTAGCTTTGTGGGGTCTTAATACTAATCTGCTATTTTTCCACATTTGTGCTCAGCATTCAATATAGGTATATACATTCTTTCCAGCAAGGTTTGCTTACATAAACAGTGTCAACATCAGAGCCACCAAACCTAAAACTTCCACCTGTTGACACAACGGTACTATACTGCTCATCTCTCGAAAGAGTCGAGTAGCTATACAATCTCAGGAAGGGCAGTCTCCCTGTGAATAGGGCAGGTACATATCATACCAAGAGAAGAGGGGGAGAGTATCCGCTATGCTCCGTGTTACAACCTTTATTGGGTTCATGTCCTCTGTAATGATATTCACAAACGTGTGGTTTGACGGTTTACTTAGCGACGTATTGCTACCTAAGCCTGGAGGCAGCCGGCTACAATACGTAGCGGCCGAACGCACTTCATAGACGCGTGGATGCCGTCGCCGCACCATGACTACTCCGAGAAGATCTCCACGCCTGCTTAGGAGCTCAGCCACCCAACATTTCCAATGTTCAGCGTTTTACGCGCATGACACTAAGTAAACCGTGAAACCACACATGTGTGAAAACTATTACAGAAGTCATGAACCCAGTAAAGGGTTGTAACACGTAGTAGGATACTCCCCCTCTTCAATTACATGTATATATACATAGCTAAGGTAACGCGGGGTAATTCCGATCACGAAAATGACACTTACCATCAAGTCTTATGCCATAACGGTAGGGGTATCACTTACCTAGGATTCACTAAAAGTCTTGCATCCTTTGGAGGAAATTCCTACGCACGGTAAAGCCATGGCGCTCGTAAAATGCATAATGAATAAGTTTCTCGGTTTTGGCTGAAGCGTTTGGCTTCGCATTTTGTATTCAAATATATAACTAACACTCGTGCAAGTTGAAAAAGTCAGATTACGAGTCTACAGCATCACTGAAACTGGAATGAACTTTTTTTCTACCTTGTGGAATTCAAATTAACCGATCACTTTACGTAAAGCGTATACATACAACTCTTTGGCAGATGAGCGATAGTCTGCAGGTAGTACTTGCATATAGCAGTGATAGAATATCGAATTTCTTGCACACGCAGTTTATGAGCTACACACAGGCGCTAAGAAAAGAGTGATCAGAATTACCCCTCTTTACCTTACATTTAGTTACCTCCGGCTAAAGCGGCTTCCTGGGTGCAGCAGAGCAGAGCCAATAGAACCCACATTACGGCAAAGTTGAGAGTGTCACTTACTGGAGTAGGACGGCAGATCACAAAATATGAACCATAGATATTATACACGTGTATAATATCTATGTATGAATTCTGTTTTACCAGCTGGAATGTAATTAGTTGCGTATTACGTCAGAGGTCAAAGGTCCACGAACTCTTGGTATGTTGCATTCCCTCACGTTTTGTAGGCACAGATAGCTTGCTTGTATGTACTGTATATACGTGTGGCTACTTAGTTTTCTGCAGAGCTTATTATGCTACGGGGAGCTTAGTACTGTGCTTACCTGATCTTCCGTTAAGGGAGTAACGACTGACTACTACTATCGAATAGTTTTCTTCGTGGCCTTCGGAGCCTGTTGAATACGATAGGAAGGCAACCGTAGCACAAGCTCTTTCCGTAGCCAGTCGACAAAACGGCAAACACGTCGCGTCTCTGAACATAAGTCTCTACCACTTTCATTTGTTCAGGTTTACATCTTGGAATTCCAATTCAATAATAAACCTCGGTATAGTTCAAAGGACACTACCATGCCTGCATGTGGATGCATATTCATTGTTTATCATCGTAGCTTGGCCTGACAAGTCACAACTGTTACTTTACATACTGGCTAAACAAAATTTTCGGCGCCGCTGAGATGGGTCTATATGCTTTCCGCCGCTGAGCCCCAGTAGCGATTCCAAGGGGGAGGGGCTCAGGGGGCTCGAGCCGCGCCCCCCCTCGCTCTGAAGCTTCGTGTAGATGCGCGCGTTAGTTCGCTAGCAGACTACGCGAACACGCGCGCAACGCTAATGACCACGCCTACGTATTAAAGACCCTATGCGAAGACTTTTCTAGAACTGCCCCTGGAGCCTCCCCCCCCCCCCCCCCCCACCCATTCTCTAAATCCTGGTTACGCCCCTGGTATACACCAAACAGTACTGCTGATACCTCCGTCCTCCCTACACCATGTCAGTGCCAGATCTAGGGGGGCTTCAGAGGTTTCCACTGAAACCCCCTTTGTTGCGACTGTATGATTGCCCACATCTCACGAACACGCGCAGCTGACTTACTCATGCGCGCGAGCGTCCGTTAGCGTAAGCAGTACACTATAAATATTTACGGACGCCTAACGCGGCGATTATCGATGTTCAAGGGATTTCCATCTCTCAACTCTTCACTTACACGTCAAACTTTAGTATCCTTTACTCTATAACTGAAACTGGGCAGGGGTGACAACAAGGTTACGTGCACGCACGCGGACGTAACTTCACATTCGCGCTCGTGCATATAATTAACTGGGTGTGGCTTCAAAACTCGCGCGACATGCTACCCCCTTTGCAAAAACCTAGATCCGCCACTGCATGTCTTCACTTTCTTATGTCTTGCTCAGAATCTGATGGATGATCTGGTGACAGAGAATGCTAAGCTACAGCAACAACTGATGAGGAAGGAAGCTGAGATCACACTGCAAAAAAATGACCATCAGATGTGTGTGGTTACTTCAGTTGCAGCATATTCCCTTATTATGACTACCACCTATCTCATGAGATGTGTATGACATCCCTTAAGGAATTATCTCTGTATTTCAAGACACAACAAGATTCTTATAGTACCTTATCTCATGCACAGAGCAATTACATATATGCACTGTAATGGTCTATTATAATGAGCAACATTTACCGCGGCCTTCTCCTTTATACCAAGTTAGAATTCACCTGTTTATCAGGTTTGTGATGCTTTGGTTGAGGTGCTTTGGTTGCTTTGTATTGTATATGTGATTCCAGCCCAGCCAGCTGAGCTGCCTCAGCATAGCTCAGTTGGTAAGAGCATCGCCTAGCAAACGGACAGTTGTGGGTTCGAGTCCCACCCGAGGCAGCTATTTTCTTTGAAAATAGCTGCCTTGGACGAGTTGTGTTGTGTTACTTTGTCTTTCAATTGTGTTATGTTGCTTTGCCTTTCTTTCTAAGCATCTCATGGATGATTAGCTAAGTCATAGACACTACATTGCTCCATACACATATTTATCATCCCATGGGAACATTTAGTGAGGTCATGTATTTAGTCTTGATGGAACTGAGATAACCAATTTTATGCAGTGATTGGTCATGCATGCATGCATACATGCACTAGATCAGAGGAGTAGCAGCAGATGAGACAATTAACTGGCACATATATATACACATATGTACATGTAAGGGACCTCCTCTGGGTTTTTCCCTTCCCCATTCCCTAGTCCTATAGTGGTGTGTGCAATAGCAAGGGGTAGTCACTGTTGCATACGTGTACAACCACTTGCGATCGAGGTCACAATATTGTGACCATTAAATATATATGATCCCTTTTGACCTTGTGACCCTCTAGAAAATTCTTTCGTGACCTGTGACTGCTTGCGTGATTTTCACTATAACCCCTAACCACACCCACTTAGTGAGACTGTGTAACCTGTGACCGTCATTAATGGGCATGTTGGCGCCATCCCTACATAGAGAGTCTATACCAACTCTCTGATATCAGTATACATGTACAATACAGTAGGTGTGATTTCATCCGTGAGATAAGGTATCGTCACAATAAGTACATATCTATAATGATTCTTTGGAGGCTTTTTGTTTAACTGCCATCAGTATGCATTTCTATTATTCACTTAATCAATCATTTAGCTATTTAAGTGTTATACATATTCAAGTTTATTTCTTCATCCAACAACAAAGTTCTTCAGCAAATATGTTCGAGCAGCAATATCTCAGATCTAGAGCAAGAAATAAACTAACTAACTTTAGTATTTAAGTTGTAAATGTACATATAGACAACGTATGATTTTTGCGTGACTAATTAATTATAACTACAGCTTTGATTCAGGAGTTCAGATATGTTTGGTATGCATTAATTGGCATGACATTGCCATCGCACTGACTCTATGGTACTAGTGAAGGAATAAGTCATTGCAAACTAAAGTACGCAGGAGAGCTGAACTCTGCTATGAAGCATAAATCTGAGGTAAACAGAAAGATGTACAGCTATGTTTTGATACCTTCACATAGATGTTTTGAAAGATGCAGAACTGTGTATATAAACTAATTTTGATGATTGTGTTTTAGAATACTGTAGCGGTGATGATCAAGGACACTCTGACAAAGTGAAACTAAGTCCATCAGACAAATTATCAAGCAAGTTTGCTATTCAATTGCAGTGAGTTTACCATAACAGATACTCTCAGTACTGGAGGTAGTATGAAGAAGAGGTAGTATGAAGAAGACAAGTATGACAGCTGACAGAATGACAATGACCACCTCTCTATAATGACAGCTGACAGAATGACAAGAGATAAATATGTGCTACTGAAGGGAGTAACTGTTGGATCAATTAATGGAACTTGTGCCACCATCTGATTGTTTATGTTTAAAACAAATCCTACTGCAAGTGCATTACTGGATATTCCTAAATACTTCATGAAGGAAAGTAGGAAGAGTGTAGCAAAGACTTGGATAAGAGATTTATCAGAGTTCCAGGATCCAAATAAGCAGCCACATTTGCGATAAATCACTTTCCACATTATGACTATAAGTTTGCAGTCTCTGGCATAGAGTTCAATGAGGATATAAGTCAGTAGTAGGAGAGTGAATGGATACAATGCTGCAACAGTCTCCAGGAAAGGAATGTAGACTTCATGAATGCGTTGTGAGATGCAGAGAGGTGGAGAGAAGAAGTAGAGTGGGTCAAATGTCAAGAGGGAATTCAAAGTGAGCAGAACTCTGATCCCTATCAGAACATAAGTGTTACTGCTAGTATACAGGAAATAGAATGCTATATCACGTTTTAAGAGAATATGCACAATGTTACAGTAGAAGACATAGTGTACCATTGGTGGAGAGACTAAAGTGATCCTTAGCAATATGATAGTTAAGAAGATAACAGTGGCTGGAGCATACTGTAGCAGGAGGTAGTAGAGTATGTTAAGTATACTGCAGCTAGCACACTGGCTTCCAAACGAGTATATTGAAGGACCAGTGCCATTTATACATCTTCCACAAAGTGGTGATCCCAACTGTCGAGTCAGGTGTCCACACATGAAAGTGTTGAGGTGAGTGAGGTTTTGTGGTAGGCGAATATGTCCGTTGTGTATGAGGTATTGAGGAAACACATATGGACACTCAGTCACTACTGTGTCATTGGTTGCTTCATCTAGAAATGCACAGTGTCCGACCTTGATGTAGGAAGTCCTCTCTCTCTGATTGCAAGTGATGTAGGAACTCATTGCCTGACTGCACACACAATGAGGAAACAGTGAATCATCGGTGTAGTCTAGAGTGAACCATGGAGGACATTCATCCCCTCTACTAGACACTTTCACTACTAGCATAAGAATTAAATTAACGCAGGATAGCTCCATGCCTAACTGTACCTAATCCTCTCACTCTATGGAGCTCTTTTTATGTGCTTTGTTGACATGCATGAGAGTATCTGTTATGGTAAACAAACTGCACGACAGTAGCAAACTTTATAATTTTGCCCAAAGAGGCTTGTGAATAGTAAGCTGGACTTTGGTTTCGACTTTGTCAGTGTCTCCTCAACCATCACAGGTTGATATGCATAAGCATCAGTCAAATAGGATAATACTTCCCTAGTATATAATATTAAAGTGCAAATATATTTCATTAAAATGTTGAAGGATGTAGGGATGGTAGTGCCAAAAATTAAGTAAATGAATGCACTAAAGCGCACAACCCTCCGCGCCATGAGTTCATGCCATTGTGGACAGACCGGCCAATAGCAACTCACGAAACGCAGCTTACGCCACACAGGCCGTGGTAAATACTCTAATGCGGATGCGCACTATCCGTAGGAAAATGCCCGACTGTACGTATGGCTTTCAATGGAGGGAGTGCCGGATCTCAGAGGAACCCCACAAATATTTTGACCTTCGTTATCCGTTGAGTACGTGACAGAATTTTCAGGGCGAACAGACGCTCCAGAGGTGAGATGAGACAGACAGACACACAGACCCAACTGCAGTAACCCTCTTGCGCATGCGCGGAGGGTTAACAAGATTGCAATAACCCGAGTGGCACACAGTTTATGATATGACCACACACAACTTATGTATGCAGGAAATGGTTCGGAGTTCAGAGTTCATGCTACCACAAAATGAATTACAATTTATGTATGCAGACAAAAGATAATGAAGTTGTGTATGGCCATATGTGCACAACTCGGATTATTACAATCTTACAAAAGGCAAAAATTCGACGCTAGCATTGACATATTTTCTTTTGGTGTTGTGTCTATTTTTACAGTTGGTGAAACCTTTCCCTGTGATCCTCTTGCAGCTACTTATTCTACTAAAGAAACAGAGAATCTAATTGCTCATACTGAATTGCAGCTACGAAGTAGGTACATGCAAAATGTCAACACCCAGCTCTGTGCCAGTGGCCAGGATCATCCACAAATTCGACTGATCCAGCAATGTCTCCATGATGATGCTGATAAGTGTTCGAATATTGGTGAGGTACTTAATCTCTTGGAATAAAGTGAATGTGACTGCTTGACCTGAATGAAAAATGTTTTGTGACCCTGTGACCATTTTGTGACCTCTTCGCAGGTGGTTGTACATGTATGCTGTATAGTGACTACCCCTTGAATAGCATGTACCCTATTGTACAGGAGGTGGCTGAGTCACAGCAACAGCTGCAGTCCAATGAGAGAATTTTAGACAACAGCTGGCAAGGAAAGATGCTGAGCTGACTAGGGCAAAGGAGACCATCAGGAGAGAGCAGCAGCAGATGAGACAACAGGTATACATGTATACATACTGTATAGCTAGTAGGACATTTCGTTGGCATATATTCTAGTGAAAATCAGTGAAACATTATTATGTACTTGTATTTAAGGCATTACTCCTTTTCCCTGTACAGGAGGTTACTGAGCTACAGCAACAGTTGCAATCCAGTGAGAGAGAATACCTTGACACAATAGCTGGCTAGGAAGGAAGCGAAGTTGACTACGGCTGAGGAGACCTTCAGGAGTGAGCAGCAGCAGAGACAACTGGTATATTATTATATGAATATGCATGCAGGGCAGATCCAGGGTATGATTCTAACTCCCTAAGCCCACCCCCACTACCCGTGAAGTTTCCCTGATATGTATATATGGTGATTACCCTCAGAATGTTCTTCCACATCCCTCCAAAGGATATACAGTGGAACCTCCCATAACGGACCCTCCCACGAGCGGACCACCTCTCTATAACGGACACTAGCTATGGCACGGATTGAAAATACAATACAACTAGTGTTAAGTCAACCTCCCACGAGCGGACGCCTCTTGATTCCGGACAGCGGACAAGTCACGTGCTCCCAGCTGATCAACTCTGTACAAAAGTGCCTCTTATAAACGGACAAACAGGAAACCACACCCATCCTTCATGCGTATACAGTAGAACCGAACCGCGATAATCCGAACTCTCGATTATCCGAACCGGCGCTGACAAGTAATTTCGCTTAATTAGAACAAGTTTTACGCAGCTTGCGCATCGCAGGCAACTGCACGCATTGTTGGAAAAAGTCGTCTGTGGGAGTCCATATAGCCAGCGACGTAGCCAGGGGGGGGGGCAGAGGGGGCTCGAGCACCCCCCTTTCAGTTGCGCACTAGCAGTGATAGAGCCTACAGCATATCCCAGAAAGTTCGCAGTATGTATGCTACAGTAGAATAGCAGCACTTCGGCTCGCGCGCGCAAACCTCGGCGTTTGTGTAGTTCAAAGGACAACTACCACGCGTGCGTGTGGATGCATATTCACTCATCGCTTTGCCTGACAGGCATGATAGTTACTCACTTTAAGTGCTCGCGATCGTTTTGCTGCAACTGCATACAGACGAGACGCCGAAGTAAGATCGTTATATAGCGGGCCTCTAAATGAGTCGCTATAGTGTCACTCAGTACAGCATTACAGTGTACATGTAGCTACTGATGGAGCTACGCAAATTCAGAATCTCGCGATCATGGTCAAACTCTCAAAATGAGGGCATGGCTTAAAAATTTTCCGCGCGCTTGACGCGCGCGCGTCACTAATTACCTTTTCAGACGCTGAGCCCCCCCACTCTCTAAATCCTGGCTACGCCACAGATAGCCTTGTAAACATGATGGCCTCGTATCACACTGTCTATAGTAATGGTCGAAACTGCCATCCTACACGCTATAACCACGCAAATGCGAACAGGTGCGTAGATAGAATAACCGAGGTTCAATCATTGTTCTGCGATACACTAGGCCAATCCTTTGGCTTTCAATGAAGCTATTAGCTCTTTCAACTTTTTTATGTGGGGTTTAGGTCCATGAAGTGTGTAAACGCACGGTATCTTCAGACCATATCCAGCTCCTCTATTCACCTTTTGTAGTTCATCATTGATGATCTTGTCTATAAATTGTAGTACATGGTGTAGATATGTACTTAAGGGCTTTTAGAACATGTTATCTAGGTATATTAGGTCTATAAATAACCTATTGGCTTGAACCTCCCACCAGAGGACAACCTCCAAAAAGGGGACAAAACCTCTGCTCCCAAAGTGTCCTTTATTCAGAGGTTCCACTGTATGTGGTGTTTTGTGTGTAGGTGCTGAGCTGCCTCGGTAGCTTAGTTAGTAATAGAAAGCGGATGGTGGTTGGTTCGAGTCCCACCCAAGGCAGCTATTTTTTCTTTGAAAAATAACTGCCTTGGGCGAGTTGTGTTGTGTTATGTAGCGCATCATGGATGATTGAAGTCATGTATATACTGTTTGGCATCTTTGCTGGTTTAATTACTGTGGCCATCTCCTTTATACTAAGTTTAAATTCACCTGATGCTTTGGTTGAGGTGCTTTGGTCGCTTTGTATGGTATATGTGATTCAATCCTGCAAAGCAGCAACTGAGTTAACTGAGACAGCAGGTAGTCATCACTTAGTCTTGTATGTGAGACACAAGCTGACTCTGACCATTGGTATATTATGTCACTGTGTACAGGAGAAGTCCAATATCTGTGAGTCTCCAGTGGCTGACTTTCAGAAGACTCTTTAGCAGAGAGACTCTGAGCTGAAGACCCAGACCCAAAAAGTCAGTCATGAATCAGTAGCTGGTTTTTCCTGTGTGTGTTGTGACTAGAGGTACTCCTGACTGCAGGAGCTAGCTCAGGCACAGTAGCTACATATACAACAGGTAATCTTTAGACGCAAGCTGCTTACCAATGGTATGTGAACTATGTCGCTGTATACAGGAGCAGTCCAGCAGGAGGGAGATTGGGTATCAGCACAGGCAGCTGCAATCCAGTGAGTCTCTAGTCCAGAAGAAGACTCTCTCCTCCAGAGTCTCTGAGTTGAAGACACGGAGCCAAAAAGTCAGTCATGAATCAGTAACTGGACAGGTTTTTCCAGTGGGTAAAAAATGTTAGCTGTACTGTTTTTATGACTGGTATAACTGAAGGGCTGAGAACCAGAGTGGCCTAACCCACTAAACAGCAATTTACCCCCTAAAACTCAAATATTACTTTATAATGTGTTTCAGAACAAGGGGAAAATTCACTAAATCGAAAATATGTCATTAATGCTAACAGGTATACCCAACTTTTTAATTCATATTTGTGCTATTTGGACAATTTCCCATTCTTAATTTTGGGATAGGCCACTCTGGTTCTCAGCCCTTCAACTATTATACTATACTGCCTCTATATTACCAGACACAGTGGCCAGTACTATACCACTTCCCCATACCAGAAAGCTCCACACAGGGTCTATCTCTCAATCAGCACTACAAGTACAATTGATATTGAGAGACAATTAAAAAAAATGTGAGATTGTACATTTCTTATCTCAATTCCAGTCAAGCTCACAAGGTCCCAGACTTGTAGCTCTACCCCACTCCATACCTCCCTCCAAACGGGGAAAGGTAATTTCAGTCCCTCTCTCTATACATTATATCTCAATATATAGCCACATCCTATTCAGTCTAATGTGACTATAGACACTCACTGTATACAGACCAGCGGCGTAGCCAGGATTTAGAGGGCTCAATTGCGGAAATGGCGCACTGAAATTTTGTTTTGAGACCGATCGCTCTCTTAGCATCACTGTGCAGTCCACGATCGCGAGTTTCTGAATTTGCGTAGCTACCAGCAGGTGCACTGTAGTACTGTAGCTGTACAATCCATGAGTAGAGATAGAAGGGCGTTCGCAGTGTTGAGGAATGTGTTGTTGTGTAGCATAATGTACTATTTGTTTTCACATGTAAGAAATTTGTAAATTTTTTTTTGTTATTTACTTGCAATATATAAGGATACTAACTATATGGACTACTTTACTGGTCCAGTTATTGATATCATTATTGAAAATTGAAGTCAATACAGACTTCCCCTAAAATGTTACTGTTTTTTATAACTTATTCTTGCAGCAGAATTCCAGCACTTTTAACTTCCCCAGTGCCACCATGAGGGTCCTGAACAGTTGGAGGTGTGTAGGTCTGGTCAACAGAAGGATATCCAGGATAGGCTGGGTTTTCAACAGGATATGGAATATTTTGTTGTGGTGGATAGGGTTGATCCTGTAATTTCATCATAAAAGTAATACATCATAATCTGAATACACATGACTAAAGCTCACTATCAAACATCAGTGGCTGTAAATGCATGGATGAAAAGGTATCCTGAGGCTCTGGATGCTATAGCATTTCACTATATTTATATCACTATATGTGCAGGATAAACATATTACCTGAGATGGTTGCTGAGTGGTAAGGGATGGGATAGCAGTAGCAGTGGAGGATGGCGATGTATCCTCAGAACTCAACTGACCCACTGGCTGTTGTGACTGTTGTGAATATTGTGGCTGTGCATGGAAAACTGGGTTAGCCATTGTTGCAGTCTGATTTGAAGTGTCCACAGAAGCTCCAGTGGATGGGGTGGCTGTAATAACATGATCTTGAGATTGGAGTCGGTGATAAGTTCTCTTCCTTTTTCTATAGCAGACTATAACCCCAATACAGGTGGGGATCCCAACAAGAAGTGACAGGAACATCAGACCAAGAACAAGGCCTACAGTCCAAAAATAATTCACTGCAGAAAAAATTGGCAGTGCTGTATACCCAATCACATTTTTGAGGTATACTGGAGCATGATTTTATCTTCTTTCTTTCACCAAGCATATAACAGTAGGAAGGACAACATTTGAACATACGTATGATCGGGAGGCAATGTGGGTACACACTGACTATAATGGTTGTCTTACAGTATAAACCACATCCTTCTTCATCACTATTATCTTCACAGTCATCGAGAGTATCACATCTGTAGCTTTCAGACATACATATACCATGATCACATGAGAACTCATCGGAATTACAGCCTGTTGTATATCAAAATACAATGTAAAGTATTAGACAGCTCTTACAAAGCAAAGGTAAAACAGAAGTATTGGAAATGAATAAAAGGCAAAAAGTATGTCTCAGCAGCATCAACTATTCATTTTGTTAACAGGTATCATCTTGGAAAGCAGCACCCTTGGTTAACTAATAAGCAGTTCCACATGCATTTATCTATATATAGAGCAATGTAGTTGTTTACACTATTGTGCATGTCCATGTGCATTGCTATTGTAACATATACAGTAACACTCACTACATTCTTCTTCACTGTTATCGAAGCATATACCATCACATCGTATGGTACACTCTCCACTGTAACACCTAAACTCTGATCGAGAACAGTATACTGTAGACAGATATAAAGTATATTCATTTCTGTACCAAAAAACTTCTCCCAGTCTACAGCAGAGGCAGAGAACCTGGGGGGGGCAGGGGGGTTTGAGCCCCCCCACTTTTCGATAAAAGGGGGCTGAGCCCCCCCAAAATTGGAGGTTGTCAAAAAGAACATATTAAATACTAATAGCCTATTCAAAATGAATGTAAATAACCCTCTACTTTATGAACGCCGAGCCCCCCCACTTTTGACATGCTGTCTCTGCCTCTGTACAGTGCTTTAAATAACAGAATCTTTGTAGGACTTTTCCTTGACAAGTAAAGCTAAAAATCTATGATATTTTTATTATATATTAGCTAATATTATATTGAATTCTTACTTACCATTATCTATTTTGAACACAACTGCACTGTAACTGGTTGAATACAAACATCCCACATCATTGGAATGACTCTCTCCACTGAGGGAGTGGGAGTTATATTGTGTTGAACTTTGTTGCCAGCCTATCACACCTCCACCCCATTCCATACTACCACACTTATAGATGAACACAGCATATGAGGATATGCCATCAGTGATTAGTATACCTTGGAAGGTATTAGTGATGTTCTAGGAAGAAGGACACACAAATATGTATGTAATCACACATACACGTATATGTAGCAGTACATGTAAATCAAAGTACCGTCAACACCCTCTTACCTTGATCTGACAGTATATACACACTCTATATAACTGCAAAAATGGGTGGTTCTCTAATTACAGGGGCGGCCAAAGCAAATTTTGATTGGTCTGGCACATGGTGGAATCTTAACCTGTTGTACAATGAGGGTGGAGCCAGGTAACGCATGTGCATGCGCATGTGCGTCATTTAGCTTAGTGCAGTGGCCACCAGGTCTGCCAGACCTGTTCTGCAGCCCCTGAATTATTATGTGTGGTTACCTCAGTCGCAATCTATTCTTTTACCCCCCAAAGAGGTATGTAGGATATCCATAAGGAATGATGTCTGTGTATCTCTAGTGACAATAATACTCCCTGTGATATATCTGATCTCACAGAAGAAATTACATATGTAATTCAACTGAGGTAACCACATGCACTGCTCAAAACAACCACCACCAATTTTTGCAGTGATGCCCTTGGGTGTAATTATATGCCATAATATCTCTGATTATATGAGCACCAACGGTGCATCGAACTACATATTGGGCACTTAAATATGAACCACTCACAGCAACATTATCACAGGGATACATTAGTCCCCCTGTCACTGATCACTCATTATATGGAAGATGATACTCTATCACTGTAACTAGTATGTGATTTCTCAGTGGCATTTTTGCCATCCCCTTAGTCCCTACCACTAAACACTACATCCTTTGAATTCCTGCTTTCAAGAACTCTGACTACTGAAGATTCATACCACAAGGAATCACACATAGCTATGCAGACTAGTGTTGTCAGGCTGCAGAATTACTACAAGGCTGCATACATGTGTAAATACAGCAGGATAAGCCAACCATGTATGTACACACATACAGCATAAATATAAATACAATGCACACTATGACTCCCAGGAAGAAGACTCATGCATATACCCAAATCCAGAACAAAACGATTCCCTTCGTGGTAGTATGAACATTCCTCCCTCAATGTTGATATATACTTATTCAAGTTTTTCTCTAGTAATCGTTTATTGCATGTCTCCTACAAATTAGCAGAACTTACATTAGATTTCCCATACTGAGGAACACTGCTCCATTCTGCTACGATCATTCTAGTTCCAGAAAAGATGCCACTAGCCTCAGATCCAATAAATCTACTAACACTTCTCATCTGATAGTAATCAGAAGATGTGTACTGTGCATACTTCACTGATCCTCTTGAAGATGTGTCAATGTTACCAGCAAATGGAGCAACAACAGAGTATGAACTGGGTCCAGGAATGTCATCCAAAGATGATTGTTGAGGAGGTTCTCCCATTGAGAAGTAACCATGTTTTGAGATCTACAAGTATACATGTACAGAGCAATAATGTCAGCAGTTACAGAGCATATATATATACTACTAATCAATGCAGAAGATCTAGGTTGATTCAAAGTTACCTACTAGTCTAAATATAGCTAGTTATGTATTTGGCCTACTGATGTGCACAAATTCTTAGCTTTGTGGTTTTACACCAATCTGCTATTTGTAAGTTCACTTTTCCACATTAGTGCTCAGTATTCAATATAGGTATCTTTACAGAAAGGTCTAATACTTACATAAACACTGTCAATGTGAGTGCCACCAAACCTAAATCTTCCACCTGTTGACACAGCGGTACTATACTGCTCATCTCTCGAAAGAGTCGTGTAGGGGTACAAGCTCAAGAAGGACAGTGTCCCTGTGAATAGGGCAAGTACATATGATTATGACATACATATTATATGTATTAGTTACCTCCTGCTAAAGCGGCTTCATGGGTGCAGCAGAGCAGAGCCAATAGTAACCACATTACGGCAAAGTTGAAACTGAGAGCGAGTCACTTAGTAGTTTATTGGTAGTTATATATATACTGGATTACACGGTTTACGTATGTACGCGGGTAAAGAATGCAATTGGATGACATCATTTCCTTCGCCCTAAGAGAGGGTGGGGCTGACTGCGTTTTGTCCCCTAGAGATGGCAGACGACGCCCATCCTGGCCTCAGGCCGTATATCTTGTCCAACCTTCAGCTAACAGGTACTGTAATAGGAGGCGAGGCCTACGGCAGCGTCGAAGAGGTGACGGTACCGTTCTGTGGTAGCCTCGTTCCCAGGCCTCCCCGCTACAACAGTTAAAGGCGGGAAAGGCCTGGTCTGAAACATCACGTGTGGTAGACGTTAGGTTAGACTCGTGGGGGGAGTGCCAAGGAGTTTGCGTAGACTAAGTATATATATACTAGTAGAAATGCTTTAGCATTTTTGGCGAGCGGGAGCGACCCAACTGAGCTGCACATGTGTAAAATTATGTAGCTTTCATTGCTGATTAGCTGACATGCAGCTGAAACACCCCCTAGGAGAGGGAGGCTCGTCTGCTTCAACTAGAGTTAATTAATTAATCAGCAGCAGCGACGAAGCACCAGGCGTCTCCACTGCTCTTGCCTGTCGTCCTCTTTCAAAAGGCCTGGCCGAGGCTAGGAGGCTCCCGGCCTGTGATGTTCGTACTGCATGCCGCCGCGCCGGTATTCGAGCACAGAGTCGAGAAAGGCATGGCCTGAAGCGAGACACCACCTCCTGCGAGTTCTGTTGTAAGCAATGGCGGTGTATTCTCTGTTGAGGTACCGCCGAGTAGTGCGTTGCTGTACTGGAACTACTGCCAGACAATGAGACACTTCACCGTGCAGTGCGTCCGCAAATTTTTTTTTTTTTTTTTTTTTTTTTTTTAGTATAAACCAAACCACACAAAGGAAAAAGCTGAAGTGAGATAAAGGGGGAAATAAAAATATATGTATATACATAAAAAGTTGAAGTGAGATCTGAGGAGAAAACAGTTCACAGTGCTGTTGATACCTGTGACTCTGTGGTCACCAGGTCAACTGCAATAGAATCCGAGACACGATGTGAGGAGGAACGAGCACCCCTGATGGCCGTGATGGAAGAGCGGAGAAGTGCAAAGGAGAGGCGGCAGCGAAGCCAGCCCATGGTGGTGGAGTAGGGCTGGTTCCATTTTGAAGACAGCATTGAAGCTAGACGCTTATACATTGTAGTTGCGATGCGACCTAACCCACCAGTGATAGACATGACAAGGGGTACAAATGAGGCTTGTTCAATTTCTCTGACCCTTTGTTCATACGCACGTTTCTTAATGTTCTCATGATGGCGATAGCATGCAGCAGGTTGAAGTCGATGATTTGTGGGAGCGTGAGGATTAAAGACCCTGACGTCAAAAAATGCTCGCTCAAACCTTCCACCCCAAAATCCGCTTGCAGAGATATCCAAACGAGCCCCATCGCTGTTGTTGGCAGAGGCACCTCTCAAGACCTCACCATCAACTGGTTGAAGGTGTGGTTCAGTAGAAACACCATGGCAAACTACGGAAAGAAGATCGGCTGTGAGATCTCTTATTTCATTGTGCCTAATTGATGGGTATCCTCCCATGTGGCAAGAGAGGGCATGTGACAGAAAATGGCTGACCACAGGCACAGTGAGATGGAACTTTGGTAGGGCACCATCCGTAGCGGAGAGCTAGTGCATCCCGAAAGGCTCCCTTATGCAGGGTAAAGCCGAAGTCCTCTATTGGCAGAGCAGTCAACCAATTGGATGCACCACTTTCTTGAGCCAGACTCATTGAATACTGTAGAGGAACATGGAGGCAAGATTTAAGATTTGAAGCTTCATTTGATTGTACCTGCTTCTTTAATGTCCGAAGATTGGATTTAGCTACTAGCTGGGCCTCAAGCGTGTCAAATGAGTATTGAGGGTTCTGCTGCAGTATCGAATCGGAGAGGGGTTTGGTGACTTGCTGCGAGGCTCTATATTTTGATGTTGAAGCTTTTGCAGGGTTAGTTATTCCCAATCCTCCAAGTCGGCAGGGCAATGCAAACAGGTTCCTCTCAAGATCGTTTGGAGGAGGTCTCCCTGTGAGGGTTGGTATGAAGGAACAACGAATGGCATCTTCAAGGGGTTGAAGTACCTCCTGTATGTCTGGAATCGTTCTGGAAATATATGTCCATTTACTGGACAAACCACGAATGAAGGCCGAGTATGCTGCATGAGGCTGAGTGTGGGCAATCGCAGATAGATGCTTGACTTCCTTGATCCATTGCTGCACCTTTCCTCCAACATAGCCATGGATGAAGGATTCTGTTCCTAAGGCTGCTCCCAGGTGCTGTTTACCTTCCGTGGTGATACAAATATTTGTGTTTTGAAAATGTTTCGTTGCCTCAGCCAGATGGTGTTCTTTGACAATTAGAGAAGTCTTGGAGGGGTTTACGAAGTAACCAAAATCTGGACCCAAACTGACCAGATTGCTCCACCATTGTCTCAGGGATTTCAGCTGACCAGCAGCAGTCGCATCATCGGCATACCATACCTGCTTCACAGGTTCATATGTACATCCTCTCACCCACCACTTCTCTAGAAACTCACCTCGCCTCACCTCATCCTTTCTAGTTGGTATAAAAGGGGCTAGCTACCCAGCCATATGTTCGACTCGATTTACATATTCCTACTGTATTTCCTTCGTCCGCAAAATTAGAAGCGCCTATAACATTACGGTATGTACAGTGCGAGTCACATATATATATTGTGAAGGACCGCAGACACTAATTAGGTAGTTAAAGAGTAATTAGCATTAGTTAGCTTCTAGGTAGTATCCCTCGGTCCTTCACTACTTTTTACTGTATTTGTACATAAGCGTAGCTGGCTCCAGTGACCTCGCATTTGGCATCCTGTATTGCATTTTGTCACCCTTTTCATGTCTAATTTATTGTAACCTTTTTCATGTGAAGGGCCCTTGATGCAATGCCCATGTTTCACTTGTCACCTTGTGATTTCATATGTACATCCTCTCACCCACCACTTCTCTAGAAACTCACCTCGCCTCACCTCATCCTTTCTAGTTGGTATAAAAGGGGCTAGCTACCCAGCCATATGTTCGACTCGATTTACATATTCCTACTGTATTTCCTTCGTCGTCAACTATACTCGCAACTACTCTCTTAACCGCTGCGGCTGCGCTCTACCACATATATATATATATATATATATAGAAAAATCAGCCCGTTCACACGACTAGGTTGGCTCGCTCCCGCTCGCCAATAAGTTAGACGCCGAATCGGGGGAACTACGCGATTTAGAAAGCCGAGGCGCGGATGTAGCGTCCAGAGCGTAGCGAGAGCGCTACCAAGGGCCCGAGGCTCATGCTCCCTTCAAGATCTACTATCCAGTGACCAGCCTATCATATCACAGTCGATACCGAATATGCTTACATGGACATCGCTACCTCAGCAACCAGTGGACCAGTCAACAGCTGGTATTCTTTGTGGAATAGTTGTGGGAAGCAAGGTGAGTCATCCATCAAATCTATTTACCAGCTGATAAAAGAACAGTGGGTGGAGATTGGTTCTATGTCCAGTGATAGGTGGCTGTGATTCATAGTTAGTCCAAGATGATGATTGCTGGTGAAAACAAACGACATTAGACAGTGTTGAGGAGTGTGTTGTTGTGTAGCATAATGTACTAGAAGTATTGTTATGTAATAG
The DNA here is from genome assembly GCA_963970385.1 of Theonella swinhoei. Lineage (NCBI taxonomy): Eukaryota > Metazoa > Porifera > Demospongiae > Tetractinellida > Theonellidae > Theonella > Theonella swinhoei. Next base: position 8,647,464 of record OZ019946.1, read on the forward strand.
TTGCTTTCACATGCAAGAAATTTGTATATAAAATTGTTTTTCTTTACTTGCAATATGTAAGGATACTAACTATATGGACTACTTTACTGGTCCAGTTATTGATATATATCATTATTGAAAATTGAAGTCAATACAGACTTCCCCTAAAATGTTACTGCTTTTTATAATTTATTCTTGCAGCATAATTCCAGCATTTGTAACCTCCCCAGTGCCACCATGAGGCTCCTGAACAGTTGGAGGTGTGTAGGTCTGGTCAACAGAAGGATATCCAGGATAGGTCGGATTTTCAACAGGATACAGAATATTTTGTTGTGGTGGATGGGGTTGATCCTGTAATTTCATCATAAAATATGATAATGCATCTATCATCTGACCACTCTTGACTAAGTTCACTATCAAACATAAGTGGCTGTAAATGCATGAAATAATCTAACCAAGAGACTCACAAAGCAATACAATACAATACAACACAACTCACCCAAGACAGTTATTTAAAAAAAAAACTGCCTCAGGCGGGACTCAAACCCGCGACATACTGCGTACTAGGCAGATGCTCTACCAACTGAGCTATCGAGGCAGCTCAGCTGGCTGGGGACGAATCACACACACAAAGCAACACAACTCAAGGCAAAGCGTCTCTCAACCTGAGGAACAGGCTAACTCAAACTTAGTATCATAGTATAGCACACACCACAGTTGAAAAGGTATATATCCTGAGGCTCTATGGCATTTCACTATATTTATATCACTATATGTGCAGTATAAACATATTACCTGAGATGGTTGCTGAGTGGTAAGGGATGGGATAGCAGTAGCAGTGGAGGATGGCGATGTATCCTCAGAACTCAACTGACCCACTGGCTGTTGTGACTGTTGTGAATATTGTGGCTGTGCATGGAAAACTGGGTTAGCCATTGATGCAGTCTGATTTGAAGTGTCCACAGAAGCTCCAGTAGCAGGGGTGGCTGTAATAACATGATCTTGAGATTGGAGTCGGTGATAAGTTCTCTTCCTTTTTCTATAGCAGACTATAACCCCAATACAGGTGGGGATCCCAATAAGAAGTGACAGGAACATCAGACCAAGAACAAGGCCTACAGTCCCAAAATCATTCACTGCAGAAAAAATGGCAGTGCTGTATACCCAATTACTTTTTTGAGGTATACTGGAGCATGATTAATTTTTATCTTCTTTCTTTCACCAAGCATATAACAGTAGGAAGGACAACATTTGAACATATGTATGATCGGGAGGCAATGTGGGTACAAACTGACTATAATGGTAAGTCTTACAGTATAAACCACATCCTTCTTCATCACTATTATCTTCACAGTCATCGAGAGTATCACATCTGTCGCTTTCAGACATACATATACCATGATCACATGAGAACTCATCGGAATTACAGCCTGTTGTATATCAAAATACAATGTAAAGTATTACACAGCTCTTACAAAGCAAAGGTAAAACAGAAGTATTGGAAATGAATAAAAGGCAAAAAGTATGTCTAAGCAGCATCAACTATTCATTTTGTTAAGAGGTATCATCATGGAAAGCAGCACCCTTGGTTAACTAATAAGCAGTTCCACATACATTTATCTATATAGAGCAATGTAGTTGTTTACACTATTGTGGATGTCCATGTGCATTGCTATTGTAACCAGAGGCGGTGGAACTTCGTAGGTTTTAGGGGGGCACAAGACCATAGCTTCTCTAGGTACATGTACCACAACCCCTTAATGTGACCATTGACCTCACATTCTGTGCGGGGAGAGGTACGAGGTAGCCATATGGTACATCATCATGACAGAGCTCAGTGCGTAATATCGACGCATGCGCTTTGGCAATAGAACCACTGGTAGTAGGTCCACTGATCATTTTAGGGGGGCACGTGCCCCCTGTGCCCCGGTGGTTCCGCCACCTATGGTAACATATAGAGTAACACTCACTACATTCTTCTTCACTGTTATCGAAGCATATACCGCCACATCGTATGATACACTCTCCACTGTAACACCTAAACTCTGATTGAGAACAGTATACTGTAGACAGATATAAAGGTGTATATTCATTTCTGTACCAAACAACTTCTCCCAGTCTGCAGTGCTTTAAAATAACAGAATCTTTGTAGGACTTTTCCTTGACAAGTAAAGCTAAAAATCTATGATATTTTTATTATATATTACCTAATAATATATTGAATTCTTACTTACCATTATCTATTTTTAACACAACTGCACTGTAACTGGTTGAATACAAACATCCCACTTCATTGGAATTACTGTCTCCACTGAGGGAGTGGGAGTTATATTGTGTTGAACTTTGTTGCCAGCCTATCACACCTCCACCCCATTCCATACTACCACACTTATAGATGAACACAGCATATGAGGATATGCCATCAGTGATTAGTATACCTTGGAAGGTGTTAGTGATGTTCTAGGAAGAAGGACACACAAATATGTATGTGATCACACATACACATATATGTAGCAGTACATGTAAATCAAAGTACCGTCAACACCCTCTTACCTTGATCTGACAGTATATACACACTCTATATAACTGCAAAAATGGGTGGTTCTCTAATTACAGGGGCGGCCAAAGCAAATTTTGATTGGTCCGGCACATGGTGGAATCTTAACCTGTTGTACAATGAGGGTGGAGCCAGGTAACGCATGTGCATGCGCATGTGCGTCATTTAGCTTAGTGCAGTGGCCACCAGGTCTGCCGGACCTGTTCTGCCGTCCCTGATTTATTATATGTGGTTACCTCAGTCGCAATGTATTCTTTTACCCCCAAATAGGTATGTAGGGTATCCATAAGGAATGATGTCTGTGTATCTCTAGTGACAATAATGTGTGATATATCTTATCTCACAGAAGAAATCACATAATATTATGTAATGCAACTGAGGTAACCACATGCACTGCTCAAAACAACCACCACCAATTTTTGCAGTGATGCCCTTGGGTGTAATTATATGCCATAATATCTCTGATTATATGAGCACCAACGGCACATCCAATTACATATTGGGCATTTAAATATGAATCACTCACAGCAACATTATCACAGGGATACATTAGTCCCCCTGTCACTGATCACTCATTATATGGAAGATGATACTGTATCACTGTAACTAGTATGTGATTTCTCAGTGGCATTTCTGCCATCCCCTTAGTCCCTACCACTAATCACTACATCCTTCCTGCTTTTAAGAACTCCAACTACTGAAGATTCATACCACAAGGAATCACACATAGCTAATGCAGATTAGTGTTGTCAGGCTGCGGAATTACTACAAGGCTGTATACATGTGTAAATACAGCAGGGTAAGCCAGTCATGTATGTACACACATACAGCATAAATATAAATACACTGCACACTATGACTCCCAGGAAGAAGAATCATGCATATACCCAAATCCAGAACAAAACGATTCCCTTCGTGGTAGTATAAACATTCCTCCCTCAATGTTGATATACACTTATTCAAGTTTTTCCCTAGTAAATCGTTTATTGCATGTCTCCTACAAATTAGCAGAACTTACATTAGATTTCCCATACTGAGGAACACTGCTCCATTCTGCTACGATCATTCTAGTTCCAGAAAAGATGTCAATAGTCTGAGATTCAATAAATCTACTAACACTTCTCATCTGATAGTAATCAGAAGATGTGTACTGTGCATACTTCACTGATCCTCCTGAAGATGTGTCAATGTTACCAGCAAATGGAGCAACAACAGAGTATGAACTGGGTCCAGGAATGTCATCCAAAGATGATTGTTGAGGAGGTTCTCCCATTGAGAAGTAACCATCTTTTGAGATCTACAAGTATACATGCAATAATGTCAGCGGTTACAGAGCATATATATATATACTACTAATCAATGCAGAAGATCTAGGTTGATTCAAAGTTACCTACTAGTCTAAATATAGCTAGTTATGTATTTGGCCTACTGATGTGCACACATTCTTAGCTTTGTGGTTTTACACCAATCTGCTATTTGTAAGTTCACTTTTCCACATTAGTGCTCAGTATTCAATAGGTATCTTTACAGAAAGGTCTAATACTTACATAAACCCTGTCAATGTAAGTGCCACCAAACCTAAATATTCGACCTGTTGACACAGCGGTACTATACTGCTCATCTCTCGAAAGAGTCGTGTAGGGGTACAAGCTCAAGAAGGACAGTGTCCCTGTGAATAGGGCAAGTACATATGATTGTGACATACATATTATATGTATTAGTTACCTCCCGCTAAAGCGGCTTCATGGGTGCAGCAGAGCAGAGCCAATAGTAACCACATTACGGCAAAGTTGAAACTGAGAGCGAGTCACTTCGTAGTTTATTGGTAGTTACTGGATTACACAGTTTACGTATGTACGCGGGTAAAGAATGCAATTGGATGACATCATTTCCTTCGCCCTAAGAGAGGGTGGGGCTGACTGCGTTTTGTCCTATAGAGATGGCAGACGACGCCCATCCTGCCCTCAGGCCGTATGTCTTGTCCAACCTTCAGCTAACAGGTACTGTAATAGGAGGCGGGGCCTACGGCAGAGTCGAAGAGGTGACGGTACCGTTCTGTGGTAGCCTCGTTCCCAGGCCTCCCCGCTACGTCAGCGTTGCGCATGCGAACAGTTAAAGGCGGGAAAGGCCTGGTCTGAAACATCACGTGTGGTAGACGTTAGGTTAGACTCGTGGGGGGAGTGCCAAGGAGTTTGCGTAGTATTTATATAAGTTAGACGCCGAGTCGAGGGAACTACGCGATTTAGAAAGCCGAGGGCCGGATGTAGCGTCCCGAGCGTAGCGAGAGCGCTACCAAGGGCCCGAGGCTTTCTAAATCGCGTAGTTCCCGACGACGAGTGCGTCTAACTATTTTAGACTACAGCGGGGAAACTGATTGGACAATGACCATTCAAACCGTTAGCAACAAGCGTGCCAATAGATCCCAGTACTAGGGGCCAGCGGCCAACCGCTAACGCGGTGACTATAAAAAATAGATCCCGCGTTTCTCGCAACCTGATTGGTCTTAAAGTTACCGTAGTCTAAATCGCTTTAGTCTACACCAGCTGCCCTTTTAACGACGGCCATGCATGGAGACCAGCAACGAAGCGATAGTTCAGTACCTAAAAGAAACACATGAAACATACAACGCACAACGTAAGAGCAGGTGCCACTCCCCCCACGCGTCTACCCTACCTCTACCTCACGTGATGTTTCAAACCAAAAAAATCTCCACTCAATTCGCAGAAGAACTGCAACTGATGAGCACCCTCCACCATCCCAATATCGTCCTGTTTCTGGGAGTGTACTTCTTCCCTGTCCCCGCTCTCGTCATGGTGCGGCTTCTCACTAGCTTTCACGATTTACTGGACCCTGAAACAAACGATGTCCAGCCTCCTCCTGCCCAGCTTCCTCCCACCGAGCCTACACCGCTATCTTTCTTTACGCTAGGCCTAAAGTGTTCTATACTGCACAATGTGGCCAGCGGCCTGGCTTACCTCCACGGGCGAACGCCGCCCATCATCCACTGAGATATGTCTGCCAAAAACGTGTTGTTGACTTCCCAGATGGTAGCCAAGCTAGCTGACCTGGGCGTGGCTCGTATCGCCCTTCACATGAGAGTTGCAGCCACCATGATCAAAGTACCTGGTGCTTCTGTCTACATGCCTCCAGAGGCCATTGCACCTGCTGAATCTAATGATGAAAAGGCAAAATACGACGCTAGCATTGACATATTTTCTTTTGGTGTTGTGACTATTTTCACAGTTGGTGAACCTTTTCCTGTGATCCTGTTGCAACTACTTATTCTAATAATGAATACTCTAAAGTGCAGAACCCTCGGCACCACGCTTGCGCGAATCCTGAAGAGCCCACGCGCTACGTTTAGACTACTGTTAGCCTTTTAAAGAGCTTTAGAAAGCTTTGGCGTCGAAAAGCTGCGCAGAATACCGCTGCAATATCGCTGTAGGATGCTGTAGGTAAGCAAATAACGGCATAACTTTTGAATGAAGCGGTTTCAGAGAAAACCCCATTGATCTCCGTAGCCCGCTGAGTAGTTTCAGGACGAACAGATGCTCCAGAGGTGAGATGTGACTTAACAGACAGACTACCGTAAACGTCGTTGCGCATGCGCACCGAGGGTTAATAAAGAAACAGGGAATCTAATTGCTCGTACCAACCTGGATCCGCCACTGCACATATATAGTGCATGTTGTTGACTGCAGGAGATTGAAAAGGACAGGGAGCTAGCTTAAGCACAGCAGCAACACTCTATGTTCCTCTCCTGCTGTAGTTAGTACATCAGATAGCGATTACATATTAGTAATTGGGGGGAGTGTTGACAGTAATGAATCGAGTTGGAATACTACAGTTGAACTATTTCATGTGAGGAGTGAAAGATGATATGAACTAACCAACTTACCACTGGCTCTCGCTTACCCTTCAGCTGCAATATATGGCAATGAATTACATGTGATAGGATATGATGGTGCTGGCTACTCATGCTCCCTTCAAGATCTACTATCCAGTGGCCAGCCTATCATATCACAGTCGATATCAAATATGCTTACATGGACATCACTACCTCAGCAACCAGTGGACCAGTCAACAGCTGGTATTCTTTGTGGAATAGTTGTGGGAAGCAAGGTGAGTCGTCCATCAAATCTATTTACCAGCTGATAAAAGAACAGTGGGTGGAGATTGGTTCTATGTCCAGTGATAGGTGGATGTGATTCATAGTTAGTCCAAGATGATGATTGCTGGTGAAAACAAAGGACATTAGACAGTGTTGAGGAGTGTGTTGTTGTGTAGCATAATGTACTAGAAGTATTGTTATGTAATAGTTGCTTTCACATGCAAGAAATTTGTATATAAAATTGTTTTTCTTTACTTGCAATATATAAGGATACTAACTATATGGACTACTTTACTGGTCCAGTTATTGATATATATCATTATTGAAAATTGAAGTCAATACAGACTTCCCCTAAAATGTTGCTGCTTTTCATAACTTATTCTTGCAGCAGAATTCCAGTACTTTTAACCTCCCCAGTGCAAACATGAGGCCCCTGAACAGTTGGAGGTGTGTAGGTCTGGTCAACAGAAGGATATCCAGGATAGGCCAGGTTTTCAACAGGATATGAAATACTTTGTTGTGGTGGATAGGGATGATCCTGTAATTTCATCATAAAAATATAATAATGCTATAATACATCTATTATCTGACCACTCTTGACTAAAGTTCACTATCAAACATCAGTGGCTATAAGTGCATGTACACACCACAGATGAAATGCTATGGCGTTTCATATATATTTAGCTATATCATATTACCTGAGATGGTTGCTGAGTGGTAAGAGATTGGATAGCAGTAGCAGTGGAGGATGGCGATGTATTCAACTGACCCACTGGCTGTTGTGGCTGTTGTGGATATTGTGGCTGTGCATGTAAAACTGGGTTAGCCATTGATGCAGTCTGATTTGAAGTGTCCACAGAAGCTCCAGTAGCTGGGGTGGCCGTATCAATATGATCTTGATTTTGAAGTCGGCGATAAGTTTTCTTCCTTTTTCTATAGCATACTGTAACCCCAATACAGGTGGGGATCCCAATGGTAAGTATTAGACCAAGAGCAACACCTAGAATCCAAAAATATTTCACTGCAGAAAAAAATGGTAGTGCTATATACCCAATCACTTTTTTGAGGTATACTGCAGTATGGTTTTAACTTCTTTCTTTCTCCGAGTATATAACAGTAGGAAGGACAACATTTGAACATACGTATGATAGGGAGGCAATGTGTGTACAAGCTGACTATAATGCTAACTCTTACAGTACAAACCACATCCTTCTTCATCACTGTTATCTCCACAGTCATTGTTAGTATCACATCTGTAGCTTTCAGATATACATATACGATTGTCACATAAGAACTCATCGGAATTACAGCCTGTTGTGTATTAAAATACAATGAAAAGTATTAGATAGTTCTTACAAAGCAAAGGTAAAACAGAAGTATTAGAAATGAATAAAAGGCAAAAGGTATGCCTCGGCAGCATCAACTATTCATTTTGTTAACAGGTATCATCTGGGAAAGCAGCACCCTTGGTTAACTAATAAGCAGTCCCACATACATTTACCTACAGAGCAATGCAGTTAGGTTTACACTATTGTGCATGTCCCTGTGCATTGCTATTGTAATATTATCAATATGCAGAGTAACACTTACTACATTCCTCTTCACTGTTATCGAAGCATATATCGTCACATCGTATGGTACACTCTCCACTGTAACATCTAAACTTTGATGACGGACAGTATACTGTAGATAGATATAAAGGTATATACTGTACCAAACAACTTCTTCTTCCAGTCTACATTGCTTTAAAATAACAGAATCTTTTCCTTGACAAGTAAAGCTAAAAATATATGAAATTTGTATTATATATTAGCATTGAATTCTTACTTACCATCATCTATTTTGAACACAACTGCACTGTAGCTGGTTGAGTACAAACATCCCACATCATTGGAATTACTGTGTCCACTGAAGGAGTGGGAGTTATATTGTGTTGAACTTTGTTGCCAGCCTATCACACCTCCACCCCACTCCATACTACCACACTCATAGATGAACACAGCATATGAGGATGTGCCATCAGTGATTAGTATACCTTGGAAGGTGTTAGTAATGTTCTAGGAAGAATGACACACAAATATGTATGTGATCACACATACATGTATATGTTGCGGTACATGTAAATCATTCTTGTGCAATATGTCAAAAGTACTGTCAACACCCTCTTATCTTGATCTAACAGTATATATGCACTCTATATAACTGCAAAATGGGTGGTTCTCTAATTACAGGAGCGACCAAAGCAAATTTCGATTGGTCCGGTGTCGGAGGAACAGTGGACCCCCGGACTGGTGGACCCCCGGTCCACCGATCCTAGGACAGGTGGACCTAGGGGGTCCACCTGTCCTAGGACCAGTGGACTCCCCCCTGAACAGGTGGATCCATTGCTTCTATGGCTCCATGTACACTTTTTGTCAATAGCGCCGCGCGTACTTATAAGCGCGTTTGAACACAGCACGAAACCCTAGCATGCCTAGCCCCTAGCCCCTAGCCCCTAGCCCCTAGCCCTAGCCCTAGCCCTACCTAGAGAAGTCACAGGACCCGCTGACCATCCATCCGGGCCCCTAGCAAGCGATCCATAACCTAGCAGATGGGGGTCCACCTGTTCAGGGGGGAGTCCACTCTGACTCATCCTAGAATAGGTGGACCCCCTAGCCTAGGACACGTGGTGGAATTGTAGTCCGTTGTGCAATGGGGGCGGAGCCAGGTAAACGCATGTGCATGCGCTTACGTCATTTAGCTTGGTCCGGTGGCCACCAGGTCTGCCGGACCTGCTCCACCGCCCCTGAATTATTATGTGTGATTACCTCAGTCACAATGTATTCTTTTACTCCCAAAGAGGTATGTAGGATATCCATAAGGAATGATGTGACTGTCTCTAGTGACAATAATACTCCCTGTAATAATATCTTATCTCACAGAAGAAATCGCATGTGTAACCACACTTTACTGCACTGCTACATTAAATTGTATTCACGGATGTATTCAGATAAATTATATAATAACAGAACCCTCGGCACGTTGAAATGAATACGAAGATGTGAGCATGCATAAAACGTAGACTGCTGGAAGCGCTATAGCTTTGACCAGAGCAGTACGCGTACTTGTACTCCCTCATGCAGTAACCTCTGGTGTTTCGCTGTACATCGAACAGGAAAAACTGATCACGGGTAAGCCAGAGTAGGCCAGATCTAATTAGCAATTGGCTTTTTCGCTTGTTTTCACGCCATAACACAGTAGTTTCAGGAAAAACCCCATTTTACATTTCAAGCGCTACTTGCACTGATGCTCCGGGGGCTGGCGCCCCCTTTATTTTCTTTTTTTTTTTAATACACTTCATGCCATATTAACAATATACATATTAAAACAAAAAAAAGAAAATAATTATTATGCATGACACACACAGAGTAGATAATATGGCATGGGCAACATGTAAATAGCATAAAGCTAATTCATGACATGAGCCAATTGTACAAACCAGATTTAAAAGTAGAGAGAGAAGATGATTTTAACTGTAATGGTAAGTTATTACATAAAGTAATTACACTAGGTACACAAGAGAAAAGAAAATAATTTGTGTGTGAACGTGGTCTGCAGTAGATAGATGAATTATGCCTAAGGGAAAGATGCCTGTGAAGTACAAAAATACCTTCTGGAAAAAATAAATGACCATTGACAATATTATACAATGTGAGTAACTTGAGATATTGTCGCCGCTCTGACAAACGAGGTAGATTAAGGCAGTGTAGCATGTTGTCATAGTCCATATCCCAACACTTAAGACAAACCTTACATGCAAACTTCTGAACAGATTCTAGCATTCTAATGTCTTTCATGATGTATGGGTCCCATAGCTGAACTGCATATTCTAGGTGAGGTCGAATCCATCTTATATATATTGATCGAAGGACAGATGAATCAGCCCACTTGTAGAATTGTCTATACAACACTCCAACTAATCTTCTCCCTTTTCTACAGATCTGTTGAATGTGTTTGGACCAACTAAGTCTTTGATACCACCAGATATCGATAGCTAGTAACTTGTTCCAAAATATCATTATTCAGATGTAATCCCATAAGCAGAATAGTAGGTTGTTTCTTTCGAGATACAATATGATGTACTTACATTTGGCTGTATTGAGTGAGAGTCGTAAGTTGTCGATACAATTAGCAATGATATCAATATCTCTCTGTAGATGTATAAAATCATTGAAACCTCTTATTGGCTTCATCAAGAGAATATCATCAGCATACATGGTCAGTCTTGAACATTCTGAGAGCTCTAGATTACCAACACAGTTAATATAAGTGAGAAAGAGTAATGGGCCCAAGACAGATCCCTGTGGGACTCCAGAAACAACAGATACACTGTCAGATGATGTTCCTTCCACAACAATGTATTGCTTTCTGCCACAAGATCCATTGAACAATATGTGAATCAAGTTTGATATCCTTTAAATGTTGAAGTAGTAATGCATGAGGCACACTATCGAACGCTTTACGTAGGTCAAAGAATATTAGAGCTACATCTGATCCCAGTTCTAAAATTTGGATAACTTCGTGAAAAGTAGACAGTAAGGCTGTAGTGGTTGATTTAGCTGGACAGAATCCCCACTGATTGTCAGATATAAGTTTCTTGTCCTCGAGATATTGGCACACTAGTTTGTATACATGTTTTTCTAAAAGCTTGCTAACTATAGAAAGCAAAGAAATTGGTTGATAGTTATTAGGATTTTTTCAGTGTACCTCTGTGCCTTTGGAATAGGAACCACACATGATGTTTTCCAGGTATTTTACAATTCTCAAGGATAGATTGAAGAGATGTGTTAATGTTGTAGTGATAGCTTCAGCTGTACCTTTTAACATATAGCCGGATATTTTGTCAGGCCCAGAGGCTTTCGTAACATCAATACCATTCAAGAGACAGAAAATATCGCCTTCATCACAGAGATTACATTCCGATATTAGAGAGGTGGGATCAGTCAGAAACTGTCAAATATGAGAGTGGTTCCATATCATAATGAAAATTTTTCACAAGTGTTTCATTTAAAAGCTTGGCCTTCTCAATGTTAGATATCGCAACAGTGGTGTCTAGTGTTAATGTTGGAATGTTTGATGAAGAAGATTTCCACATATATTTAACAGCCTGCCAGAACCTTTTGCTTCCTCCCAAAGACACTTTCCTGAGATATTCTCTTTTTGATTTGCGTATTTCCATTATTACTTCATTCTTCAATTTCTTATACCTTTGAAAATTTCCAGATCTCTTTCCTTTCTTGTACGCAACATTTCTTTTTTTGATTTTAACTCGAATGATTTGGTTCAGCCATGGTATTATATAATTAACCCTCGGTGCGTATGCGCAGCGAGGGTTACGATACTTGGTTTGTCCGTGTGTGTGTGTGTGTGTGTGTGTGTGTGTGTGTGTGTGTGTGTGTGTGTGTGTGTGTGTGTGTGTGTGTCTCGCTATTCTCGCACTAGAGACAATGAAGCCAGTGGTGTAGGAAGATGATTTACTATAGGTGATTTACTATCGCTAGACAGCTAGCAACTCCTTCATCTTCTGTTCGATTACATGCTTAGCTAGGTGTAAACGCGAGACGCTGGGTCTGCCAGGAGCGTTCAGATGGCAGGTATATATTCGCGCGCGATCGCGTACGTGAATTCTATGTGCGCATAGTACGCGCGCACTTGCGCGCGCGCATTGGTTGGGGACCCCTTATAGTAAATCATCTTCGTACGCCACTAGCTTCGTTGTCTCTAGTGCGAGAATAGCGAGACACACACACACACACACACACACACACACACACACACACACACACACACACAACATCTGTTCAGAAGAAGACTCTATTGGCTGCCACATCTTCTCCAAACTTGCAGAAAAAGATTTGCAGTCATTCAGGATTGTTCAAGAGTGTCGGTCATTAGAACACAGACTAGACTGCGATGGTGTTACTGACACTGTGCTGAACTCTGAGACTACTCCAAAAGAAGTCAAGAAGCACATTCTTAAGGTAGGCCGGGTGTCTACAGCTGGCCAAATATAGCAGCACTATTGTAGCTGCTCGAATCTCCTCTAGTGCCTCATGGTTGAAACTCTGGGATATGGCCATTGATCATGGTCCACAAGGCACTTCTGCTCTACAAGCACTATATCGTACAATTACAAAACCAAAGACTGGTCAAAACTAGTAGAGGACACCTACTTCGAACATCACACTCCTATCTCCAACCCAGAGCTCGTCATTGACTGTCTTGCTAAGGAAAGCACTAAAGTGTTTGACTATGCACGTTATTTTCTTAAATATAACCTTACTTATGTGCTTTATGTGTTGTATTGTATGCTATGCCACCCTTGGCTTCACATGCATCAACTTTTGAACTTTATATTACCATGCCAGAATGGCTCGGTACCATACGGTATATTACCATGCCAGAATGGCTCGGTACCATACGGTATATTACCATGCCAGAATGGCTCGGTATCATACAGTACATTAGCGTGCCAGAATGGCTTGGTATCATACAGTACATTAGCGTGCCAGAATGGCTCGGTATCATACTGTACATTAGCGTACCAGAATGGCTCGGTATCATACTGTACATTAGCGTGCCAGAATGGCTTAGTATGCATGATAGAGTACATTACCGTGCCAGAATGGCTTAGTATGCATGATAAAGTACATTAACGTGCCATGTACCACATCATGCATACTGAGTCATTCTGGCACGCTAATGTACTGTATGATACTGGCACGCTAATGTACTGTATGATACTGAGCCATTCTGGTACGTTAATGTACTGTATGATACCGAGCCATTCTGGCACGCTAATGTACTGTATGATACCGAGCCAATCTGGCACGCTAATGTACTGTATGATACCGAGCAATTCTGGCACACTAATGTACTCTATGATACTGAGCCTATGATACTGAGTCTAGTGACGTTACACACAATACACGCCGCCTGCAGCAACGTAATTTTTAGCCGGCTCAACTGGCTGAGCCATTCTAGCACGCGAGCCATTCTGGCATCTTACAAACGGACAAACCAAGTACCGTAACCCTCGCTGCGCACGCACAGAGGGTTAATTATATAATAACAGCGCATCCAACTACATATTGGGCATTTTAATTTGAACCACTCACAGTAACATTATCACAAGTATACATTAGTCCCCCTGTCACTGATCACTCCTTATATGGAAAATGACACTGCATCACAGTGAATGACTTTAACCAGATTGTGGTTTCTCAGTTGCATCTCTATAATCCCCTTAGTCTGTACCACTAATCACTACATCCTTCCTGCTTTGAAGAACTTTGACTACTGAAGATAATACCACAAGGAATCATACAAAGCTAATGCAGACTAGTGTTGTCCGGCTGCAGAATTACTACAAGGCTGCATACATGAGTAAATAAAATAGGGTATGCTAATCATGTACATACACACATACAGCATAAATAAATACACTGCACACTATGTCTCCCAGGAAGAAGGCTCATGTATACATCAAAACCAGAACAGAAGTATTTCCTTCGTGGTTGTATGAACATTCCTCCCTCAAGGTTGATATACACTTATTCAGGTTTTTCACAAGTAAATCGTTTATTGCATGCCTTTTACAAATTAGCAAAACTTACATTAGATTTCCCATACTGAGGAACACCGTTCCATTCTGCTACAATCATTGTAATTCCATCAAAGATCCTAAGAGTCTCAGATTCAATAAATCTATTAACTATATTCATCTGATAGTAATCAATGGATGTATACTGTGTATACTTCACTGATCCTCTTGAAGATATGTCAATGTTACCAGCAAATGGAGCAACAACAGAGTATGAACTGGGTCCAGGAATGTCATCCAAATATGATTGTTGAGGAGGTTCTCCCATTGAGAAGTAACCATCTTTTGAGATCTACAAGTACATGTACAGAGCAATAATGTCAGCAGTTACAGAGCATATATGCTACTTAATAATCAATGCAGAAGATCTAGGTTGATTCAAAGTTACCTAGTCTAAATATAGCTAGTTATGTATTTGACCCACTGATGTGCACACATTCTTAGCTTAGTTGTAAATTCACTTTTCCACATTAGTGCTCAGCATTCAATAGGTATCTTTACAGAAAGGTCTAATACTTACATAAACACTGTCAATGTAAGTGTCACCAAACCCAAATATTCCACCTGTTGATACAGCGGTACTGTACTGCTCATCTCTCGAAAGAGTCGTGTAGCGGTACAAGCTCAAGAAGGACAGTGTCCCTGTGAATAGGGCAAGTACACATACAATATACAATATATATAGCTACATTTAGTTACCTCCGGCTAAAGCGGCTTCATGGGTGCAGCAGAGAAGAGCCAATATAACCCACATTACGGCAAACTGAGAGTGTCACTTACTGGAGCACACGAAATGTATAGGTCTACCCCGTAACCAATTTCATACAATTGAATGACATCACTTCCTGCGCCCTATTAAGGTTAAAGAGAGGGTGGGGCTGACTGTACTAGAGATGGCAGACCGTTTTCTTGACGCCCATCCTGGCCTCAGGCCGTATGTCTTGTCCAACCTTCAGCTAACAGGTACTGTAATAGGAGGCGGGGCCTACGGCAGCGTGGAGGAAGTGACCGTATCGCTCTGTGGAGCTGCCAAGAGAGTCCACGAGCTTTTAATGAACTACTCCAAAATCTCCACTCAATTCGTGGAAGAACTGCAACTGATGAGCACCCTCCACCATCCCAATATCGTCCAATTTCTAGTGTGTTTCTTTCCCGACTCGCAGTTGCCTGCACCCGTCATGGAGCGAGTGTATGGCACGCCAAGCTTAACAAAACTACAGAGCCTTCCCGACGACTTATTTAGTCGCAACGACGACTCATAAGTCGACTTGACAGTCTTTCAGGACGGCTTACTAACGACGTTTCACAGGCAACAAACATTCAAGTCGACTTGACCGACCTCAAGTCGACGTCGATTTGTTTACTGTTGGCGATTACGGGACAAAAAACGTGTCCGTTATACGGAATAGCGAGGTGTCCGTTGTTCAGGGGTTGCTTTACTATTGGAGTCTATGGATCCGGAGCTACAATCCGGACTTGAGTAACTGTCCGTTATAAGGGAGGTGTCCGCTCTTCAGAGGTGTCCGTTAAGAGAGGTTCCACTGTAGTTGCTTTTACATGCAAGAAATTTGTATATAAAATTGTTATTTACTTGCAATATGTAAGGATACTAACTATATGGACTACTTTACTGGTCCAGTTATTGATATCATTATTGAAAATTGAAGTCAATACAGACTTCCCCTAAAATGTTACTGCTTTTTATAACTTATTCTTGCAGCATAATTCCAGCATTTGTAATCTCCCCAGTGCCACCATGAGGCTCTTGAACAGTTGGAGGTGTGTAGGTCTGGTCAACAGAAGGATAGGCTGGGTTTTCAACAGGATACTGAATATTTTGTTGTGGTGGATGGGGTTGATCCTGTAATTTCATCATAAAAATATGATAATGCATCTATCATCTGACCACTCTTGAGTAAAGTTCACTATCAAACATAAGTGGCTGTAAATGCATGAAATATTCAAACCACGAGACTCACAAAGCAATACAATACAACACAACACAACTCACCCAAGACAGTTCTTTTCAAAGAAAAAACTGCCTCAGGCGGGACTCAAACCCGCGACATACTGCGTACTAGGCAGATGCTCTACCAACTGAGCTACCGAGGCAGCTTAGCTGGCTGGGGACGAATCACACACACAAAGCAACACAACTCAAGGCAAAGCGTCTCTCAACCTGAGGAACAGGCTAGTATAGCACACACCACTATATATCCTGAGGCTCTATGGCATTTTACTATATTTATATCACTATATGTGCAGTATAAACATATTACCTGAGATGGTTGCTGAGTGGTAAGGGATGGGATAGCAGTAGCAGTGGAGGATGGCGATGTATCCTCAGAACTCAACTGACCCACTGGCTGTTGTGACTGTTGTGAAAGATGTGGCTGTGCATGGAAAACTGGGTTTGCTATTGTTGCAGTCTGATTTGAAGTGTCTACAGAAGCTCCAGTAGCTGGGGTGGGTGTAACAACATGATCTCGATTTTGAAATTGGTAATAAGTTCTATAGCAGACTATACCCCCAATACAGGAGGGGATCCCAACAAGAAGTGATAGGATGATCAGACCAAGAACAAGGGCTTCAGTCCAAAAATAATTTACTGCAGAAAAAAATGGCAGTGCTATATACCCAATCACTTTTTTGGAGTATACTGCAGCACTGATTTTATCTTCATCCTTTCAGCAGTATGTAGGAAGGACAATATTTATACATGAGAGCTATGCATAAGCTGACTATAATGGTAACTCTTACAGTATAAACCACATCCTTCTTCATCACTCTTATCTCCACAGTCATTGAAAGTATCACATTTGTAGTTTTCAGATATACACTCATGATTGTCACATGAGAACTCATCGGAATTACAGCCTGTTGTACAAATACAGTGTAAAGTGAATGCTTTTACAAAACAATGGTAAAATCTTACAAAACAAAGGCAAAAAGTCTGCCTCTGCAACATCAAAATGCAACTAATCATTATGTTAACAGCATCAGCTGGGAAAGCAACATGCTTTAGTTAAGCAGTCCCACATGCATTTATACTTACGTATAGAGTGATGCAGTTTAGGTTTACATTATTGTACATGTCCATGTGCACCTAGTCGTGTCAATGGGCTGATTCTTCTATTTGTGATGGGCACTTTACATACTGTAATATATACATAAGTTCTAATTTGCACTTCCCACTCACCCACAATGCCACTAGTATATAAAGTAACACTCACTACATTCCTCTGCACTGTTATCTCTGCATATACCGTAACATCGTATGATACACTCTCCACTGTAACATCTAAACTCTGATGATAAGCAGTATACTGTAGACAGATATAAAGGTATATATTCATTTCTGTACCAAACAACTTCTTATTCCAGTCTACAGTACCAACAGAATTATTTTAGGACCTTTCCTTGACAAGTAAAGCTAAAAATCTACTATATATTTATATTAGCTAATATTATACTATACCATGCAGTTCACTGGAATACTTACTTACCATCATCTATTTTGAACACAACTGCACTGTATGTGGCTGAGTACAAACATCCCACATCATTGGAATCACTCCTTCCACTGAGGGAGTGGGAGTTATATTCAATTCTACTTTGTTGCCAGCCTATCACACCTCCACCCCACTCCATACTACCACAGTCATAGATGAACACAGCATATGAGGATGAGCCATCAGTGATTAGGATACCTTGGAAGGTGTTAGTGATGTTCTAGGAAGAATTACACACAAATATGTGATGACACATACAGCATACCTGTATGTCGCAGTACATGTAAATTATTCTTGTGCAAAATTATAACACACATGCACTGCTCAAAACAACCACCAATTTGTGCAGTGATATATCATCGAGCATTGCATACATTCAGGCATCATGCGTAAACATATATACAGGGGCGGAGAGATAGGGGGGGCAGGGGGGGCCAGGGCACCCTCACTTTTCATAGTGAGGGGGCTGACCCCCCCCACTTTTGCAATATAGATACGATCGAGCTCTAGGTTTATGTACTTCTGCGCATGCGCATTGTGAAGGATTTTTACAACTCGCTTCGCTTCTTTACATTATGAGCCCCACCCCCAAGCCTTTTGAGTGCCTGTCTCCGCCCTTGATATATTATATTATATACTAGTGAAATACTAAGCATTGTTGGCGAGCGGGAGAGTGTGCACACAAATTAGAAGCACGTACAGCAAGCATTAAGGTATGTACAGGGCGGGTTATATATTATATATAAATATATAGACGTTCACATCACTAGGAGGGTTCACTATGCTTGCCAACAAGCCGTAATATCACTAATCATACGTGCAGCAATGGCACATCCAACTACAGTGGAACCTCCCATAACGGAGAAGCGGACACCCACGCTACAGCGGACACTTGCCGTGTTACGGATTGAAAATACCATAGTTATAATACATTAGCAACCTCCGGGAAGCGGACGCTTCCGAATTCCGGACAGCGGACAAAATCTTTGCGCCGAACGGCGCTCCACCATGCATTTTTGCCGAACACCCGGAAGCCACTCCCCTAAATTGCAAAGTTGCGCTTGCGCAGTACGGCGCTAAGCGCAACGCCAGTAAATTCATTGTGTATACAGCGAAACCTCACACGCGTTTCAAGGAAGCAGCTTTTTTAGAAAATATATGTGTCCAAGTTTCTTGCAGTCAAAGGACACGGAAGAAGTGTGTATTGGCCAGATAATTGTCAATATTACACATCAATTAACAAGACAGACAATTTTACTTGACTATTTTACACACTAACTCATGCACAAACTTCACTACATTACTTATATTCCACCCCGTTATATAGAAAGTTATAAAATTAAAATATTTCATGAACCTCCGGGATAAGGACAACCTCCGAAGAAAGGACAAAAGTGCTGTTCCCAAAGTGTCCTTTCTTCGGAGGATCCACTGTATATACATATTGGGCACAAATTTGAACCACTCACAACAACATTATGACAGGAATACATTAGTCCCCCCTTCCCCCCTGTCAATGATCACTCCTTATATGGAAGATGATACTGTAGCACTGTAACCAGTATGTGGTTTCTCAGTGGCATCTTTGCAGTCCCTACCACTAATCACTACATCCTTCCTGCTCAAGAACTCTGACTACTGAAGACCTCTTATTAATACATACCACATGGAGTCACACACAGGTAATGTAGACTATAGCGTTGCTCAGCTACAGAATTACTACAAGGCTGCATACATGTGCATTAGTACTCACGTGATGCAGTATGCATGGATGTACATGTTCTATACATATGTAGTCTACGTAGGTCTAAATTATGATGCATGGACGTGCCACCGGAATACAAGAGCGACGAATAGGATGCTACAGGTAAAGCCTTAGCCTCTGCATCATGGTTTTTCACTGTATATCCATATATTAACTCGCAACAAAGTGGGGGGCCAGGGCCCCCTTGGCCCTCCTCCCACAGTTCCGACCCCTATGATTTGTAATTACAATAGGGTAAGCCATTCATTATGTACACACATACAGCATAAATAAACTCCCAGGAAGAAGAATCATACATATACCCAAACCAGAACAGAAGGATTCCCTTCGTGGTAGTATGAACATTCCTCCCTCAATTCTATATATAGTTGCAGGTATACATGTGCACTTATTCATAGCAAATCATGTCTTTTACAAATAATTTAGCAGAACTTACATTAGATTTCCCATATTGAGGAACACTGCTCCATTCAGCTACTATCATTCTAGTTCCATTAAAGATCCTAAGAGTCTCAGATTCAATAAATCTACTAACTTTATCCATCTGATAGTAATCAGAAGACGTATACTGTGTATACTTCACTGATCCTCCTGAAGATATGTCAATGTTACCAGCAAATGGAGCAACAACAGAGTATGAACTGAGTCTATGAATGTTATCCAAAGATAATTGTTGAGGAGGTTCTCCCATTGAGAAGTAACCATCTTTTGAGATCTACAAGTATACATGTACAGAGCAATATAGTCAGCAGTCACGTACATTACACACTGTAAAATGTCAAGGTTAATTTAGCCCTGATATGGTTATCTAAGTTCCATGGCTGGCTTCTGTGATTTCCTCAATGTCATGGTTTCCAGAGGCGTAGGAAGCATGGGTGCTCCGGGTGCCGGAGCACCCCCTTAATTCCAGCTACACTAGTGTTCTACTCGCTGGCTCACTCACTGGCCTGCCACGTGCGATTGTCTTAGTGCAAGTGTTTTCATTCAGGGTGCAGCAGATAGATCTATATAGCTGGTACAATTACAAAGGTCCGAGGTCATAGTATTACACGTGCTCCGCTCGCCGCTCTGTTGGTTTACAACACGAGAATGGCAAGTAATCAAGCAAGTCTTCTGTCCTTTTTTTGAACAGGGAGTGAGGAATAAGTTTAAAGAGTGGTAAAATAAAGTATCCATTTAAAATTGGTCCAGGATGGCTCAGAATGCGTCTCCTGGAATTTAGAATTTCAAAATTTCCTGGACCCCCTAGGCCAGTCCACAGCACCCACATCCTGAAATATTTTCCTATGCCTCTGGTTTCTATTGTTAATTACATCCTTTTCAAAACTTGGTGGTCAAATTCATTGGAAGATAGTGGTCAAGACCTAGTGGGGTCTATCCCTTATTACATTCTTTACAATTCTTGGAAAGGATGTAATTAGAACCTTAGAGAAGATGCGACTGGGATAACAATATCAGGGTTAAATTAAGCCATTTTACAGTAAAGAGCATATAATTTTATTATATGCTACTTTAGGTTAATTCAAAGTTACCTACTAGTCTAAATATAGCTAGTTATGTATTTGACCTACTGATGTGCACACATTCTTAGCTTTGTGTTTTTTTTACACCAATTTACTATTTGTAAGTTCACTTTTCCACATTAGTGCTCAGTATTCAATAGGTATCTTTACAGAAAGGTCTAATACTTACATAAACACTGTCAATGTAAGTGCCACCAAACCTAAATATTCGACCTGTTGACACAGCGGTACTATACTGCTCATCTCTCGAAAGAGTCGTGTGGCGGTGCAAGCTCAAGAAGGACAGTGTCCCTGTGAATAGGGCAAGTACATATGATTATGACATACATATTATAGGTATTAGTTACCTCCCGCTAAAGCGGCTTCATGGGTGCAGCAGAGCAGAGCCAATAGAACCCACATTACGGCAAAGTTGAGAGCGAATCACTTAGCAGTAGAATACGACAGCAGATCACGAAATGTATATGCGTATAACCGAGCATACATGTTTCCACACAATTGTATGACATCACTTCCTGCCCCCTATTAGGCTTGAATCCCGTTAAGCGGAGAAATACACTCGCGCAACTTGATGGAATGCGGAAGCTCAGTGCTCACGTGATCTTAATTAACAATGAATCTCATTTATTTTAATGCGGATGCGCTATATAGTTGTGAGAGCCAACTTGTGAGTAAGCATATTCAAGGTTCAACATTCTGAATATCAGAACCTTCAACAAGGCCTGACTGAAGTGTGCACTATGATTTCAGTACCCCTTTACTGGATGACTTCCTTTTATTTCTTGAAAGGCCTGCTAGGTGCAGCAATGTGAAGCCTGTCATTGTGATCAAATTGGTATAAGCAATATCAAAATCTTATACAAAATACATTTATACACGCTAAAATGCAGTCCCTGGAATTTGCCAACTGGGAAGTTCCTGTCACAGAAGACTGCAGAAGGAAGAACAAATATTAAAGTGTATAAAAGCATTATTAATTAAGATCATGTGAGCTTCCACATGCAACAATCGTAACCCAAAACCTAAGGATGTAGGGAGGGGTTACACATGTTATTATTGTTGCATGCCCTCATCCCCTGTGTTGCTACATATATACTTAGTTTCGGGTTACACATATTATTATTGTTGTATGCTCTCATCCCTGTGTTGCTGCATATATACCTTGTTTCTCCCTGCCCTTGTTTCTCTACTTTTTGGCACTGTCATCCCTAAATCCTTCAACATTTTAATGGAAGTTTATACACTTATTATTCGTTGTATACTTGCAATGCTCTTTGAATGTGTGTGAGCACCACCCCTTTTTGCTGAAACGCACGTGAGTAATAATGAGGAAATGGCATTCAACTACACGGAAGTGCTAGTATATCGTAGCGCTTTACTCATCCAAGAGGGGTATTCCGCTTGTGAAAGGGACTGCGCACAAGAATTTGAAGCTGTTTAGTTCCAAAATCAAGGTACAGTGTAAATACTTGTATCAATTCTTTGCTAGGCCGTTTGAAGAATTAAGAGGAAGATGGAGAAATCAGGGTTTTAACAATTTCACGTATGTCATTGAGCAGTGTATCATGTATAAAAACACTCATAGGCCATGTTATGTGTCTAAAAAGGCTTATAGGTGTCGCGTTTGAGCCATTGTTAAGGTTTAATGGACGTGTCAGCTCCATCCCTACATAGAGAGTCTACCCACTCTCTGATAAGCAGGTACATGTCCAAGTCAACATAGAATTTACACAAGTATCATTGGAAACGCACCTGTATGGTGCAGCACACAAGACCACATCAGATGGCCCAAAACCTAGCTGAGAAAAAGATGATGAGCTCGATTGTTCATCCCTTCTTCTGAGGCTATGAAAGAGAAATTTAACTCACAAGACCAAGCCACAACTTCAAGCTCATCACTGTTGTAGCAACTGATGATTATGGGGAAGGTCTGGCATTACAACTTTATACTATGCGCAGCGTATTCCATTTAGAGAACTCCTACATAACCTACATGTACTTGTACAGGACAACTATTCCATTTAGAGAACATCTACATAACACTTGTACAGGAGGACCAGTGGCATGGTGTAGTACAGACAGGAGAAAAAAATTGAGAGAGAAAAACCACAAGGAGCAGACTCACCTCCCTAGAGCATGGTCTGCCAGCTCATGCACACGTCTCGACAGCGCTCCAACCTTCGCGGGTACACCAAATGGCTATCAGATGTTCTGGCAGTACAAGACTGCTTTGCGAGTAAAATAATTACGTCATCATGATTTAATGATATTCATTCTTAATTAAGCTCACGTGAGCTTCCGCATACCGCGTACCGCCGGGTTGCATACTCCGCTTAACGGGATTCATTAGGGTTAAAGAGAGGGTGGGGCTGACTGCGTTTTGTCTCTTAGAGATGGCAGACGGTTTTCTTGACGCCCATCCTGGCCTCAGGCCGTATGTCTTGTCCAACCTTCAGCTAACAGGTACTGTAATAGGAGGCGGGGCCTACGGCAGCGTGGAAGAGGTGACTGTACCGTTCTGTGGAGCTGCCAAGAGAGTCCACGACCTTTTAATGAACTACTCCAAAATCTCCACTCAATTCGCGGAAGAACTACAACTGATGAGCGCCCTCCACCATCCCAACATCGTCCAGTTTCTGGGAGTGTACTTCTTCCCCGACTCGCGGCTGCCTGCTCTCGTCATGGAGCGGCTTCTCACTAGCCTTCACGATTTACTGGACCCTGAAACAGACGACGCCCAGCCTCCTCCTGCCCAGCCTCCTCCCGCCGAGCCTACACCGCTATCTTTCTTCACCCTAGGCCTAAAGTGTTCTATACTGCACAACGTGGCCAGCGGCCTGGCTTACCTCCACGGGCGAACGCCGCCCATCATCCACCGAGATTTGTCTGCCAAAAACGTGTTGTTGACTTCCCAGCTTGTAGCCAAGCTAGCTGACCTGGGCGTGGCTCGTATCGTCCCTGACATGAGAGTTGCAGCCACCATGACCAAGGCACCTGGTGCTTCTGTCTACATGCCTCCAGAGGCCATTGCACCTGCTGAATCTAATGATGAAAAGGCAAAATACGACGCTAGCATTGACATATTTTCTTTTGGTGTTGTGACTATTTTCACAGTTGGTGAAATCTTTCCCTGTGATCCTCTTGCAGCTACTTATTCTAATAAAGAAACCGGGAATCTAATTGCTCGTACTGAACTGCAGCGACGTGGTAGGTACATGCAAAATGTCAGCACCCAGCTCCGTGCCTGTGGCCAGTTTCGTGAGGATCATCCACTCATTCGACTGATCCAGCAATGTCTCCATAATGATGCTGATAAGCGTCCGAATATTGGTGTTGTACTTAATCTCTTGGAAGAGACTAGAGCTAGTATTAGAGATGAGAACAATGAGAGGAACAGAGCGGAACTAGTTCGAGCTCTTCAGAACCAGCCCAGGAACCAGGTGGGAGAACAGGTATACACCATACAGTACTGCTGATACCTCCCTGCTCCCTGCACCATTACTGTTGACGTCATCACTTTCTCATGTTTTGCCCAGAATCTGGTACAAGTGATGGATGATCTGGTGACAGAGAATGCTGAGCTACAGAAACAACTCACGAGGAAGGAAGCTGAGATCACTAGAGCAGAGGAGCAGCAGCAGATGAAACAACTGGTACATACACATATGTACATATTAGGGACCTCCTCAGGGTTTTTCCCTTCCCCATTCCCCAGTCCTATAGTGGTGTGTGTAATAGCAAGGGGTAGTCACTGCTGCATACGTGTACAACCACCTGCAACTGGGATCACAATATTTGACCATTAAATTTCCCTTGACCTTGTGACCCTCTAGAAAATTCTTCTGTGACCTGTGACCATTTGAGTGATCTTCACTATAACCCTAGCCCCACCCACTTAGTGAGACTGTGTCACCTGTGACCGTCTCATGTAAAGTGAACATGACCACATGACCTGAATGAAAAATGCTTTGTCACCCTGTGACCATTTTGTGACCCCAGTCGCAGGTGGTTGTACACGTATGTGGCCTTGAATGGCATGTACTCTCTTGTACAGGAGGTTGCTGAGTTACAGCAACAGCTGCAGTCCAATGAGAGAGAGAAGGAAATGTTTAGACAACAGCTGACAAGGAAAGAAACTGAGCTGACTAGGGCAGAGGAGACCATCAGGAGAGAGCAGCAGCAAATGAGACAACATGTATATACATACAGTATAGTGGAAAATTTCATTGGAAAATGTTCTAGTGAATTGCAGAATGTTTGTGAAATAATATTTTGTATTGGTAGTTAAGGCATCTTACTCCTTTTCCCTGTACAGGAGGTTACTGAGCTACAGCAACAGTTGCAATCCAGTGAGGGAGAGAAGAGGGTCCTGAGACAACAGCTGGCTAGGAAGGAAGCTGAGCTGACTACGGCAGAGGAGACCTTCAAGAGTGAGCAGCAACAGATGAGACAACTGGTAAATAAATATATGAATATGCATGCAGGGCAGATCCAGGATAAAGAGGTGATTCTAACTCCCCAAGCCCACCCTCACTAACCCTGAAATTTCCCCAATATCTATATATGGTGATTACCCTTAGAATGTTCTTCTACATTCCTCCAAAGGATATATTATTCTGGTGTTTTGTGTGTATGTGTTGGGAGGGGGAATGGTTACACATAGTGTATGTTGTTGACTGCAGGAGATTAAAAAGGACAGGGAGTTAGCTCAAACACAGCAGCAACTGAAACAGCAGGTAATGTACTAATCTTGTGTGTAGTGTGTGCTGTGACTAGAGGTACTCATGCTGACTGCAGGAGACTGAAAGAGATGAAATAGTGCAGGCCAAGGACAGGGAGCTAGTTGAGGCACAGCAACAACTGAGACAACAGGTAATGTTCATTACTTAGTCTTATGTGAGACACAAGCTGACTCTGACCACTGGTATATTGACTATATGTCACTGTAAACAGGAGGAGTCCAGTAGAAGAGAGATTGGAGATCTGAAAAGGCAGCTGCAATCCAGCGAGTCTCTAGTGGCTGACTTCCAGAAGACTCTCCAGCAGAGAGACTCTGAGCAGAGCCAAAAAGTCAGTCATGAATCAGCAACTGTATATGTTTTCCCAGTGTGTAAATAATGCTCTATTAGTGTTTTGAAAGGCTTCATATACATTACCTCCTCTATTCCCACATACAGCATCTGGTACTGCCACCTCCCCACACCAAGAAACTCCACACTAGCTCTACCTTTCAATCAGCACTACAGGTACAATTGATATTGAGAGACAATCTCAGAAAATATGAGATTGTGTATTTCTTGTCTTCATTCCAGTCAAGCCCACAAGCTCCCGAACCTGTAACTATATCCAATTCCATACCACCCTCCAAACAGGGAAAGGTAACTTCTCTCCTCTATTGTATCTGGCCCCATTCAATAGCCACATTCTACTATAGACACTCTCACTGTATAAAGACATGCATATTGGCCAGGCCAGTCACATGACTAACGTAGATTCAACCTGCCACTATCCAGTATATATACACATTACATTACATGTCATGTGATCTCCCCTCAGCTTACTGTGCGGTGCCATAAAAAGAAGAGTGCAAAATGGAGAATGGAGAGAGGATCTGCCACGACAGATGATAAGTTTGCATATTTCACGCCACGTGGTTCGTACTCAGTGTTCAGATATGAATGGAGTACAGAGAAATGGAAGAAACTTCCTCAATCTCCATATGAAGACTATGGACTAGTCATCATTGATGGCGAACCGACTGCTGTGGGGGGATGGGATGGATTTCATTTTACCAACAAACTATTTACATTACGACAGGGCCAATGGGTTGAGCACTACCCCGCAATGAAAACTCTACGTTCCTTTCCTGCTGTAGTTCGTACATCAGATGGCAATTATATATTAGTGATTGGGGGGAGTGTCAACGAAAATAGTTGGACTTCTACAGTTGAACTCTTTCATGTGCGGAGTAGAAGATGGTATAAACTAACCAACTTACCACAGGCTCTTACCGAACCTTCAGCCGCAATATATGGCAATGAATTACATGTGATAGGACATGATGGTGCTGGCTACTCATGCTCCCTTCAAGCTTTACTATCCAGTGACCATCCGATGATATCACAATTGGTATCAAATATCCTTACATGGACGCCGCTTCCTCAGCAACCAGTGGACCACTCAACAGCTGCTACTCTCTGTGGAGAGCTAGTAGTAGTTGGTGGGAAGCGAGGTGAGTCGTCCGTCAACTCTATTCACCAGCTGATAGATGGACAGTGGGTGGAGATTGACTCCATGTCCTGTGATAGGTGGATGTGTTTTGTGGTTAGTCCATCACCAGACAAGATGATGATTGTTGGTGGATACGGCGGATACCTGACATTAGACAGTGTTGAGGAGTGTGTTGTTGTGTAGTATAATCCATATATACATGCATGAAATAATCAAACCAAGAGACTCACAAAGCAATACAATACAACACAACTCACCCAAGACAGTTATTTTCAAAGAAAAAAACTGCCTCAGGCGGGACTCGAACCCGCGACATACTGCGTACCAGGCAGATGCTCTACCAACTGAGCTACCGAGGCAGCTCAGCTGGCTGGGGACAAATCACACACACAAAGCAACACAACTCAAGGCAAATCTCAACCTGAAGAACAGGCTAACTCAAACTTAGTATAGAGAAGAAGACCGGGAAATTAATCACCAAGACGCCAAACTTCAAACTAAGTAATATACATGAAATAATCAAACCAAGAGACTCACAAAGCAATACAATACAACACAACTCACCCAAGACAGTTATTTTCAAAGAAAAAAACTGCCTCAGGCGGGACTCGAACCCGCGACATACTGCGTACCAGGCATGTTTGTGTAGTATAATCCCTATGTACCTGTAATGTAGCTATATAGGAGTATACTACACAACGTACTACCATACTGTGTGATACAATTAGTATAACTATAGCCATGCATATAGTAGGATTTACATTCTTGTACAACCTATATCTAGTTAACATTCTATACTCTTCCTGTATCTTTGCATGATCTATTATATTTTGTCCTGTATTTGTATTGTGTATGTGAATTGTATGGAGACACACAATATACAAGTGTAAAAACATTTTCACTAAAATGTTGAAGGATGTAGTGCCAAAAAGTATAGAAACAAGGTCAAAGTTCAGCATGCATGCAGACAAAGGCAGGGGATGATAGCATGCAACAATCATAACATGCCTAACGCAGAGCACGTTGTTTGTCTGAAAAGGCCTATAACTTCCGCGTTCGAGAGTTCTCAGCCGTTACTTTTGTATGGGGCTAATGGGCATGTCTGCGCCATCCCTACATATAGAGTCTACCAACTCTATGATACAAGACGTGCTATATACATCCCATATGCGTATTTTATGTACTAGTTCATGTCCCTTCAAGCCTGTGTATAATGTCCTCTTGTTAATGGAGCTCTATAAATATAAGTGTGCGCAATAATCAACCATTAACAAGCTATTTCAGTGACAAGCTCAATATGAAGGTAATTTTTTAATGATTACAAACTATGAGCTATGAGTAACCCAGCTTGTGTAGCAATCTGAGGAACTTGTTTGCAACGTACAAACACTTGACAACTCAGGAATGTATGTAGTAATAATTAATAAATTAAAGTGATTCATCTCTCACAAAGGAAGAAATTAGAAACAGTATATTGGATGCATCACTACAAAGAGTAAATACAGGTTATTGTGATCTCAGTTGAATATTCAGTTACGAGCATTATTTACTACTGCCCCTATACATTCTTTGTTAATGAGCAGAGGGGAAACTCAATAGTGGCTATGCTATTACACAGTCTATTACAGTGACAAACTCGGTATAAACATGTTGCTATGTAAACTCAAAGCATAATCTTTGAAACTACAACTGCAAAGACCAATACTTAAGAACTATTTCCATCAGAATTAGTGAAATTGATGTACCAAAGCCGGGTTACTTGACACAGGGATGTTACCAGAAGTTACATAGGCCACATTTGGAGAAGTAGTAATGGTGGTATTTCCATCAGTGGTAGAGATGTAGTCATACGTATGTTCACTTTTGAAGCTAGCCGGTATGCGTTTACATAGCCTCATCCTTAGACAGATGATCAGAATAGCAGCAGTAACTATTAGCACTACCACTGCACCACTCACTCCTAAACTAACAACATAGAGTGTAACATCTATTTCATCTGTACTGTGTACTTCTGTTGATGGAGAGTTTGTCATCAATAGAGATGATGACATACCTGCAACATAAGAGACCAAGAGATGTAATGAATATACTACCATTTTAAAGAGTTGTAAGATGTTAGCTATATTTAGGCTAAATAAATGGTGTGTTGGTACAAGTATACCATTCATACAAAGTCTTATAAAACAAGGAATGAATACTTCACGTTTTGAACTAGACTCACCTGCAGTAATAGCTTCATCTGTACTGTGTATTTGTGACAATGTCTTAGACAGAGATAATACTGGAATGTCATTTTTATAAGTAGACATTCTAGTAGCAGTTGCATATGGTATCACAGGAGAAGTCCTCTTGATAGTAGCAGCTGATGTAGAAGAATTACACTTAAGTTTAATTTAGCCCTGATATGGTTATCAAAGTTGTATCATGTCTAAGGCTTCAGTGATTCCCTCAAGATCTCTATTACTAATTATATCCCAGAACCCCCCTTGGAAGCTATGTAGTAGTGTCTATCACTTATTACATTCCTATATGCATCCTTTCCAATTGTTGAAAAGGATGTAATAAGAATCACAGCATGAATTGGTAATTATAATCACAGCATGAATTGGAAAGGATGTAATTAGAATCACAGCCGACACCTTAGAGAAGATGCAATGCCATCCTAAATAGAGAAACTATTGTCACATATATAGTGCGGTGCCATCCCTACATATAGAGTCTATTGTCGATGACTCTATGATAGTTTCCTACACACAAAATCTACACCTATTTCATCAGCGTATATTTTCTCATACATATCTTCCTCTATATAATATGTGTGTTAATAATATGCCCAAAAAGACACTATAATATAGTATCTTTTTGGTGGTCTATATACCCTGAGGTCTACCACCACCTACATATTGTGCAATAATATAAACTCACAGCTTATTTCAACAGTTACCAGAGGATGGTAAACATCTGAAGATATTTGTGGAGTATTCTGCAAGTCAATAGTCTCATATGGAGACATGTCATGGACTACGAAATAATTAGTAGGACCATGTCCAACTTCTGACCTAAGTCTTAACTTGCTCAGTCCATATGGAGGTGGTATATACACTCCCAGGATATCTCCGGCTTGGAATGGGATGGGTGGGAAATTGTCATATTCATACATACTATCATCACTCTCTGTCTTAATAGCAATAAGTGTTGCATTTATCTTTTGGTATGTGTTGTGTCCATTCTTCCGCCATAGTTGTAGCTCTGGATATAAGGTATCTTCACTGCCATGTGACCATTCTGCTCCAATGATCCATTTGGTAATTACTCCATCACATGTGAACGTCATATGTGGTGTGATTTGTTGACGTTCACGTGTAACAACAGCAGCTCCAAAACTCTCCAATCCAAGTAGCATCTTCATCCTCTCCAGACTCATGAAGCCACAGGTACAACCTGGAGAGTCTGGATGGAAAGAAATGCATGGAGTGGCAATTGTGAGTGAGTGGCAATTGTGTCTATTAACTGTCAGATGCACTGGGTCATTCATATTGTGCTCAATCTCATGCAGATGCATTATACTGCAGTTAGTGTTTTACCTTAGCACATAGTGCAGGTTTGCATGTGTGATCACTGATCAGAGAGACAGACAGACAGACAGACGAATGGACAGACAGACGGACTGATAGAGAGACAGACAGATGGACAGATGGACAGACGGACTGATGGATGGACAGACAGGCAGATGGACGGACAGACAGATGGACAAATGGAACAGACAGACAGAGGTACGAATGTGAGATGACATCATCACAGGAGAGGATCACTCACATAATACAGTAATTTTACAACACATTTCACATTATTGTTGCTTACCGGTCTCTACACTAATAAGCAAATGGAACAACTCATCTGGAGACGTTTTTAAATCACTCATATTTAACTGACTAGCAGGAGTGTCCTCCTCTGGAATATAGTACACTCTGCGGTCATATCCAAATTCAAATAGTAATCCCAACTGACACTTCCAATGAGCTGGCTGAATCCCAAAATATCTCCTTCTTGAAAGGGCAGGGGAGAGGAAAGGGGATACTCATAGAGTTGTGTTGTGTTCTCTTCAGTCATGATTGTAGTGCTCCCAACTTTAGTGTAGGATCCATTTCCATTGTTTCTCCATATCTGTAGCTCAGAGAATGATTCAGTGTTTCCATCCCACCTTGCTCCAAATATCCAACTACGAATATTGCCACTGCATGTGAAGTTAATCCCTGGGATAATGCCTTGCCAATTGCGATAATAATAACGTTCCAAATAATTGCCCTGGCGGTTCTGCAGTGCATGTATTCTGTCCAGACTCATGAACCCACTGGTACAGACATCCGCTTTTTCAACGTATCCTGTGAGTGTGGAAAGGATAAAGTGACTCTACCACCCAATTTAGGGGCCAATGTCTTACTTGCAGAAGAAGACCGAAGCTTTAACAAGAGAACACTGAAGGTCAGAAGAAGCAAATATGCTCTCGAACGTTCATTGAGCATAGCTGACGATTTCTGTTTAGGCTTGTCAGTGCCGATTATGTTTGATATAGATTGGAGATATAGAGACTTCGTGGAATTGGTAAGTACTGTAATTCTGATCTACTGCAAAGTGAAAGAGATGTAATATTTAGAGAAGACTTCCCAGTGCATTATGCGGTTTAGACTTAGTGCGCGAGGAGATGCAATAACGCTCGAGGTTACGTAATGCACGAGCCGTAGGCGAGTGCATTACTTAATCGAGAGCGTTATTGCATCCTCCGAATGCACTAATGAAACCGCATAATGTATTTGGGCAGTGTTTTCTAAACATTTTAGTGCTGTCATGTGACCTAGAACCAATCGGATTCGAGGAAGGTTTGCGAAAACGCGTCAGTCGGAGAGAGAGAGCGGCCAGGAGAACGGTGCAGTCTCCCACAAAAGCGGCACATCACGAGAAGCAGCTAAAACATACTCGTATTCACTTGGATACTCGCGCGGCAGCCCACTCTGAGTATTCAGAGGCGAAGCAGCTGCACGCGCGCGCGCCCGTAGACACAAAATGAAAAGTGTGCATTAACCAGTTAATGCACAGAAAAGTGTGCATTAAGTTGCTTAAAACGGTAGTCATGTGACCAAATTGAAGAATCTGATTGGCTCTAGGTCACATGACCAGCACTAACTATTTATAAACTAGTACTCCATTAACCACTTGTAAGAGATTCGCTCCCAATGCCGGAGCATTTTCGAAGAAAATCTCACAAAATGTATAATCCTGTTGGTAAGTTGTATCGTTGTGGGACGAATATATACACGTTCAAAGTACAGTATACCCTCGCTGCAGGCGTAATTGTGATTGATCAGGTCACGTGACTGCCCTAGTGGTGTGTGTAAATAGGATGTACTCTCTTGTACAGAGTTACAGCAACAGCTGCAGTCCAATGAGAGAGAGAAGGAAATGTTCGGACAACAACTGAAAGCTGAGCTGACTAGGGCAGATCAGGAGAGAGATGCTGCAGATGAGACAACAGATAACTACATGTATTTCATTGGCAAATATTCTAGTGAATTGCAGAATGTTCATGAAATGATGTACTTGAAATTAAGGTGTTTTACTCCTTTTCCCTGTACATGGGGTTACTGAGCTACAACAACAGTTGCAATCCAGCGAGAGAGAGAGAGAAAGACCTTGAGAGAGCAAGTGGCTAGGAAGGAAGCTGAGTTGACTACAGTGGAGGAGACCTTCCAGAGTGAGCAGCAACAGATGAGACAACTGGGTAAATACATACGCATCATAGTATTATGAAAATACATGTAGGGCATATCCAGGTTGGGTGATCCTAACCCCTGTGACCACCCCCAAGACCCCCACTACCCCTGAAACTTTCCCCCAATATATAAGGGATTACTCTCACAATTTCTTCCACAAAAAGGCAGCTGCAATCTAGTGAGTCTCTAGTGACTGACTCCAGAAGACTCTCCAGCAAAGTGACTCTGAGTGGAGTTAGACAGTGTTGGGAGTGTGTTGTTGTGTAGTATCATGTACAATTTGGTATGTATAATATATGACCAGTTGTATTGCTTTCACTTGTAAGCACATAAAGATTGATAATATTTGAGATGCGTACTAGCGCTGGAAAGTCCTTCATAAACAAATGGTACAAGAACAGGCACCTAATTATAATTCACACTGTTTGATTGGATAATAGTGACAACATGTTCATAATTTGCTACAAAGACCAATACTGAAAGATTATCTATACATGTTTCTGTCAGAATTATGTTTATGTACCAATTACATATAGGCTCATTTGGAGAAGTAGTAACAATGTTTATTTCCATCAGTGGTATATAGGGATATGTACCATTCCATAGGCCGGGTTAGGGCTGCTATCAGTAGCAGCATAGGCCTCATTTGGTAAAGTAGTAATGACACCATTTTCGTCAGTGGTAGAGATGTAGTCATATGTATGTTCATCATATGTATCTTCACTTTTGAAACTAGCCGGTTTGTGCTTACATAGCCTCATCCTCAGACAGATGATCACAACGGCAGCAGCAACTATTAGCACTACCACTGCACCACTCACTCCTAAACTAACAACATACAGCATAACATCTGTACTGTGTACTTCTCTTGATGGAGACATATTCATCAATGAAGATGATGATATAACTGCAATATAAGAGATCAAGGAATATATATACATGAAAAATACATGTGCATACTCACCTGCGGTAATAGCTTCATCCGTACAGTGCCTTTGTGACAATGACATAGACGGAGATGATACCGGAATATATGGTTGGGCACCCAGGGTAGCATATGTATGAGGTGTCCTGATAGTAGCTGCTGCTGTAGGAGAATTAGTCATATAACTCTCATTTTACATACAAATGTAAAACTCCTTGTAAGTAGAGTCTCTAACGAAAAGGATATATAAGCTCCTCTTTCTTGGCACTCATCATGACAAAATGCATGAATGTATCTCAAAAAGAGTGGATAATAAGAACAAGTGATTGGAGAAGTTGATTCCAAGGATATAGCAATGACGGTGCCAAAAAGTTATGGAAATAAGATAATACTTACAGAGGCAACAACAATGACATAACCTCAGAGTATATAGTGTAGGGAGACCTCCAACAATTCCTAAATAGTCTTCTGTAGAAATACATGTTTTAGAACTAAAGATTCACCCGAAGTAATAGCTTCATCTGTACTGTGCATTTTTGACAATGACACAGACGGAGATGATACTGGAATATCATTTCTGTAAGTAGGCATTTTCGTGGTAGCAGTTGCATACGGTATCACAGGAGAAGTCATCTTGATAGCTGTAGGAGAATTAGCATTTAACTCTCATATCTACATGTGTAAAACAAATGTTGGGGTGGTAGTGCTAAAATCATGAGACAATGATTATAGTTTTGTATGCATGTCAGGCAACAATAATAACATGTGTAACCTAACCCCATATATACTACAGGATGTATGCATGATTTCATACGAGTATATTGTCTTGTTTTCATGATTTTGGCACTACCACCCCTACTTCCTTCAACATTTGAATTGTTAAGGCCATTGGGAGTGTCAGTACCATCCATACATAGAGAGTCTATTGACCCTATAATAATTAGTATCCTACACACGATCTATGCCTATTTCATCAGCCTCCCAGGCTTATCTCACTCTATAATACGCATACAAGGCTATGTTGTAGCAACTGGTGTATACTCCCACCTACCTACATATTTTGCACTCACAGCTTATTTCAACTGTTACCAGAGGATGATAAACATCTGAAGATATTTGTGGAGTATTCTGCAAGTCAATAGTCTCATATGGAGACATGTCATGTCTTATGAAATAATTAGTAGGACCATGTCCAACTTCTGACCAAAGTCTTAACTTGCTCAGTCCATATGGAGGTGGTATATACACTCCCAGGATATCTCCGGCTTGGAATGGGATGGGTAGAAAATTGTCATATTCATACATGCTATCATCTCTCTCTGTCTCAATAGTAATAAGTGTTGCATTTATCTTTTGGTATGTGTCATGTCCATTCTTCCGCCATAGTTGTAGCTCTGGATATAAGGTATCATCACTGTCATGTGACCATTCTGCTCCAATGATCCATTTGGTAATTACTCCATCACATGTGAATGTCATATGTGGTGTGATTTGTTGACGTTCACGTGTAACAACAGCAGCTCCAAAACTCTCCAATCCAAGTAACATCTTCATCCTCTCCAGACTCATGAAGCCACAGGTACAACCCGGAGAGTCTGGATGGAAAGAAATGCATGGCATGGCATTGAGTGGCAATTGTGAGTGAGTGGCAATTGTGTCTATTAACTGCCAGATGCACTGGGTCATTCATATTGTGCTCAATCTCATGCAGATGCATTATACTGCAGTTGGTGTTTTACCTTAGCACATAGCGCAGGTTTGCATGTGTGATCACTGATCAGACAGACAGACAGACGGACTGATAGAGAGACAGACAGATGGACAGATGGACAGACGGACTGATGGATGGGCAGACAGCCAGATGGACGGACAGACAGATGGACAAATGGAACAGACAGACAGAGGTACGAATGTGAGATGACATCATCACAGGAGAGGATCACTCACATAATACAGTAATTTTACAACACATTTCACATTATTGTTGCTTACCCGTCTCTACACTAATAAGCAAATGGAACAACTCATCTGGAGACGTTTTTAAATCACTCATATTTAACTGACTAGCAGGAGTGTCCTCCTCTGGAATATAGTACACTCTGCGGTCATATCCAAATTCAAATAGCAATCCCAACTGACACATCCAATGAGCTGGTTGATAGAATCCCAAAATATCTCCTTCTTGAAAGGGCAGGGGAGAGGAAAGGGGATACTCATAGAGTTGTGTTGTGTTCTCTTCAGTCATGATTGTAGTGCTCCCAACTTTAGTGTAGGATCCATTTCCACTGTTTCTCCATATCTGTAGCTCAGTGAATGATTCAGTGTTTCCATCCCACCTTGCTCCAAATATCCAACTACGAATATTGCCACTGCATGTGAAGTTAATTCCTGGGATAATGCCTTGCCAATTGCGATAATAATAACGTTCCAAATAATTGCCCTGGCGGTTCTGCAGTGCATGTATTCTGTCCAGACTCATGAACCCACTAGTACAGACATCCGCTTTTTCAACGTATCCTGTGAGTGTGGAAAGGATAAAGTGACTCTACCACCCAATTTAGGGGCCAATGTCTTACTTGCAGAAGAAGACCGAAGCTTTAACAAGAGAATACCGAAGGTCAGAAGAAGCAAATACGCTCTCGAACGTTCATTGAGCATAGCTGACGATTTCTGTTTAGGCTTGTCAGTGCCGATTATGCTTGATATAGATTGGAGATATAGAGACTTCGTGGAATTGGTAAGTACTGTAATTCTGATCTACTGCAAAGTGAAAGAGATGTAATATTTAGAGAACACTTCCCAGTGCATTATGCGGTTTAGACTTAGTGCGCGAGGAGATGCAATAACGCTCGAGGTTACGTAATGCACGAGCCGTAAGCGAGTGCATTACTTAATCGAGACTTGTTGACTGATGACACATTGTTTTCGTTTTCCAACTGCATGACAAGTCATTATGTATCACCTATAACTTAATGCTAACAGTGATGGGGAGTGCTCAATAGTATATGACACATGCACATACATGTATATATGTTAGGCTCCCCCATGGAATTATTTTGCCCCCATTTGCAAATTAAACACACTGAAAAAATGGGAAATATAAGCTTTTGTAAATATTGGCGTATACTACAAATATTGACATAATCACTATGAAAAAAAAGTGTTATATTGTGTTTCAGCAAGTTGTCTATATATAACAATGTTATAGCCATGTTATAAGATGGTTTAAAACAACTAGTGTTATAATGACCATATCTATACCGGTGAAAGGGTATACTGTGCTCAATATAACATACCTATACTGGAGAGTGAATGTAGTGTGCTCATTATAACATATTAAGTAACTTATACTGAAGAGTGGATATAATATAACATACTTATACTGGAGAGTGAATACAGTGTGCTCAATATAACATACTTATGCTGAAGAGTGGATATAGTGTGGTTAACTTATACTGAAGAGTGGAGCGTTATTGCATCCTCCGAGTGCACTAATGAAACCGCATAATGTATTTGGGCAGTGTTTTCTAAACATTTTAGTGCTGTCATGTGACCTAGAACCAATCGGATTCGAGGAAGGTTTTCGAAAACGCGTCGGAGAGAGAGAGCGGCCAGGAGAACGGTGCAGTCTCGGTTTGCCTCCCACAAAAGCGGCACATCACGAGAAGCAGCTAAAACATACTCGTATTCACTTGCCGTGGATACTCGCGCGGCAGCCCACTCTGAGTATTCAGAGGCGAAGCAGCTGCACGCGCGCGCGCCCGTAGACACAAAATGAAAAGTGTGCATTAACCAGTTAATGCACAGAAAAGTGTGCATTAAGTTGTTTAAAACGGCAGTCATGTGACCAAATGGAAGAATCTGATTGGCTCTAGGTCACATGACCAGCACTAACTATTTATAAATACTCCATTAACCACTTGTAAGAGATTCGCTCCCAATGCCGGAGCATTTTCGAAGCCGGAAAATCTCACAAAATGTATAATCCTGTTGGTAAGTTGTATCGTTGTGGGACGAATATATACACGTTCAAAGTACAGTATACCCTCGCTGCAGGCGTAATTGTGATTGATCAGGTCACGTGACTGCCCTAGTGGTGTGTGTAAATAGGATGTACTCTCTTGTACAGAGTTACAGCAACAGCTGTAGTCCAATGAGAGAGAGAAGGAAATGTTCGGACAACAACTGAAAGCTGAGCTGACTAGGGCAGATCAGGAGAGAGATGCTGCAGATGAGACAACAGATACATGTATTTTATTGGCAAATATTCTAGTGAATTGCAGAATGTTCATGAAATGATGTACTTGAAATTAAGGTGTTTTACTCCTTTTCCCTGTACATGGGGTTACTGAGCTACAACAACAGTTGCAATCCAGTGAGAGAGAGAGAAAAAGACCTTGAGAGAGCAAGTGGCTAGGAAGGAAGCTGAGTTGACTACAGTGGAGGACACCTTCCAGAGTGAGCAGCAACAGATGAGACAACTGGGTAAATACATACGCATCATAGTATTATGAAAATACATGTAGGGCATATCCAGGTTGGATGATCCTAACCCCTGTGACTACCCCCAAGCCCCACCCCACTACCCCTGAAACTTTCCCCCAATATATAAGGGATTACTCTTACAATTTCTTCCACAAAAAAGGCAGCTGCAATCTAGTGAGTCTCTAGTGACTGACTCCAGAAGACTCTCCAGCAAAGTGACTCTGAGTGGAGTTAGACAGTGTTGGGAGTGTGTTGTTGTATAGTATCATGTACAATTTGGTATGTATTAGAGAGTCGGTAGACTCTCTATGTAGGGATGGCGCCGACAGGACACGCCCATTTTCCAAAATAGAATGGCTCAGAACTCCCAAACGCGGCAGTTACAAGCCCTTTTAGATACATACACGTACTCTACGAGTGATTCTGTACCCGCTAAGACCCTCAAAGTACGTAAACTACACAGCTACAATGACTTACGGAATTTGCCACACCCCCCTTCTTGGATAGTTTTGTTCATCATCTTCTTCTTCTTCTTCTTCTTCTAATTCAGTTGAACTGGCCTACCGCAAAAGTGGCACAAGTACTGTCCTTGGTTTTTACATGAAACGACTCCTTTCCCTTGCGTGCGTGATCCTTGACCAAAAGAATCTTGGTAACTTTACTCACAACTGTATAATCGCAAATTTTCCTTATTTGTCGGAAGCCATTTTCTGTGTGGTCACGTGCACACGTTTCATAGAAAGGTGGGGCTCAAGCGCGCGCAGGTCCGCGGGAGTAGAAGCGGGTGGGGCTCGTGCGAACACAAGCAAGTAGGGATAACTCCACGTACAGAAATGGACACTGTAGGTACCCAAGAAAAACTAGTCAAACAAGTGTAAAAAACATTTCATTAAAATGTTAAAGGATGTAGGGATGGTAGTGCCAAAAATTAAAGAAACAAGATTGTAATAACCCAAGTGGTGCACAGTGAATAACTGATTATGATACGTATATAGTTTGGAGTTCAGAGTTCACGCTACCACAAAGATGAATTACAATTCATGTATGCAGACAAGGGATAATTGCATGCAACAATAACAACATGCGTAACCCCTCCCTACATTTAATTTCGTGGGGGTTACGCATGTTGTTATTGTTGCATGCAATTATCCCTTGTCTGCATACATGAATTGTAATTCATCTTTGTGGTAGCGTGAACTCTGAACTCCAAACTATATACGTATCATAATCAGTTATTCACTGTGCACCACTTGGGTTATTACAATCTTGTTTCTTTAATTTTTGGCACTACCATCCCTACATCCTTTAACATTTTAATGAAATGTTTTTTACACTTTATATATATGACCATTGGTATTGCTTTCACTTGTAAGCACATAAAGATTGATAATATTCGAGATGCGTGCTAGCGCTGGAAACTCCTTCATAAACAAATGGTACAAGAACAGGCACCTAATTATAATTCACACTGTTTGATTGGATAATAGTGACAACATGCTACAAAGACCAATACTGAAAGATTAT
The DNA here is from genome assembly GCA_963970385.1 of Theonella swinhoei. Taxonomy (NCBI): domain Eukaryota; kingdom Metazoa; phylum Porifera; class Demospongiae; order Tetractinellida; family Theonellidae; genus Theonella; species Theonella swinhoei. Next base: position 8,687,486 of record OZ019946.1, read on the forward strand.
CTATACATGTTTCTGTCAGAATTATGTTTATGTACCAATTACATATAGGCTCATTTGGAGAAGTAGTAACAATGTTTTTTTTCCATCAGTGGTATATAGGGATATGTACCATTCCATAGGCCGGGTTAGGGCTGCTATCAGTAGCAGCATAGGCCTCATTTGGTAAAGTAGTAATGACACCATTTTCGTCAGTGGTAGAGATGTAGTCATATGTATGTTCATCATATGTATCTTCACTTTTGAAACTAGCCGGTTTGTGCTTACATAGCCTCATCCTCAGACAGATGATCACAATGGCAGCAGCAACTATTAGCACTACCACTGCACCACTCACTCCTAAACTAACAACATACAGCATAACATCTGTACTGTGTACTTCTCTTGATGGAGACATATTCATCAATGAAGATGATGATATAACTGCAATATAAGAGATCAAGGAATATATATACATGAAAAATACATGTGCATACTCACCTGCGGTAATAGCTTCATCCGTACAGTGCCTTTGTGACAATGACATAGACGGAGATGATACTGGAATATATGGTTGGGCACCCAGGGTAGCATATGTATGCGGTGTCCTGATAGTAGCTGCTGCTGTAGGAGAATTAGTCATATAACTCTCATTTTACATACAAATGTAAAACTCCTTGTAAGTAGAGTCTCTAACGAAAAGGATATAAGCTCCTCTTTCTTGGCACTCATCATGACAAAATGCATGAATGTATCTCAAAAAGAGTGGATAATAAGAACAAGTGATTGGAGAAGTTGATTCCAAGGGTATAGCAATGACGGTGCCAAAAAGTTATGAAAATAAGACAATACTTACAGAGGCAACAACAATGACATAACCTCAGAGTATATAGTGTAGGGAGACCTCCAACAATTCCTAAATAGTCTTCTGTAAGAAATACATGTTTTAGAACTAAAGATTCACCCGAAGTAATAGCTTCATCTGTACTGTGCATTTTTGACAATGACACAGACGGAGATGATACTGGAATATCATTTCTGTAAGTAGGCATTTTCGTGGTAGCAGTTACATATGGTATCACAGGAGAAGTCGTCTTGATAGCTGTAGGAGAATTAGCATTAACTCTCATATCTACATGTGTAAAACAAATGTTGAAGGACCTGGGGTGGTAGTGCTAAAATCATGAGACAATGATTATAGTTTTGTATGCATGTCAGGCAGCAATAATAACATGTGGGTGATTCCAAATCATTTCAACAAATGTTTGCACATGACCCTCTCAGAATTGGACGAAACTTGGTATGTTAGTAGCACTTGAGGTTTTATGAAGCCAGACAAAATTTCACTCTCCTTTATGCTATTGTTTCCTGGTTAAGGCCAATTAAAGGGTTACCTCTTCTATCATTTTTGCTACACCTGGCACTACTCAACGTCCTATAACTTCCTTATTTTTGATTCTTTTATAAAATAAACTATACCACCTTGTAGCAGGAAGAATGGGCTTTCATGTGATATGTTATATGGCTTCATTCATTAAAGTCAGAGAAAACTTGCATTCTTTAAATTTTGACCTTTGACCTATCAAAATATGCTGATTAAATTTTTCTGATAATTTGTGTGGATACTTTATAGACCTTCAACTAACAGTTGTAGAAGTTTTGTTGTGGGGCTCTATTGGGATTAGGAGATACATGGTGGTATACAGTGGTATGTAGGCCTTTTAATCAAAGTTAATGCATTGTTTCACACAATACCACCCTTTTTTGAAGTGTTTGAACAATACAATCAATTTTGAAGTCAAAATGAGTCAGGTTGATTAATTTAGACATTACGTTAGAAATACAGCAACATTATTTTAGACTAAATGAGAAAAAATGCAAGCACAACTAAAGTTCACTTTACTCTACTGGCACAATGCAAAACTTTTCACGTGCAGATGTAATTTCTTTCTTTGACAAAGAGTAAGTACGGCCTGTTCTTGTTCGTGGATCTACAAGTGTTAAAATGTCATCTATTGGTACAATACGAATGTCTTGGGTTTCTGGATATTTGAATGAAGTGGAAGGCCCATGTGGATGAAGAAATGTTAGCTTCACCTGACTCTCCTCTTGAATGATTTTCAGCACACAAGCCAACCACCAATTTCCATCACACAAGCACGTGACAAAGCCAACAATTGATTCTGGTGGAAGATCATTTTTTGTTAGGGTAACTCTCTCCTTCCTGGAATTGTCAGAAGCAGAATAAAAACTGACTCTCACTGTACTCTTTGATATGGGAACAAAGGAGTGCAGTTTTCTTGTACCTGGAATTGTGCGTGACTGTTGAAAGCGTTGCTCAAGATTATGCTGTTCTCTTTCATAATCTTCCATGCTGCAATAACCAAAGTGAACAGCTGGTACATTTGTGGATGCCCAATCAAACAGCTGGCGAGGAGTCATTATCTGGTCATTGTACGGCCTTTGTAAACTAGCTCGAGCTGCTAGTCGCTTTACTGTTCCACCTAGACCATCACAAGCACCTTTTCCATGTGAAGTGGCCGAAAAATGCCACTCAGCTGGTATGCCGAAATCATTTCTGTGATGGCACAAATTGAGAAAGTTCTTTCGGTTTTTGTACTGAGATGCAGCACCATCAGAAAAATAGATTATTTTCTTAGGTTGTGATCTTTCAGAAAGAAACTTTTTCAAGAATGCTATGAAGAATTTCTGAAAAAGGTAAAAAGCTATAGTATCATGATGTAGACAATCTGAAATTATCACATAGCTTAGATGACGTAGCTCTCCTGAATCAACAAAGTAGGCAACAAAAGGGTGGAGCGTTGCCTGTGAGTTATTCCAATGGAATCCTTGGGCAGCATCTTGGAGAATAAAGGAATAATTTTCAGAAAAATCTACAGTGACCAAAATTTCCCCCACCTGCAGATTTGTTTTGCATTTTGAGTAGAATTGAGCTTGCTGACTAGCTATGAAAGAATGGGGTCGGAGGAGCTCTAGCTTTTCACTGAAGATCTCAATGAATTCCTCGACTGGCACACAAAATGTTTCAAGTGTTGATCTGTCAGTTGAAGTCCATTGTTTGTAGACAATTTGGTCCATGTCATTTTCGTCTAGGAGTGCTATAAGGTCGTCCTTTAACTTTGTAATACCAGGACAGGCTTCACATCCACCCAAGAAGCATTTAGGCAGTGGTGGATTGCACATGATCCTTGCTAAACAGTGATGATATGTTGGTAGATCTGATAGTCGCATTTCAAACATCATCAATTTCACATTTTGATGTATAGTGCATACACATACTGAGTGTGTACCACTAGCTCCAGCCAATATGCAGTGTTTGGGGCGAATTTCAGCAAATTTTGAAAACCCAATTTTTTGATCGGGAAATTTCTCTTTGAATTCACAATACACCTCTCTCAAGTTGCTCAGAACCAGCCGCTTTTGAACATGCAAACGCTTACCCTCTTTTTTTACTGATACAAAATCCTTCTTGCCAGGCATTACTCGGCTGATGTCATCAGATTCATAAAATGAGCGAACAATATCAACTGTTTCTGGCAGCAGTGAAGGTCCAGGTTTTGGACCAGGAAGAGAAAGAACCCCCTTCTCTTCAACGAGTTTCTTTGATTTTCGTGCCATGTAGTTTGATACACCGAATTCCTGCTGAATTTTCAACAGTGACCAACTTTTGGGCAAAACAGTAAGAACTTGCAATTGCTCACTCCTTCGTGTAGTTGACTGAAACTTCTCTTTCAGCTGTTGGATCATCTCACTTCCATCATCAATTGTTTCTCCACTGATAACGGTACGCTTCATTGCCTCAGTGATCTGTTTAACCTTTTGCCTGGAGTAATTCTTCCCACGGGCTTTACTCTGTGAGTAAGGTGTCTCACCAATGTCTGCTAAGCACATATTGAGTGAGTGAATGGCTTCTGGGGTGTGAACATAGACTTCAGCCTTTTCAGTTTCTGAACTGGGAGAGTCAGGCTCGGGGATGGGAACTGTTGGTTCCTTGCTCAACTTCTTCCTGCAGGTGTCACATATTTTTGAATCTATTGAAATTTGTGGAGCTCTCTCACACATCCATTCTGTGACAGGTCGGAGGTTCTTCTTGCGGCTACTCCAGCTATGTCCAGGTACATCAAAGGGATTGCAACAGGAGTGAGCCATTGTAGACCAAAGCAAATCTTCAAGGGCAAATGAGAAGGCAATAGGCACCAAAAAGCAATAATTGTCTTGAATGGTGTAGTGACTAAGATTAACACTTGATAATAAACTCTAGATGCTACAAGTGAACAAACTTATATACCCAGAAGGGAAACATGATTACAGAAAGATCCCACACATGATTTCTACTAATAAAGGAAACCAAAGATTATATCACCTAAAGTTTACCCTATAGCTGAATGGAAGTGAAGAAGGATGTGGAAAATGTGAGGAAGGGTACACAAATTACACATGAAAGGTAGTGTAGGTAGAGTTCCCATAATTAGTGTCCTAATATATCACAAATAGAGAAGAAATTGAAGCAAATATGTACTAATCATTACAACTATGGCTAATTAGCACAGCCATGTTCCTTGGACCAAAGGAATGAGTATCTTTACTTGTGGTCTATAAGGACAATAATTATTGGGAACTCTACCTACACTTCCTTTCATGTAATTTGTGTACATTTCCACATCCTTCTTCCACTCCATTCAGCTGTTTAGGTGATGTAATCTTTGGTTTCCTTTATTAGTAGAGATCATGTCTAGGATCTTTCTGTAATCATGCTTCCCTATGGCTGATTAGCACAGCCATGTTCCTTAGTCAAAATGATTGCCATGGCTACATACCATTCTTTGTCATCATACTTATCACTTATCAGGTACTACCAGCAGGTTCATGGTCAACTGTGTGATGCAAAAATGTCTCAAACAACAAACACATACATGCACAACCAAATACAATACCATTAAGCAATTTTAATGAATTTAATTAGTCTATATAGTAGAAAGAAGAAAGTAATTGTTACCGCATAATGTCTCACTTAATCAACCTGACTCATTTACTGACTGTATTGTTCAAACACTTCAAAAACGGGTGGTATTGTGTGAAACAATGCATTAACTTTGATTAAAAGGCCTACATACCACTGTATACCACCATGTATCTCCTAATCCCAATAGAGCCCCACAACAAAACTTCTACAACTGTTAGTTGAAGGTCTATAAAGTATCCACACAAATTATCAGAAAAATTTAATCAGCATATTTTGATAGGTCAAAGGTCAAAATTTAAAGAATGCAAGTTTTCTCTGACTTTAATGAATGAAGCCATATAATATATCACATGAAAGCCCATTCTTCCTGCTACAAAGTGGTATAGTTTATTTTATAAAAGAATCAAAAATAAGGAAGTTATAGGACGTTGAGTAGTGCCAGGTGTAGCAAAAATGATAGAAGAGGTAACCCTTTAATTGGCCTTAACCAGGAAACAATAGCATGAAGGAGAGTGAAATTTTGTCTGGCTTCATAAAACCTCAAGTGCTACTAACATACCAAGTTTCATCCAATTCTGAGAGGGTCATGTGCAAACATTTGTTGAAATGATTTGGAATCACCCATGTGTAACCTAACCACATATATAGTACAGGATGTATGCATGATTTCATACGAGTATATTGTCTTGTTTTCATTATTTTGGAACTACCACCCCCACTTCCCTCAACATTGAATTGTTAAGGCCAATGGAAGTGTCAGTGTCATACATAGAGAGTCTATTGACCCTATAATAATAATTTTCCTACACATGATCCACGCCTAATTTCATCAGCTTCCCAGGCTTATCTCACTCTATAATATGCATACAAGGCTATGTTGTACCAACTGGTGTATACCCCCACCTACATACATATTTTGCACTCACAGCTTATTTCAACAGTTACCAGAGGATGGTAAACATCTGAAGATATTTGTGGAGTATTCTGCAAGTCAATAGTCTCATATGGAGACATGTCATGTCCTATGAAATAATTAGTGGGACCATGTCCAACTTCTGACCTAAGTCTTAACTTGCTCAGTCCATATGGAGGTGGTATATACACTCCCAGAATGTCTCCGGCTTGGAATGGGATGGGTGAAAAATTGTCATATTCATACATGCTATCATCTCTCTCTGTCTCAATAGTAATAAATGTTCCATTTATCTTCTGATATGTGTCATGTCCATTCTTCCGCCATAGTTGTAGCTCTGGATATAAGGTATCTTCACTGTCATGTGACCACTTTGCTCCAATGATCCATTTGGTAATTACCCCATCACATGTGAACGTCATATGTGGTGTGATTTGTTGAGGTTCATGTATAACAACAGCATCTCCAAAACTCTCCAATCCAAGTAACATCCTCATCCTCTCCAGACTCATGAAGCCACAGGTACAACCCGGAGAGTCTGGATGGAAAGAAATGCATGGCATGGCATTGAGTGGCAAACATGAGTGAGAAATGCCAGATGCACTAGTTATATGGATAGCTACTCATATGGCACTCAATCTCAACCCAGATACATCATAACGTACTGCAGTTGGTGGTTTACCTTAGCACATAGAGCAGATAAACTGACTGACTGACAGACAAACAGACAGACAGACGGACGGACAGACAGACAGACAGACGGACGGATAGACAGACAGACAGACGGACGGATAGACAGGTGGACAGACAGAAGTACGGATGTGAGATTAAATAACATCATCACAGGAGGGGATCACTCACATTTGCCTCTAATATTTATGACATTGTTGCTTACCTGTCTCTACACTAATAAGCAAATGAAACAACCGATTTGGAGACGTTTGTAAATCACTCATAGTTAACTGACTTGCAGGACCATTCGCTTCTTTAATAGAGTACACTCTGCGGTCATATCCAAATTCAAATAGTAATCCCAACTGACTCTTCCAGCTAGCTGGTTGATAGAATCCCAAAATATCTCCTTCTTGAAAGGGCAGGGGAGAGGAAAGGGGATACTCATAGAGTTGTGTTGTGTTCTTTTCAGTCATGATTGTAGTGCTCCCAACTTTAGTGTAGGATCCATTTCCACTGTTTCTCCATATCTGTAGCTCAGTGAATGATTCAGTATGTCCATCCCACCTTGCTCCAAATATCCAGCTACGAATATTGCCACTGCATGTGAAGTTAATCCCTGGGATAATGCCTTGCCAATTGCGATAATAATAACGTTCCAAATAATTTCGGTTCTGCAGTGCATGTATTCTGTCCAGACTCATGAACCCTCTAGTACAGACATCTTTTTCGACGTATCCTATGAGTGTGAAAAAGTTAAAGCAATGGTAGGCTCAGGGGTTAATGTGTTACCTGCAGAAGAAGACCGAAGCTCAAACAAGAGAACACCGAAGGTCAGAAGGAAATATCCTCTCGAACGTTCGTTGAGCATAGCTGAAGAGGCTTACGTCGATTATGCTATAGGATTAATTGCAGGAGCATTTGGCTGTTACGTATATATATATATGCCAGCATGATTTCATTGGTGCGCACGCGCAAGTTGTAGCGTAGCAGCCGCGTGCATATGCTACACAATTCGTCTCACACTAATACAGAATGTGATAGACTGATAGCTATGGAATATCTGAAGTGTATGCCACCTGCTATTTGCACTGTATGTACAGTTATAGATCTGAGACTTGGAATGAACTTGTTTGTGATGACTATCTTGTAATGTATCTGCCATGTGTTAGCATGTGCTTTGGGGGTGCACATGGGAATCTGCATACAAGACGTCCAACACGTGGACTCTGCATGCTGCAACCTTATCGAGCCATTTTAACCACTCAGAGGACTAGAGACTTAGTGCAGAGGCAGAGAACCTGGGGGGGGCCGGGGGGGCTTGAGCCCCCCCCACTTTTTTATAAGGGGGGGCTGAGCCCCCCCAAAATTGGAAGCTGTCAATGGGCCAAATGAAGAACATATTAATTAAATACACTAGATAGTTATAATACCCTATGCCAGATGTATTCAGAATGAACATAATTATATAGTAATTACCCCCCAATTCATGAACGCTGAGTCCCCCCACTTTTGACATGCTGTCTCTGCCTCTGTGGTGGAATTATGTGTGAAGGCGAGTATTGTAGCAATTCTGATTACTTCAAGATGCAGCACCTGAAACCGTCAATTGACCAATTATAAATCCTTCACTTGTAAGAGGTTCGCTCACACTCGCCCCCAATGCCGGAGCACGCATTTTCAGAGAAAATCCCACACAATGTACTACTGATAATTTAAATTATTACAGCCCGCTAGGTAAGTTGTACTGTTTGTGGGACGAATAAACGTTTTAGAAGCGAGTTTGGGCTCGGACAGACACTCGCCTCATGCGAGATAGGTCAGTCACGTGACTTCCGTTCATCGGCGCAGTGATGTGTCATATGACGTCAGCAACGCTTGCTTATAAAACTTCTCAGTCCCAATTAAGACGTGATTTAAGATGCTTTCGGTGACTGTCAGCCTGTCATGGAGAAAACACTCCCTGCAACTGTATGACTAGTTCTGGTTTTTACTTGCTGCACTCAAAGTGCAACAGCTAGAGGTATGTCGTTCTTACAGACTTAGTAGTACTCATTGCATGGCAAGTACTGCTGAAGGCGGATACTCTAGGATTTATATAATGTTGTCTTTTATGTTTGAGTGAGGTACTGCATATATAGCACGATTTATTGTTACTGAGGAAGAGACGTATACTTATGAAATGTAATTTTCCTTATAGATATTACTATATATATGTTGATGTAGACAAACATCTGCATTGCATGTATGGTCAATACATTAATTATGAGTTCTATAGTTTACTGTAAAACTTACTAAAAAGTTCCGTACCGTTCTCCGTGCAAAAGCCAACTTCCTCTGACGATACGCGCGTCATATGACGTTTGCTTGTCTGGAGTGGTCACTCAGTCCCCTTTAGAATGTGTGTAGTTACGTAATACCCTAGCAAAGGGTGGCTCCATTGCACCCCTGGATTCCCCCAGGCCCTAGATCCCCCACTGCATTCCCTAGTCCTCTAGTGGTGTGTGTAATAGCATGTACTCTCTTGTAAAGAGTTACATCAACAGCTGCAGTCCAATGAGAGAGAGAAGGAAATGTTCAGGCAACAACTGGAAGCTGAGTTGACTAGGGCAGATCAGGTGAGAGATGCTGCAGATGAGACAACAGATAACTACATGTATTTCATTGGCAAATATTCTAGTGAATTGCAGAATTTCAGAATGTTCATGAAATATTATGTACTTGTAATTAAGGCATCTCACTCCTTTTCCCTGTATATATAGGTGGTTACTGAACTACAGCAACAGTTGTAATCCAGTGAGAGAGAGAGAGAATATGACCTTGAGACAACAGCTGGCTTGAGCTGACAATGGCGGAGGAGACCTTCAAGAGTGAGCAGCGGCAGATGAGACTACTGGTACATACATACACACTTGTAAGCACATAAAGATTGATAATATTCGAGATGCGTGCTAGCGCTGGAAACTCCTTCATAAACAAATGGTATAAGAACATGTACCCAATTATAATTCACACTTTTTGATTGGATAATAGTGACAACATGTTCATAATTTGCTACAAAGACCAATACTGAAAGATTATCTATACATGTTTCTGTCAGAATTATGTTTATGTACCAATTACATAGGCCTCATTAGGAGAAGTAGTAACAATGTTATTTCCATCAGTGGTATATAGAGGTATGTACCATTCCGTAGGCCGGGTTAGGGCTGCTATCAGTAGCAGCATAGGCCTCATTTGGTAAAGTAGTAATGACACCATCTTCGTCAGTGGTAGAGATGTAGTCATATGTATGTTCATCATATGTATCTTCACTTTTGAAACTAGCCGGTTTGTGCTTACATAGCCTCATCCTCAGACAGATGATCACAACGGCAGCAGCAACTATTAGCACTACCACTGCACCACTCACTCCTAAACTAACAACATAGAGTGTAACATCTGTACTGTGTACTTCTCTTGATGGAGACATATTCATCAATGAAGATGATGATATAACTGCAATATAAGAGATCAAGGAATATACATGAAAAATACATGTGCATACTCACCTCCGGTAATAGCTTCATCCGTACAGTGCCTTTGTGACAATGACATAGACGGAGATGATACTGGAATATATGGTTGGGCACCCAGGGTAGCATATGTATGCGGTGTCACAGGAAAGGTCCTCCTGATAGTAGCTCCTGCTGTAGGAGAATTAGTCATATAACTCTCATTTTACATACAAATGTAAAACTCATTGTAAGTAGAGTCTCTAACGAAAAGGATATATAAGCTCCTCTTTCTTGGCACTCATCATGACAAAATGCATGAATGTATCTCAAAAAGAGTGGATAGGATAATAAGATAAGATAATAAGTGATTGGAGAAGTTGATTCCAAGGATATAGCAATGACGGTGCCAAAAAGTCATGGAAATAAGACAATACTTACAGGCAACAACAATGACATAACCTCAGAGCATATGGTGTAGGGAGACCTCCAACAATTCCTAAATAGTCTTCTGTAAGAAATACATGTTTTAGAACTAAAGATTCACCCGAAGTAATAGCTTCATCTGTACTGTGCATTTTTGACAATGACACAGACGGAGATGATACTGGAATATCATTTCTGTAAGTAGGCATTTTCGTGGTAGCAGTTACATATGGTATCACAGGAGAAGTCATCTTGATAGCTGTAGGAGAATTAGCATTAACTCTCATACCTACACCTGTAAAAACAAATGTTGAAGGACCTAGGGGTGGTAGTGCTAAAATCATGAAACAATATAGTTTTGTATGCATGTAAGGCAACAATCCTAACCTAACCACATATATAGTACAGGATGTATGCATGTTGTCATACAAGTATATATATATTGTCTTGTTTTCATGATTTTTGGCACAGCCATCCTTACTTCCTTCAACACTTGAATTGTTAAGGCCAATGGGAGTGTCGGTGTCATCCCTACATAGAGAGTCTATTGACCCTACACATGATCTACACAAATCTACACATTGTCTCAGGCTTATCTCACTCTATATTCTTCTATAGGCTTTTAATATGCATACAGAACCATGTTGTAGCTACTGGTGTATATCGTAACTCTACCCCCACCTACGTACATATTTTGCACTCACAGCTTATTTCAACAGTTACCAGGGGATGGTAAACATCTGAAGATATTTGTGGAGTATTCTGCAAGTCAATAGTCTCATATGGAGACATGTCATGTCCTATGAAATAATTAGTAGGACCATGTCCAACTTCCGACTGAAGTCTTAACTTGCTCAGTCCATATGGAGGTGGTATATACACTCCCAGAATATCTCCGGCTTGAAATGGGATGGGTGGAAAATTGTCATATTCATACATGCTATCATCTCTCTCTGTCTCAATAGTAATAAGTGTTGCATTTATCTTCTGATATGTGTTGTCTCCATTCTTCCGCCATAGTTGTAGTTCTGGATATAAGGTATCTTCACTGTCATGTGACCATTCTGCTCCAATGATCCATTTGGTAATTACTCCATCGCATGTGAACGTCGTATGTGGTGTGATTTGTTGACGTTCTTGTATAACAACAGCAGCTCCAAAACTCTCCAATCCAAGTAACAACTTCATCTTCTCCAGACTCATGAAGCCACAGGTACAACCAGGAGAGTCTGGACGGAAAGAATAGCATGGCATTGAATGGCAAATGTAAGTGAGAAGTATCATTTAACTGCCAGATGCACTAGGTCATATGGATAGTCAATCTCATCCCAGATACATGCATAACTGCAGTTGGTGGTTTACCTTAGCACATAGCACAGATAAACTGACGGATTGACAGACAGACGGACAGACAGACAAACAGACAGACAGAAATTTAAGACAGACAGACAGACCGACAGATGAGCAGGTGGATGGACGGATAGACAGATGGACGGACAAAAGTACGGATGTGCAGTGCCGCCGGAAGATGTTGACACATGGGAAGGCTCATTAATATTCATTAAGTTAGGTGTACTATCTGATGATAAGTTTATAATGAAGATAACTAGGTGCGTTTTTGGCGAGCGGAGTGAGCCGACCTTGTCTCTAATTTGTCCGTGCAAGTAAAATAAGAATCACGTATAGCATTACGGTATGTACACGGCGAGTAGGTCCGCTCGTCTGTCGCGCGACGAACGAGACACAAAGAGACGTTACAGTATATGCTGTTAATAATTAACTCGTTATACATAGAGTGACTCGTATCTAGCTATTTACATAGCAGCAAAGACGCGTGCGGTGGCTCGTTGTTGCCGATTTTGGTGGAGGCGTGGTTCCCAAATGGTGGAGCGGCCTTAGCCGCCCCTGCCCCCCCCCCCCCCCCCCCCCCCGACTCCGGCGGCCCTGATGCGAGATTAAATATAACATCATCACTGGAGGGGATAACTCACATTTACCTCTAATATTTATGACATTATTGTTGCTTACCTGTCTCTACACTAATAAGCAAATGGAACAACTCATCTGGAGACGTTTTTAAATCACTCATATTTAACTGACTAGCAGGACCATCTGTTTCGTTAATATAGTACACTCTGCGGTCATATCCAAATTCAAATAGCAATCCCAACTGACACATCCAATGAGCTGGTTGATAGAATCCCAAAATATCTCCTTCTTGAAAGGGCAGGGGAGAGGAAAGGGGATACTCATAGAGTTGTGTTGTGTTCTCTTCAGTCATGATTGTAGTGCTCCCAACTTTAGTGTAAGATCCATTTCCATTGTTCCTCCATATCTGTAACTCAGTGAATGATTCAGTATTTCCATCCCACCTTGCTCCAAATATCCAGCTACGAATATTGCCACTGCATGTGAAGTTAATCCCTGGGATAATGCCTTGCCAATTGCGATGATGATAACGTTCAAAATAATTTCGGTTTTGCAGTGCATGTATTCTGTCCAGACTCATGAACCCACTAGTACAGACATCTTTTTCAACGTATCCTGTGAGTGTGGAAAGGATAAAGCAATGGTAGGCTCAGGATTCAATGTCTTACCTGCAGAAGAAGACCGAAGCTCCAACAAGAGAACACCGAAGGTCAGAAGGAAATATGCTCTCGAACGTTCGTTGAGCATAGCTGAAGAGTTCTGTGCTACAGGAACATTGGTAGATGGCATATATGAACTGTATCCGCAATCGCGCATGCGTAATTAGCCATGCCCTAGCCAACCCGTAATGGCCCTGTCACAAACCACCGGCAAGGCACCGAGCTACCACTTGCGCGTGCGCACCAATGAAATCATGCTAGCATATATTGCGTAACAGCCAAATGTGGCATATATAACCGAAGCGCCCATGCGCATAGGCACGGAGGGCCGCGCCCCCCAGGCCCCCCGCCTTGGCTAGTTCCGTAAGCGCCCATGGATCCTCCGTGCCTATGCGCATGGGCGCTTCGTTTATATATGCCATTAACCCACATTTGACTGTTACGCAATATATGCTAGCATGATTTCATTGGTGCGCACGAGCAAGTGGTAGCAGGCGCGTGCATATGGTGCACAATTTGTCTCACACTTCATACAGGATGTGATAAATTGAGTTACAGATGGAATATCTGAAGTGTATGCTACCTGCTATTTGCACTGTATGTACAGTTATAGATCTAATATTATGACACTTGGAATGAAACTTGGAAAAACCTGTTTGTGTTGACTATCTTGTAATATATCTGCCATGTGTTACCATATGCTTCAGGGGTTCACATGTGAATCTGTATACAAGACGTCCAACACGTGGACTCTGCATGCTGCAACCTTATCTAACCATTTTAACCACTCAGAGGACTGGAGACTTGGTGGAATTATTGTGTGATGGTGAGTATTGTAGTAATTCTGATTACTTCAAGATGCAGCACCTGAAGCCGTAAATCCTTCACTTGTAAGAGGTTCGCCCCACTCGCCCCCCAATGCCGGAGCATTTTCAGAGAAAATCCCACGCAATGTACTACTGATAATTATTACTGCCCGCTAAGGTAAGTTGTAACGTTTGTGGGACGTTGTGTTATGGTTTGGGCTCGGGATAGCAACTTAGAGGGGTCTCACACAGGCAGAAATCTCGTACGCCCTTCAAGAAATCAACGTGAAATCACTACGTGAAATCAAATGATTCCTTCATGAGTGTGTAAACGTCCGTATACTAATATAAATCGCATATTTCCGTATACTACGCATTTGTGACTGAAATCACGGACACCGTCCACTGAAATTAAGAAATCGTACGCTCTATAGCTCCGTGTCAGACCCCTTGAGCAACTCTCCGAATGCGAGATAGGTCAGTCACGTGACTTCCGTTCTTCGAGCAAGATTGCCGAAGTGAATCGCGTCATATGACTATGCAACGCTTGCTTGTCTGGAGTGTATAAGTCTCATTTTATATGCTTTCGGTGACTATCATCCTGTCATGGAGAAAACACTTCCTGTAACTGTATGGCTAGTTCTGGTTTTTACTTGCTGCACTCAAAGTGCAACAGCTAGAGGTATGTTGTTCTTACAGACTTAGTAGTATTCATTGCATGGCAAGTACTGCTGAAGGCGGATACTCTTGGATTTATATAATGTTGTCTTTTATGTTTGAGTGAGGTACTGCATATATAGCACGATTTATTGTTACTGAGGAAGAGACGTATACTTATGAAATGTAATTTTCCTTATAGATATTACTACATATAGCTATGTTGATGTAGACAAACACCTGCATAGCATGTATGGTCAATAAATTAATTATGATTTCTATAGTTTGCTGTAAAACTTACTAAAAAGTAGCCAATTTTGGGATGTATGCTTCTTTACATCCAACATAGCAAGGTTTAGGTGCATTAGCTATCATCATTAATTTTTACTATGATAACTTTAAGTAGTGATATTAGATATGGACTGTGATCCTAGGCAATGGTATATAGCTATAGCATTGCACCATGTATAGCTGCACTGACAGGTAGATGTCTAAGTATGGGATATGTGATCACCAGACATGTATAATAGTCATCCTGGATAGAAGGTTAAAGTACACCAATCTAACAGGATGCATACATACTTCCTGTAGCTGATGTAATATCAGCACAATATTGTATGCATATAGAAATTATCTGCACCTGTCTCCTAATACATACAATCATATAACTCTGCAAATTAATGAATTATGTTAAAGAATAGCTAAGACTCCCAAATACATGCCAGTGTATCTAGTCAATTGTCCTTTAATGCTATAATGTAATATGTAATGCTACTTGACACCAGGCAATGACTAAGTTATGGAAGTGGTGACTTTTAACCGTGGTTCAAAGGTCATCACTTGAAGCTATATGTTTACCTTCCCTATATTGTTTTCAGGCACACTGAAGTTATTGAGACTCTATGGCTCCTCTAGTTTAGGTGCTAATGATTCATATGGGGACTACATTTTTGGAGATTTCAGAGTTGGGACCCGAGATGGTTTAGGTGTCTATGTAAGTATATCTACACGTATTTCACAACATATACAGTATAATATGTGGAAACTCCCATAATGGAAATTTCTGTTACTTCACTTGATAATTTTATGGACTTATTTTTACGTCTCTTCAGGTTTGCAAAAATGGCTACTTCTCATTTGGTTATGAATCTATTCCTGGAAAATATTTTAATCTATCAGGTCTACCAGCAGCCAGTCCATTCCCCATCGTAGCTCCTTATGCTGCAAATATTGACATAAGCAAGACAAGCTCAGTAGAGTATGCAGACTCCACATTATATTAGCCTACCCCCATATGAGTAGCGTCAGTAGCTTTATAGAGGCAGAAACTGGGAAGGGGTTCTTTGGCATTGAGATGACTGTGGCACAATGGAAGAATGTCCCTCGTTTACATGGACCTTCTGTAAGTCTTTTAATGTCTGCATAAGCTATAGCTATAATGTAGATGTCTATAAACAGTACCAAAATACCACTATAATGCTTTGTTGACATTTTGCTGAATGATACTAACTATACTTTTTACAGGTGTCTTAATCTCTGATGGGTTAGCCTCATATGCTGTGTTCACATATAAGTGTGGTGGTATGGAGTGGGGTGGAGGTGTGATAAGCTGGCAGGCTAGTACATCAGAGTATGGTTCACACATGCTCAGTGGACTCAGCAATTCCAATGACGTAGGATGTTTGAATAGGGACTCCTCCAATTACACTAGTATTGTGTACCGACTTGACATACGCGAGTTTCTATTTTGTAAAAGTATATACATGTGTTGTGCATTTGTGAAAGTGCATGTGTTGTACATGTGCATTATATCATTGCGTTTTCCAGCAAGCTGTGAAGATAACGAGTTTTTGTGTGATAATGGAAAGTGTATTCTCAAGTGTGATTTGAATGGTGATGACGACTGTGGTGATAACAGTGATGAACGAGGATGTGGAAGTATGTATATGTATTATATGGAAGTTTATCATTAACCACTGTATCAGATATGCATACAAGAAACATTTTTAGCCTTAACACACACTATTTATGTATAGTATCACATTATAATTACTTAGTGTATGTCATACATATTTCCCCTCATTTTTCAGTTGACAAGTCACTGATTATCGGCCTTTCTGTTGGTCTTTCTCAATTGTTATTGGTGGTCGCCTTAATGGCATTGTCTCTTTCTCTTGCCTGTTATTATAACAAGAAGCATCCATCATCATCCAGCCCAGAAGCACCTACATCGGTAAAGGTTTCGGTTGAATCACCGGAATATGAGCTACAGCCAGTTGATGATCACACAGAGTTCAGTGCTCAGGATGATTTGCCTTCATTACCTGATGGTGAAACTGGTGTTCATACACTGCAAAAGGAGCATGAAGAACGTATATAGCTATTTAATGTTGTCATATTTAAATGCTATATACTTCGTGGTCACTATTGCGCTTGCGCACACCCAGCGCTCTTATTATGACGTTCATTCGGGGCGTTGCTTATCTCATTGATTGTTATCGTGATACGGAAGTACGTACACGCGTAGTCGCTATGTCTACTTCTGATGAACGAGCCGGTGTGCACACAACCATACGCCGCCTCTCAGCACCTCAGGACTTCCGTACTGCATTACTGAGAGACGTGAAGATAGCACTGTCTGGTCATCCCCGCTGGTTTCCTCCTAAGTACCGCTACGATGAAGATGGATCGCGGATCTGTGAAGATATCACAAAGACGCCGGAATACTATCTAACGCGAGCTGAAGTTGAGATTCTCAGAAAACATGCCAAGGAGATCATGCAACTAGTTAGTCCAGATGAACTGGTGGAACTTGGTTCAGGATCATCCACTAAGACGAGAATTCTAATTGAAGCAATGCACTCCACAGGTTGCCATCGATATGCTCCTCTTGATATATCAGAGAGTGCTTTACGGGAAGCAGCACATGTTCTCACAGCAGATTACAATTGGTTGGAGGTGGATGGGCAATTGGGTGACTTCGACACAGACCTGCCCAAGCTACACAGAAAAGGACGTAGACTACTTACCATTCTTGGTAGCAGTATTGGCAACTACAACCTTGTGTCTGAAACTGAACGAATTGAATTTTTAGCTAAGCTGGGAGGCATCATGGTGAAAGGGGATGCTCTGTTACTTGGAGTTGACTTGGTCAAAGACATCCCAGTTATTCTCCATGCTTACAATGATTCAAAGGGACTTAATAGGAGGTTGAAAATGCAAGGTCTAGTAGTAATGAATCATGAACTGGATGCCAACTTTTCTTTGGCAGACTTTGAATATATATGTCATTGGGATGCCAAAAAGTCAGCTGTTCTGTCATCGTTGCAAGCTCAACGGGAGGTAAAAGTATCAGTTCGTGCTATTCCTCTTAATGTAAATTTTACAAAAGGGGAAGAGATTCTTGTGGGGATAGCGTGTAAGTTTTCTCGTGAGCAAATTACACAGGAGTTGGCAGATGTTGGCTTAAAAGTCATTGCGTGGTACACTGACAGTGCTAAGCAGTACGGACTGCTTGTAGCTTCTCCAGAGAAATAGATTCAAGGATATGTATATACATGTACTAGAAGTTTCTAAATACATGTATTCTGTAGATGTGTGTGTTTGTGTTATTACAACTGCATAGAGTAAATGTTTGTACAACTTTGTATTAGATTGTATGTGTATGTGAGGCTGTATATATATATATATATATAGTAGACACAAATACTATTTCCATTGCTAAATAGTGCTAGTATAGTACTATTTGTACCATGTAAGGCTTGCCTTGCTAATATGTGTATGGTATATTATTACTACATCCACTACATGTGTACAAAGCATCATGCAGTTACCATACCGTTCTGCTTGAGCCAATTCATTATATGTTGGCACAGTGACAAATATTGTGACAATGTTGTGGACAAACTATTCCATACATAGTACACTCTTGTGACTACACTGAAAGCACTAAAGTGCAAACCCTAAAGCCAAGGAAACGAAAACGAGATGATAATGCGCATGCCCATAACCTTTACCGTACGCGAGGCAATTTCAAATTGTGGGTGGGGTTTCTGCGGCGCGCGAATGACGCAATGTCAATGAAAATATTCGCTGAAGCAGCATTTATAAACAGACTATTCACACTACAACAGGACAGGCCATCGCAGTTTTAGTTGCCTAATTGTGGTCTCTAGTAAAACTCGGGTCTCTGTCGTCGAGGCAGATGCGTGGATCCTAGAATGCCGCAGAAAAAGAAGAAGAAAACCGCGTCCAATTGGGCGGCACCTACGACAACAGTTGTTGTAAGGAACACTTTAATGCATTTGGAGAGCAATCTGCCTGATTACTTCTCCACTTCTCCTATCCTTCTTCTCCTTCTTAATTCTCTCCCCCCTCCTTTCCTCCCGCTCAATCTTTCTTACCAACAGGATTCACAGAATCAACAGGACGACGCTGATCAAAAAGACGTACTGGCTTGTCTGGACGAGCTTGACACTCTAGTATCTGTCGCATCTATTAGCGAAACTGATTGTATCGTAGGCATAAAGAAGGCTGATCGTGCTCTCGAGCTGTGTGAGAGAGATGGAGATTTGCAGTGTGCAATTCTGATGAAGAGAGCACAGCTGCTTAAATCAGTGGTTAGTATAGTCTACATACATTGTAGTAGTTGGATGATTGTATGGTATAAGTATGCCTGTGCCTTGTCTCTCTCTGTCGTGCAATGTTAAGGAGGCCTCGTAGGAGTTGTCGAGGCTGGTATGGATATTTCTAAGCCATCCTGCAGGTTTTTTAGTGTGTGTGTGTGTGTGTGTGTGTGTGGGGGGGGGGGGGGGGGGGGCAAGGGGGGCAATTTGCCCCTCCCCCTCTCTTTGTAGTATGCTATACACATGATTTGTCATGTACATGTTACATGTTGAAAAATGTACTAATATTTGAAGGGATATTCCCCATATCTTCCCCTGATCCTTGGCACTCATCTTTGGCCTGTGTATTCTTATCTTGTTTGCCAGTGTACCTTTCTCTCCATCCTACTTCTAACGTGGCTAGTGTGCACATCAGAGGAGGTTGGAAATGGTGTAATTAGCGATCATGAGATGTGGGTGTGGTCTATATTTATACCTTGAGTTTGCCATTCACATTGGATGGGGACTGTAGCTGAAGAACTTCGCAGACAATTGAGCTCTGAGTCTTGAAGCAGATGCCTAAAACAGCAAGAAAATACATCAGTCTGCCCTTCAGATTTTGTAAACGACAAAGCTGCTTATGCTTCTCTCTATGGAACAGTAATGATCACTTGAAACCCTTGTCAGGAACTACTTCGACAGTATGAACCACTACTAAGACTAATAAAGCCTTCAGCTTATTGCTAGGGAAAGCTAGAACGGTGTCCACCTGTTAGTTGGAGTGTCAGGAGCACTATGGTACTTGCATTTTTTGCATACTTAAAGCGTATGCACATTACATAGTTATTACGTTTCCAACCTCCTCTGCCTTACACCTACACTCGTACAGAAAATTCCTCTCTGGAATTTGGTTGAGCTGATCCGGAGTAAGCTTGAGTGCAAGCATGAACCTGTCTGGTTGTGGGTGATGTGTCCCTAGTGAGTGGGCAATTATCACCTCGTCCCAGGTGTTCTGGGGGTAGCCCATCATTAGAGGGGAGGGTCAGCTGTAGTATGTGTCCATGAATATGGATGATGGACATATTCATGACTGTGATTCTTAGAATTTGTGTTACTTTCATTGTATAGAAATGAATATATTGATCGGATTGTGTTCACAAACAACTTTTATGCTACTTTTGTTTAGAAAACTTGACAAAGGGGGTGGGGGTGAACTGCACATACATGTACATTGTAGAGATATCTTGGGGGGGGGGGAGGCAACATGAAAAACACGTGTGGCTGTATGTGAGGAAGGTCTGTTTGCCTTACGGGGGGCAAATCTTTTAAGGGGGGGGAGGCAAATGTAGCCTCCCCCCCACCACCGCCCTAAAAGATACCCTGGGTTGATGTTTTAGTGTAGGCATTACCAATTCAATGAATGCACTAAAGTGCAGAGCCCTCAGTGCGTTATACTAGTGGGATGGTGCGATTGCGTGAAACGTAAACTCCACCTCATGTACGTGCATGCATGTAATAACTATCAAGTGGCTCTGTACACCTACCCAGCTTGAAGCGCTATAGTTTTGACTGGAGCAGTACGCATGCTTGTACTCCCTCATGCCGTAACCGCTGGTGCTTCGCTGGGGTTCCCTTCGCTGTACATCGAACTGATCGCGGGTAAGCCAGAGTAGATAGATCTAGTTAGCTATTGGCTCTTTCGCCTGTGTTTCACGCCATAGCTCTTGAACTCAGACATTTCAGAAAAATTCCTACAGTATTTTGACAATCGTATGCCGCTGAGTATGTACGTTTGTTTATAGTACGATCGCTTATTCGAGAAGTGAGAGGTTGAGTAACAGACTACTGTAACCCTCGCTGCACATGCCCGCCGAGGGTTAATCAATACCTGTGGAATTAGTGGAAAAGTGTCCTTATATCTCTCAACACTGATGTACATGTACTACACAGGTTGAAAAGCGGTACAGCACTGCTGGGTTGCCTGCTCATCACAGGAGACCTTTGGACAGCTGCATTGCCGACTGCCAGGAAGGTCAGAGTGCAATATTCACTTGTACATGTACATGTCATGTGTACATACATACATGTACATGTATATGCAAAATGCAAGTTCAGTAGCTTATAATTGTGTTATACATGTATACTATCATGCAATTATACATGTAATTGATTGAATATAAGAGCATTGTGTGTTGAGTTCCAATCCCATCTGAGGCAGCACATTTTTTAAAATGACTGTCAGATTGTACACGTACATGTACGTACATGTATATATACATTGTGTACATGTAGTTCTGTCCAGCCTGAAGTCCAGTGGATCATCTACTATGTACCAAGAGGCACAGACTCTGGCCACACATGCCAAGAAACTTAAAAGGGTAAAAACGCACACATGTACATGTATGTACTGTAGCCAAACAACGTACATATACATGTATACATGTACATGTATATATATACACATGTATGTATGTACATGTGTACAAGCTAGGATAGCACATGCTCTACCAGCTGAGCTGTCTTGGCATGTTGGGAATGCACGTACATGTACATGCAGTGTATACATCATGTTGGAGTGTGCCTGCTTATCAGGTTGCAGGGTTTCATACGGGATTTTATGTTAGGTGGTGGGGGAAGCATCTTATAGATAAGGGTTTAATCCAAGGATTTCAGTTGCCCCCCCAAGCATATGACACCATCAACAATCCATCTCCTGCCCTGCCGAATGTGCCCCCCCAAGTTTCTACAATTATTAATTTTGCCCCCTCAAGGACTCATGTCTAGATTAAACCCTGTAGATAACCAGTGGTTATACGGTACACCATTTAGGGTGATGACATTTATTACTTATTACTATGCATATATAATTAAAGTAAAAAAATCAAGGGTGGGAGAACTCAGGCTAGGGGGGGATATCCACCCCACCCCCCACCTCCCTGTATGAAACCCTGGGTTGTGATACTTTTTTTGGTTGAGGTGCTTTGGCTGCTCTATCTTGATGTATGTGTGATTTTGCCCGGACAGCAAAGCTTCCTCGGTAGCTCAGTTTGTAATAGTGTCACCTAGAATGTCAAGTGTCGTGGGTTTGAATCCCACCCAAGGCAGCCAGTTAGTCATGTATTATCTAGTGTTAACCCTACCCCTCCCCCCCCCCCCAAGTTTCTACAATTATTAATTTTGCCCCCTCAAGGACGCATGTCTAGATTAAACACTGCCTCTGTACACTGCAGGATAATGATCATGATGTCAGAACAAGGACTGGAGCAGTCACTGTGACCCAGTCTCAGTGGAGTAAGCCCCTTCAATTATTTGGGGAAATGCACACACATACATGTACCTGTACAATGTACATGTACATATATATCGTAATTCACTGTCTAATGAATGGTTAACACAATACAAATTTCAATGTATGTACATGTACATGGATGGAAATATATGTGCATAGCACACTAGCTATGTAAAAAGTAGGAAGGAAAGAAAGGCAACCCAGACAAACAAGACATATAACACCCAGACCAGACAAACAGGACACACAGTACACAGACCAGACAAACAGGACACACAGTACACAGACCAGACAAACAAGACATACATGTAGATCTCACCGACCGTACAGAAATAGGACAACCCTATACCAATAAAATCAAAACGTGCAGCGCACAGATTATGGGATTTAATAGGCTGGGCCTAAGGAATGATGTACATGTAAGGTACAGTGTATGTAGGTCAAAGGTACGTGTATATTAAACACAATACAAACATCAATGTACATTGTACATGTATGTAAATGTATATGGAAAAAAGGTGTGCACAGAGCAAACCAAGCAAACAGTGGACAGCTGTTTCGGGCTGGTTGGCCCTCATCAGCGCCGTGTATGCTCAGTTGCTCTGTGACGGCCTAGACTTACATACCCTAGGCAGGCCTGTATGTACATGTACAATATTGTAGCTCTGTACAATTTTTTCTCTATTTTCAGCATCAATAACTACTCCACAACGATATCACCCCGAAAAAACTTTATTTAAAGACATCTCCAAGATTAACCCAGTCTTGTTACAAGATGTCGTAAACTGTTATAAAAGATATAAATTTGTCTGCAGAATGTGCTTCTTTCGTCACAATCGACAGGAGACGCTGCACAGTGGTAAACCTTGCCGTCAGTGTAAAAACACTGCCGCGATTCGCGTGATTCCGGCAAGCAGGATGTGTAAGAATTTCCGTGACTTGAAAGTATTGGCCATCCCTCCGCCGCCCAAAATGTTGATGACGACCGGGACTCAGCACAAGCCGTTCCAGTACTGTCGTAACGTGGATCACATGTTGTGTTACGACAGGGCCAAGGAGTCGTGGTACGCTCACTCCATAGAAGAGATTGTCATCTGGACTGTGGAGAGATACTGGGGTGAGATAGACTTCAGGTTTTTTCTAGAAAAAAATATTCAGGGGATAACTCAGGACTTTTTAAAATTGAGGGGGTGTGACTTGGAAATATAATGGTTTTTTGAATTGATCATAGCCCATCTCAGGGGGGGCAAAGCCACTTTCAGTGGGTGCAAATTTCCCCCCTTGACCCACTTGCCCCTGCCCCCTTAAATATACCTGCTAGTCCTATTGCCTATATTTCATGATACTTGACCACGGGGGGGGGGGGGGGGTGGAGTAGCAAATACGAGAATTCTTGGGTTTGAATCCCAGCTGGATCCTGAGTTTTTTCAGGTCCTCCAAAATGACTTGGCATTGATGTTAGTGTAAGTGTGTTTCCATCTTTAGGCTAACTTAACTAACTTTTGAGCTCAGTCACTGTCTATAGTTAGATTACTAAATCTCATAGTAACTCGGTTCGAGTTAGAACATTTCCATCGTTTCGTTGAGCGGAAGTGACAGTAAGCATTTATTTGTGGCAGTTTAGTGCGTGTCGCTCTAAATAATTTAGAAAGGCTTGTCCAATGAAATCTACGTGATTTAGAAGGCCTCGGGGCCTTAGTAGCATCCTCGCTACACTTGGATGCTACATCCCAGGCCCTTGGCCTTCTAAATCACGTAGATTTCATAAACTCGCTGTCTAACTTATATTTACATGAATACATGTATCGTATTGGCAAAGGGTCATGGAGGTCACTAACATGTTGTGTATATGTGCTGTATGGTCTCTCAATTTCCTGTTTGGAAAGTACCCAGTAGGAGCCACATTGACTCTTGTCAACTCTGCCCTCAGGCTGTTCATTCATGGACTACATTAAGAATCATCACGTCAGTACCTCACCTGGGTCAAAAGTCACCTCTAAAAATCAAGATGCCATTGACAGCTTCTCAGACGATTTGTCAGGTCTGTACCCTACCCTACTACCCTAGTACCTTACCCTACACTACCATACTATCACACTACTGTAACCTGCTACCCTACTACCCTACCACCATACCCTACCCTGCTACCCTGCTACCTACATGTACATGTACTACTCCCCAACTACCCTACCCTGCTACCCTACTACCGTACCTTGCTCCCCTACTACCCTACCCTGCTACCCTACTACCGTACCTTGCTCCCCTACTATCCTACCCTGCTACCCTACTACCTTACCTTGCTCCCCTACTACCCTACCCTGCTACCCTACTACCGTACCTTGCTCCCCTACTATCCTACCCTGCTACCCTACTACCTTACCTTGCTCCCCTACTACCCTACCCTGCTACCCTACTACCTTACCTTGCTCCCCTACTATCCTACCCTGCTACCCTACTACCGTACCTTGCTCCCCTACTATCCTACCCTACTACCCTACTACCCTAACACCCTACCCTACCCTGCTACCTACATGTACTACCCTACCACCGTACCTTGCTCCCCTGCTACCCAACACTACCCTAAATTGTTGACGTTTTTTTAGATGTAGTGTATATAGCTTGTTCTACGAACAAGTGTACAACTACCGCAATGGGTTGGGCGTCTCTGGTGGTTTCATTAGCCCAGCCCTACCATCACTCTGTTGCCTCAGATGGTGATAGTGTTTGCCCAGGTGGCTTGTGGTTGATGCATATCACCTTTCTTCTATAGCTCTGTGTCACCTCCTTGTCATGATTCTACTTTCTCTTTGCTTTGTTTGCACGTGTACATGTACATACATGTACATTATACATGCACGCTAGCTGCTTTGGACGAGTTGTGTTGTGTTGCTTTGTCTTTCTGTTGTGTTGTGTTGCCTTGCCTTGTCTTTCTCATGGATCGATGATTATTAAAGTCATGTAGTGTACATGAGTTTTCACCAGTAGTGTACATGAGTTTGATTTCACCAGTATATCTGGTTTGTGATGCTTGAGGTGCTTTGGTTGCTTTGTATTGTATATGTGATTCCAGCCCAGCCAACTGAGCTGCCTCGGTAGCTCAGTTGGTAAGAGCTACACCTAGCAAGCGGACGGTCGTGGGTTTGAATCCCATTCGAGGCAGTTTTTTCTTTGAAAAATAACTGCCTTGGGCGAGTTGTGTTGTGTTGCTTTGTCTTTCTTTCTCTCTAAGCATCTCATGGATAATTAAGTCATGTATGTGTGTATATGTTGTGTGTATATGAAAATTGTTGTGTATTTGATGAGTATTGCACGTGTGACTTAATGCTCTTCTTCAGAAAAGGATTATGAGTACCATCCATCTGAAGTCACCTTCCCACGTGGTCTGGCCTCAATCCCCAAACACCTTCTTGATGACATCGTGAAGTGTTATAGTGAGATGAAGGAATATTGTAAGGTGGGCCACACGTACATGTACATGTACATAGCTATTTTTCTAAGCCATTGTGGCTGTTGTGTACGTGTTTTTATGTATATATACATGTATGTATTGTATGTGTTTGGAGTACATGTAGTTAGTGCTCCTTTCTTTGGTCTACATCTTTTTCTTTTCCTTTCTTCCCTCGTTTTTCTTGCATGTAGTGTGCTATACACACGATTGTTTATGTACTCAGTATTTGCTAAGCACAGGCAGCCCATATTGGTTCATATGTGTTTGGGCTTTTCCAACAAGTGGATAGAGTTTGATTGGCGAAATATTGTGGTTGATAGTAAAACTGCGAGCATAGAAATACATGTATATGTGCACCTTTGGAAGCAAGTCATGTGACTTGCGCATATGCATGTACATGTACATGTACACTAAACTCTCTCTCTCTCTCTCTCTCCCTCCCTCCCTCCCTCCCTCCCTCCCTCCCTCCCTCCCTCCCTCCCTCCCTCCCTCCCTCCCTCCCTCCCTCCCTCCCTCCCTCCCTCCCTCCCTCCCTCCCTCCCTCCCTCCCTCCCTCCCTCCCTCCCTCCCTCCCTCCCTCCCTCCCTCCCTCCCTCCCTCCCTCCCTCCCTCCCTCCCTCCCTCCCTCCCTCCCTCCCTCCCTCCCTCCCTCCCTCCCTCCCTCCCTCCCTCCCTCCCTCCCTCCCTCCCTCCCTCCCTCCCTCCCTCCCTCCCTCCCTCCCTCCCTCCCTCCCTCCCTCCCTCCCTCCCTCAGGTATGTTTCTACAAGCATGGCAAGAAGGGGGAGATATCCATCGGCCCCAAGAGGTCCTTCATCTGTAAGCTGTGTAACGGAGCGTGGGAGTGTGTGGTAGTCATTCCTTCAAGCAGTCTCTGCTGGAACTTCGGTGACTTCGATCTTCTTCCAGTGGCTCCATGGCCTCGCTCAAAGCCCAGCCAAACTCCCTTTGAGTATTGCCGCAAGGATGATCATTATCGGTATGGTTTTTAATAGATTCAAATATCTACATATATATGTTTTTCTAATCTGGTGTGTGTGTGTGAGTGTGTGTGTGTGTGTGTGTGTGTGTGTGTGTGTGTGTGTGCATGTGTGTGTGTGTGCGTGTGCGTGTACGTGTGTGTGTTTGTATGTAGAATTCCTTTCTGTACTCTGTTTCTTTACTACTTCTTTCTTTCTTTCTGAGTACATCTTTTACCTGTGTACATGTATGTATGTATACCTACATGTACATGTACTAGCCTGTAGGTATATGTGTAATTATACAGACTACGGTAACTTTAAATCGACCAATCAGGTTGCAAGAAACATGGGATCTATTTTTCATAGTTGACCGCTGGCCCCTAGTACCGGGATCTATTGGCACGCTTGTTGCTAGCGGTTTAATGGTCATTGTCCAATCAGTTTCTCTGCTGTAGTCTAAAATATTTAGACACACTCATCGTCGGGAACTGCGCAATTTAGAAAGCCTCGGGCCCTTGGTAGTGCTCTCGCTAAGCTCGGGACGCTACATTCAGCCCTCGGCTTTCTAAATTGTGTAGTTCCCTCGACTTGGCGTCTAACTTATATATATATACATGAAATATTCTAACTCTCAAAGCAATACAACACACTACCAATGCAACACACCAACAACTATTTGCTATATTAATGTACATGTGTATGTTGGTTGTTATGGTTGCAGGTGCTTTCGTGTGTACTTTGAGACAGAATTCTGGTACGTACACTCGGTTGAAGAGCTGGTCATTTGGACTGTGGAGAGAGAGAAAGGTACAGTGTACATGTACATGTAAACCATGTGCATAGCACACTAGCCGAACAGGAAGTTTAGAAAGAGTATAGAAAGAAACCCACCCATTAACCCACTACATATACATACATCACATATATAAGAGTAGTATCTTCAGTTCTAAGAGTAGGACACTGAGGCCATAGCAAGCACTTTTGAAGTGGTCCGGTCGATGGGTGTGGTCTAGGCCCCGCCTAACCACACCTGTAACATTCGGGGCAGCGATCGCATGAGAGACAAGCTCGTATCGCTGCAGCTGTTGATTGTAATAGTTAATCGATGTATCTCTCAGGCCAGCACGGCATACACCTAGACTACCTTGCGCATGTGCAGGCGTGAAAGTGATCGTTAAAACTGGTCCGGCCAAAACCGGACCGGCCGGACCACTTGCTATGGCCATGCTTGAGAACTGGGAATGGTGGGTTAAAGATCTTTGATGTATATACATTGTATGTGTTGTACTCGCTTACATGTAAGTTCTGTGTAGTGTGTGAATAGAAAACTTTCCAAAGACATGTGTTTGCTAAATTTGTGTATATATTTCTCCATACTGTATACTTTTACATGTTCATCAGGTTGAGATGCTTTCAGATTTGTATGCAGGATTCGTCCCAGCCAGCTGAGCTGCCTCGGTAGCTCAGTTGGTAAGAGCATCGCCTAGCAAGCTGATGGTCATGGGTTCGAGTCCCACCCGAGGCAGCCAATTTTTCTTTGATGAAAAAATGACTGTTTCGGGCGAGTTGTGTTGTGTTAATTGCTTTGCCTTTCTGTTGTGTTGTTGGTGCCTTGCCTTTCTCAGCATCTCATGGAGTGATTGTTCATGTACATGTACATTGATTGTGCAAGTACAATGTACTTTAACCGCAAACACACACATGCATGCAATGCACGCGCACACACACACACACACACACACACACACACACACACACACACACACACACACACACACACACACACACACACACAGATTGCACATTTGCACAGTTTGTCAACAAGGCCCTGCGACCCTCCCTCCCTCCCCCCGGTCTCGCCCTCTCATCCTCCCCCTCCAAGTACACCCGGTCACCTCCAACCCAATCTCAGTCTGTTCCCATTGCAAGTGGAAAGAGAGGCCCAACCACTGGTGCCGGAATACCATCCCCTCTCTCCCGTTCCCCACTGTCCCCCTCCTCCCCGTCCTTCTCGCAGGTTGTGGCTGCCGGTTCCCCTTCGAAAAGCGGGCCCCCTCCGGCCGGCTTGGGGGGTAAATTTAATGTATGGAATCGGGAGAGAGTAGCGAGTGCCGCTGGGGCCGAACCAATCAGTCCCATCTCTAACTCAAGCCTGGACCAAGTGATCATGACTAGTCCGCCCCCTTCAGGTATCAGAGGGTCCCGGAATCCTCCATATCAAGGTGTGACTGGTAGCCTCACACAACCAGTGCAATCGGGACACGAGTCATCCCTGGACAATTTTGTTACGGCCGTGTCCCACACTACCTTCAGTTCATCCCAGGACAACTATGGGTCGGCCCAGGATAGAGGCCACAGTGACCCGAATAAATCCAGGATGGCCCAAAGTATTAAGTCAAGTAAAGCACATCTCATAAAGGGATGTACTAATTACAAAATTGCTAATTCTTCTAACCAAGTGATGGCAGATGATGGTAATAAAGTTCAATCAGAGACAGTAATGACAGGGGCACCCAATGTAGGCTTCGTTGCTTCTCAACCATTGGGCGTATCGACCCCTCCTAGCAGTTCAAACTATGGATACTCTGCTCGTGATGTAGATACTGTTAATACTAATAATAACCAGGGAGTGACTTCTGCTGGAGCTGGGACCTCCGAGAGAGGCAATGCCGCTCCTCAAAATGGAGCCAGCAAACATCAAGAAGGTTGTTTTGTGTTGTATACAAGTTGGGCCATTTCTTTACATTTAACATGTTCATGAAAAACATATGTGCATAACCCACTAGCCAAAAACAGGAATTTTATGTACATGTACATTGTGTGTAATGACCACAGTAAGTACACAAGCACTGGTATATGCCTATATATATACATGTATACATGTATATATATACACATGTACAGTACATGCAAAAAACACGTCAACAAAGCTACCATACTACTACCCTAACACTACCCTACTACCCTACCCTACTACCCTACTACCCTACCTTGCTACCCTACTACCCTACCTTGCTACCCTACTACCCTACCTTGCTACCCTACTACCCTACCTTGCTACCCCACTACCCTACCTTGCTACCCCACCCTGCTACCCTAGTACCTTACCCCGCTACATGTACTTTGCTACCCCACCCTGCTACCCTAGTACCTTACCCCGCTACATGTACTTTGCTACCCCACCCTGCTACCCTAGTACCTTACCCTACACTACCACACTATCACACTTGTCTGTATCATATGTGCATGTTCTCAAGGCTGAGTATCCAGGTGTCCTAGGGTTGGTGTGTATATATGTATATGTAATACATCTTTATTATCAAGTATTGAACCTCTGTCTTACCTTTCGCAGTGTTTACATTTCCGCTCATTAATTTCCGGACATTTTCCGACATTCCTCTGCGGCTCATTGTGGCAGTTGCCATGGCTTTCCAGGAGCGTCGTGAGGTGTGTCGTAAATGTTTCTATGGTGAACGTAGCCTGAGTTACAACGAGGGTGTCGTGTGTGGAGAGGGTCAGCATCAGTGGGACAACCCTATTGTTGTCATTCCTGGTGAGTGTACATGCTAAGTTCGAGTTCACCTGTTTATCTGGTTTGTGATGCTTTGGTTGAGGTGCTTTGGTTGCTTTGTATTGTATATGTGATTCGAGCCCAGCCAACTGAGCTGCCTCGGTAGCTCAGTTGGTAAGAGCGTTGCCTAGCAAGCGGTTCGCGTCCCACCCGAGGCAGCTTTTTTCTTTGAAAAGTACTGCCTTGGGCGAGTTGTGTTGTGTTGCATTGCCTTTCTTTCTAAGCATCTCATGGATGATTAAAGTCATGTATGTTATACATGTAGTGTATGGTGAGTTAATTGGTGAGCGGAGCGAGCCAACCTAGTCGTGTCAACAGGCCGATTTTTCATACACAAGTATCTATATGACTTGCACTGTACATACCCTAACGTTATACCTGAGTTTTAATTTTACCCACACACTGACTGCTCTGAATGTGACACACTGGATTGCTCCCACTTGCCGTCTGCAATGTTAAGCATTCAACTAGTGTAGTGTATGGTCAGTGAATGCAGGATGTAGTGTGTACACCATACACTGTCATACATACTGTAATGTTCTAGTGAGTTTTGACATTTTCCATAAAACGGCCTATTGTCAGGACTAGGTAGGCTCGCTCTGCTAGCCAAAAATGCACTGCATTCGCCTAGTACAAACCAAGCCATATAAATACCAAGTTGGAGTTCACCTGTTTATCAGGTTGAGATGCTTTGTGATTTGTATGCAGGATTCGGCCCAGCCAGCTGAGCTGGCTCGGTAGCTCAGTTGGTAAGTTGCCTTTCTGTTGTGTTGTTGTTGTTGCCTTGCCTTTCTCAGCATCTCTTGAAGGATTTTTCATGTACATGTACATGTACATATATATTACAAATGTAACATTACATGTACATGTACATTACAAATGTAACATTACATGTACATGTACATGTACCTACTGGCAATTAGTACAAGCAATATTTTCTTGTTTGTCTCTCTCCTCTTCCACTAGGCTGCAAGGAGTGCAATAACCAGCCTTGTTTTGACTCCACCGACTACCTCCCTCTCCCCCCTCTTCCACCCATTGCCAACATCAGGAAGTGTTCGCAGAAGAACCATCACAAGTGCTTCCAGAAGTGTCTCAATTCCAACCCTAAGTTTGCTCATTCTGTAGAGGAATTGGTTGTGTGGATAGTAGAGAGTGAAAAAGGTGATAATATAATACTCATACGGCTACCATAGCATTACTGCCATCGATCACACGCCCACAATCATGGGCGGAGCCACATATACATGTACACACAAGCGTTTTCATACATGTGCAGGTACACACACAATCATATACATGTACATGTAGTTGACAAAACTCACCCAGCACAGTATTATGTACATCTGTACATCTACATACATGATGCTTAGAAAGACAAGACAAAGCAACACAACACAACTAGTGCAAACCAAAGCAGTTATTTTTCAAAGAAAAATTAGCTGCCTTGGGTGGGACTCGAATCCCCAACTATCCACTTTCTAGGCAACGCTCTTACCAACTAAATGAGCTACCGAGTCAGCTAAGCTGGCTGGTCTTGAACATGTATGTCTGTATGGTTTGAACCTATAACATGTGCCTTGTGTATATAAACCAGTGGTGTGCTAGACAAGTTGCACGTATTCCCTGCTGATGAGAGCTAATAAGCTCAAAACAGCACTGTCCAGGGATCGCTTAGCTTGTCTGACCCCACCAGATATGGTTTTTTTTTTAATGCAATTGTATTCTTTTTACTCTCTCTCAAAACCTGTCCCCTTCCTACCCTGACTGATGCTGTGTTCTCTATCCTATTTTAGACTGTGCATTTGCAGATTTCATTAAAAGTGAACTTCAGTCCCTCTGGTCAGTACAGAGAACTGAAACACACCATATCAATAAAACAGGTACATGCATGTACATGTATACATGCATGTAGTACGGTACACATACATGTATGAACAATCACTTTAAGAGATGCCGAGAAAGGCAAGGCAACAACAACAACACAACAGAAAGGCAAAGCAACACAACAAAACTCGCCCGAAACAGTCAAGAAAAATTGGCTGCCTCGGGTGGGACTCGAACCCACGATCATCAGCTTTCCAGGCCAGGTGACACTCTTACCTTACCAACTGAGCTACCGAGGCAGCTCAGCTGGCTGGGCCGAATGTATGTAATGTATGTAATGTAGTCTACAGAGGCAGTAAAATGCAACAAATCCATCCAGGACCGTTGTTTGTTTTTGGAAGAAGGATGTGTTTTCATATGTGGAATTCAAACCCATGATGATGTCATGTATATATATAATACCCGAGGCAGCTGTTTTCTTTGAAAAATAGTTGCCTTGGGCGAGTTGTGTTATGTTGTGTTGCCTTGCCTTTCTTTCTAAGCATGCATCTCATGGATGATTAAAGTCATGTACATGTACATTGTATATAATGCCAGAGTTTTGGTTCAAGTGGGGTTGAATACTGGTAGGAAGGTTAAGGGAGGAGAAGTGTATGAACCACAATGTACATGTATATATACATGTACATAAATTTGTACCACGCTCAACATGTTCTGAGGTGTGTACATGTATAGTCCACTTCTGTCTGTCTTTGTACAGGTCCTATGGAATCTTCCAACAAGTCAGCAGCCCTGGAATCACCCAGTGCCCAGATGGGTCACCTACCGGGACAAGTCCCTCATCAAGCTCCACAAGTACCTCGTCAAACTCCCATTCCAGTTCCAGTTACAGGAATTAGCCATCTTCCGAACGTCGCCACCCCTCATTCGGCACCACAGTCGAGACCTCTCCCCGCAAAGTACGATGCAAGGAATGTCACTTTCCAACACATTCAAGATATCCCTCAAGATCTACTCATGGCTGTTGCCCTCTGCTACAAATTCCACAAGGTTGTGTGTCGTCAGTGCTTCTTCAGCTCAGGCTGTACTCAGCTTACCGCCATGCAAAACCAATCCTTGTGCCTGGAGGGGCATCACTGGCGACCACTCATTATAATGCCAGGCTGTCGACTCTGTTTAAACTTTACCACCAGCTGGCATATTCCGGTGCTCCCCATTCCCAAGCACATGAAGGATGCCACGTCTCCATTCTGTATATGTAAGAAGGAAGATCATCAGCAGTGCTACCAAATGTCGAAGAGCACTAATCCGTGGTTCCCGCACACTGTGGAGGAACTGGTCATATGGACTGTGGAGAGAGAGAGATGTACGTGCATTGCAACCATGCATGTACATGTATTGTTTGTCTGGTCTGTAGTTTCTCTCCTTCCTTCCTACTTTTGCGTGCTGTGCACATGTAATTCAATGTACATGTTTAAACAGTGCATACCTGCAGGGTGTACACTTCTCCTTTATACTAAGTTGAATTCACCAGTTTATCTGGTTTGTGATGCTTTGGTTGCTTTGTATTGTATATGTGATTCGAGCCCAGCCAGCTGAGCTGCCTCGGTAGCTCAGTTGGTAAAAGCGTCGCCTGGAAAGCTGACGGTGGTGGGTTCGAGTCCCACTCGAGGCAGCTAATTTGAAAAATAACTGCCTTGGGCAAGTTGCTTTGTCTTTCTGTTGTGTTGTGTTGCCTTGTCTTTCTAAGCATCTCATAGATGATGAAAGTGTATATATATGTATATGTACATGATACATGAGTATTCAGTCTCTAAAGGGAAAGCGATATAACAATTTACCTAATGGTAAAGAAAACAAGCTGCTTGGGTAGGATATCCGAACCCATGTACATGAATGACACCTCCATGTACAATGTACGTGGCTGGGCATCCACTGTCCTGCTCTGATGTGTTTGTGTCTTTGTATGGGTTGGTGAGGTGGGTCTCCTTTCTTTCCTAGTGCTATATGTTTTCCATGTATATATACGTACATGTACATGACTTAATTATCCAATTGAAACTTAGAGAGAAAGAAAGACAAAGCAACACAACACAACTCGCCCAAGGCAGTTATTTTTCAAAGAAAAGACTCCCTCGGGTGGGATTCGAACCCACGACCGTCCGCTTGCTAGGCGTAGCTCTTACCAGCTGAGCTACCGAGGCAGCTCAGCTGTCTGGGCTCGAATCACATATACATACAATACAAAGCAACCAAAGCACCTCAAGCATCACAAACCAGATATACTGGTGAACTCAAACATGTGTACATTGGATGTGTGCTGCATATATTCATGCTGTATTGCCATCCACAGCTGTGCCATTTGAGAGTGTGTACAAGTCCTACCTTCCCTCCGACGGTGCCACCATCTCACCAGACACTGTCATGTTCCTCAAACCCTCTCCTTCCTCTTTGTCTCCCTCCGCGAGAACTGGACGCCGCAGTAAGGAGATGGAAACAAGGGAGAGTGGTCAAGCTGAGGTGGGCGTGGCTATTGAAGGAGTCGCGTCTCACAGCTTACCTGTCGAGTCCCTTCATAATGTTGTCCATGAACCAAATGTTGGATCCAATCAGTCCAACCATCACTTAAGTGGTGCTGAAACCTCTGATGTTAGTGCAACCCACGTTAATATACATGTAGATAATGGTGACTTCTCAGCTATGTCCTCCCAAGGCATGCCATCATCGGCTAATCCTGAGATGGATTCAACAACTCTGGATCCCGTTCCGAATCCACTAATGCAACAGACAAACGATGGTGGGCAGGATTCAAACGGGAGTGAGACTACAGGCATGTCTCTATTCCAAGATCCCCTAATGTACTACGTCTCCAGTTCCAACGGCCCGGCGGTCCCCGATCCAAGTGACTTCAACAGTGACATTAGCTCAGCCACTCTTGAGTATTTCCCAGCACTCAAGGAAACTGTATCTGGCATTGTGAGCAATGATTCCATTACACACAATGCAACGGTGGAAGATACTCTCTCTCGTAGTGTGAATTCTCAGGGACCCGATTTTGGTGACTATTCGGGCGACTCGTCAAAGCCTAAACGGCAGGGGTCGATTCCAATTACCCCACTTTTGAATGAACAATTTGACAATGCTGACCATTACAAGTATCGTTCCAGCACTAGTAGTACTTTGCCTGAAAATTGGCCTGACGTTCCCAGTGAAATTTCCAATGCTAGAGAGATTTCTCAACTCCCTAATGACCAGGGGCAGGACCCTTCCACCCCCCACAATAGCCAGGCCTCAGCAGGCTTTGACATTGAACAGGGAGCTCTAGTGGGAGAGAATTTAAACGTGAACTCTGCAAATGAGATTGAAGAAACTAGCAATACTGCAGGGAGTGGCCTCTCAGTGGAGGACAACTGTGTAGTGTCAGAGTCGTTAGCTCGTCGTGACAGTCTGCTGGATGCAAATGCAAAAGAGTTCACTCCAAAGGTTGACTCTCCTGGCTTACATCCTGCTGCGACACCTCCGACATATCCCTCTGGACTAAACCCTAATGCTACTTCGTATACTTATCCAACTAATGGGGCACAATCTTTGAACAGCACTGTATTGACACATGTTGGGTCTAAAGATGACGGTGGTGGTATCGATAGTGCATCTATCACTTGTGACTCAAGTCTATGTGTGAGTTGTTGTACGAATAAATCATGCATTGTGTAAATGGAAAACAATGTCAACTAAATGGAAAAACAATGTCAACTAAGCTACCATACTACTACCGTAACACTTCCCTACATTACTACCCTACTACCCTACACTACCATACTATCTCACTACTGTACCCTGCTACCCTACTACCCTAATACCCTACTACCCTAACACCCTACCTACCCTACTACCTTACTACCTTACCACCCTACCCTACCCTACTACCCTACTACCCTACTACCCTACACTACCATACTATCTCACTACTGTACCCTACTACCCTACTACCCTAATACCCATTCATGTCATACTTTGCCACAGAATGTCCAGGATGTCTCAGAAATCCCAAGATACTTGGGATATTCCTCCTTTAGTCCTTACCTAGGGCCTATGATTATGTACATCTCTTCCTGTAGGTGGAGCTTCAATTATATCCTGGGATACCTGGGATCCTCCCCAGTTGTCCTATACCTACTCACCAACACTCACTGTCGGACATCCCAAGTATCCCGGGATACTTGGGATCCTCCCCAGTTGTCCTATACCTACTCACCAACACTCACTGTCGGACATCCCAAGTATCCCGGGATACCTGGGATCCTCCCCAGTTGTCCTATACCTACTCACCGACACTCACTGTCAAGTATCCCGGGATACCTGGGATGCTCCCCAGTTGTCCTATACCTACTCACCAACACTCACTGTCGGATGTCCCAAGTATCCCGGGATACCTGGGATCCTCCCCAGTTGTCCTATACCTACTCACCAACACTCACTGTCGGATATCCCAAGTATCCCGGGATACCTGGGACTCTTCTAGGAGAATTATATGTTGCTGAGTCAAAGGCTCAGGTTTATGGCTTTCTTCATGCTCTCATTTCCAAGAATAACAAACAACTGTCTACTTTACGTAAGTATATATTATGTAACAGAGAATGTGTTACTGGTGGAGGCTGAAACCACATTTTTTGTCTGTAGGTCACATTTTACGTGCTCTTGTGTATGTGTGTAAGTGCTACGTAGCTACTAGTGGTGTTGCACTCCATTCTGTTATTATATATACTTTATTTTAGGATATATTTGCTACGATGATGGATGCCATCTAAAGAGATTTGCTCAGAATTCTGTGCGGTCAGATGTCAGTGAAATCGCCAAGTTTATAGCCCAGTTGCATATTGTCATTGACCGTATGCACTTCAAGGGGCATATCGATGAATGGTGCAAGCAAAATTGCAATCCAGATTCATTTTCTGATCTTGAAAATGTATGTGTACTGTGATGATATGTACATTATATGTATGAGGTTACTACACTTCCGTTATCCATTTTCTTATAGGTTGATACTGAGGTTTGCGAGCAGACCTTTTCGTGGTTGTCACGATATTCACACATATTCCGGCACATGAATAAAGAACGATTTCTATTTTATTTACTATACCTTTGTGATTGTCACAATCGCAGAAAATTACTCACTATTTGTACATAATTCACACAAATTTTTTCATGATGATGTGTACTGAACATCTGACTCCATATATCCAGTGTATCCACAGCATTGAATGAAACTATCTTGTGATATTTGACAGTGAGCGCAGAGCAGTTAGTACACATAAAGGCTAAGAGGACAATTAGGATCCCAAGTATGTTTAGGACAACTGGGGAGGATCCCAGGTATCCCGGGATACTTGGAATATCCGACAGTGAGTGTAGGTGAGTAGGTATAGGACAACTGGGGAGGATCCCAGGTATCCCGGGATACTTGGAATATCCGACAGTGAGTGTAGGTGAGTAGGTATAGGACAACTGGGGAGGATCCCAGGTATCCCGGGATACTTGGGATGTCCGACAGTGAGTGTTGGTGAGTAGGTATAGGACAACTGGGGAGGATCCCAGGTATCCCGGGATACTTGGGATGTCCGACAGTGAGTGTAGGTGAGTAGGTATAGGACAACTGGGGAGGATCCCAGGTATCCCGGGATACTTGGGATATCCGACAGTGAGTGTAGGTGAGTAGGTATAGGACAACTGGGGAGGATCCCAGGTATCCCGGGATACTTGGGATATCCGACAGTGAGTGTAGGTGAGTAGGTATAGGACAACTGGGGAGGATCCCAGGTATCCCGGGATACTTGGGATATCCGACAGTGAGTGTTGGTGAGTAGGTATAGGACAACTGGGGAGGATCCCAAGTATCCCGGGATACTTGGGATATCCGACAGTGAGTGTTGGTGAGTAGGTATAGGACAACTGGGGAGGATCCCAAGTATCCCAGGATACTTGGGATGTCCGACAGTGAGTGTTGGTGAGTAGGTATAGGACAACTGGGGAGGATCCCAAGTATCCCAGGATACTTGGGATGTCCGACAGTGAGTGTTGGTGAGTAGGTATAGGACACCTGGGGAGGATCCCAAGTATCCCGGGATACTTGGGATATCCGACAGTGAGTGTTGGTGAGTAGGTATAGGACAACTGGGGAGGATCCCAGGTATCCCGGGACAACTGGGGAGGATCCCAGGTATCCCCGGGATACTTGGGATATCCGACAGTGAGTGTTGGTGAGTAGGTATAGGACAACTGGGGAGGATCCCAAGTATCCCGGGATACTTGGGAAGTCCGACAGTGGGTGTTGGTGAGTAGGTATAGGACAACTGGGGAGGATCCCAGGTATCCCGGGATACTTGGGATGTCCGACAGTGAGTGTTGGTGAGTAGGTATAGGACAACTGGGGAGGATCCCAGGTATCCCGGGACAACTGGGGAGGATCCCAGGTATCCCGGGACAACTGGGGAGGATCCCAGGTATCCCCGGGATACTTGGGATATCCGACAGTGAGTATTGGTGAGTAGGTATAGGACAACTGGGGAGGATCCCAAGTATCCCGGGATACTTGGGATGTCCGACAGTGAGTGTTGGTGAGTAGGTATAGGACAACTGGGGAGGATCCCAGGTATCCCGGGATACTTGGGATGTCCGACAGTGAGTGTTGGTGAGTAGGTATAGGACAACTGGGGAGGATCCCAGGTATCCCGGGATACTTGGGATGTCCGACAGTGAGTGTAGGTGAGTAGGTATAGGACAACTGGGGAGGATCCCAGGTATCCCAGGATATAATTGAAGCTCCACCTACAGGAAGAGGTGTACATAATCATAGGCCCTAGGTAAGGACTAAAGGAGGAATATCTTGGGATTTCTGAGACATCCTGGACATTCTGTGGCAAAGTATGACATACCTCCTAATACCCTACTACCCTAACACCCTACCTACCCTACTACCTTACTACCTTACCACCCTACCCTACCCTACTACCCTACTACCCTACTCCCCTACCCTACTACCCTACCCTACTACCCTACCCTACTACCCTACTACCCTACTACCCTACTACCCTACCCTGCTACCTAATGCTACCCTAACACTACCCTAAATTGTTGATGTGTTTTTTTGCATGTATTGGGATGCAGGGTTTTGATAGGGCAGTAGTGGAAGAGCATATACATGTCCATGTGTACTTGGGCAAGCAAGAGCAAGCCCACCTACATGTAGTCATATTTTGTCAATTGCAGTCTTTTATCCATACGCTCTTGGTAAAGAAAAATGTGTTTGAGTAATGAGGTGTCCTAACTTCAGTGGTGGAACACTGCTGCTATTTGCAGGGTTTTTTTGAGGGGAGGGGGCAAGGGGGGCAATTTGCCCCCTCCCCTGAAAGTGGCTTTGCCCCCCTGAGATGGGCTATAATCAATTATTCCAAGTCACGCACCCTCACTTTTAGGAAGGCCTTAATCCCCCCTCCCCGAAATTTTTTCTAGAAAAATCCCTGATTTGTGGCAGCAAGAACCATATTTATCAAGCAGTATATGTACTCATTTGCCAGCTAATGTTAGATTTTTTTCTCTGCCTGATTCCACCAGTGCTTCCTCTGCTACCTGGGGTTCCCCGATCCAGTGTCACTGACCCGCCACTGTAAGACCGAGGCTCACGTCAGTGCTGTGTTGTGTGACTGTGGAGCCCCCGCCATTTGGAAACACATGCCTCCACCTCCCGGTCAACACCAGCAATGGAAACTATGTCCCAAGTATGTTTGTCTATTGGTATACATGAAAAAAACATATCTGGTGGGGCCAGACAAGCTAAGCGATCCCTGGACAGTGCTGTTTCGAGCTTATTAGCTCTCATCAGCAGGGAATACACACAGATTTTCTAGCATACCACCAGTTTATATACACAAGATGCACCAGAACACTAGTGGTTCAGTGGTTTCAGAACTAATGAGTTCATCCACCACATCATTACCTACGTGGCGCCCAGAGCAATAAACTGGACAAGGTCCCTTATTCAAGTACATGTTTTGCTCTGAGAGTCTCATGGTTTGAATACTTCATGTAGTTTGGAGTTTAGTATCTTTGGTGGTCTTGTGCATACTAAGTTTGATCGAATTCACCTGATCTTCAGGGTGAGACGCTCTGCCTTGAGCTGTGTTGCTTTGTATGTGTGATTTGACCCAGCCAGCTGAGCTGCCTCGGTAGCTCAGTTGGTAGAGCATCTGCCTGGAACGCAGAATGTCGCTAGTTCAAGGTATACACATTTACATGTATATATAGTTACATCATGTTGAAAGTCGTTTTATCTTCAATCATCTCTTGCCATATTGTGTACATGTGTCTCTTCATGTATATACATGTTTAGACTACGGTAACTTTAAATCAACCAATCAGATTGCGTAGAGCGTGGAAAATAAATCCCGTATTTTCCACGCTACGTGGAGTATATTGAGACTTGAGGCTATAGCAACACACGCGCGCGTGCGCTGCACGTGTAAAGTGACATTACATGTACAGTGCAAAGTTTATTTGTAGCAGGGTGCAGCAGGTTATAAAGAATAGGTATATACAGTAAATACGGAGAGCCAGTTTGTCCCAGTCAGAGTCGGAGTCGAGGATCGGCTCTTCGCTTCTAGTAGAAGCTGTCGACATCGCCACTGTCACTGTAATCCTTCCCGAAGCGACCTCAGTAGTTCATCTGGGCATTTGATGATCAAGCGTCTCTGTCTTACTTCAAACTCTTCCGTTACTATAGACGCTAGTTACTAAGCGTGTAGCCAATCTATAGTCTAAACCGGTTGACGCGTTCGCGTGAATTGCGTCTCTGAAGCCAACTGTTGCTAGGTATAGACGTTAGTTGTTAAGTGTGTAGCCAATCAGAAATTCGCTGTAGTCTAAACCGGTTAGACGCACTCGTCATCGGGAAATACGGGATTTAGAAAGCCTCGGGCCCTTAGTAGCATCCTCGCTACGCTCGGACGCTACAGCTCAGGGCCCTTGGCTTTCTAAATCCCGTATTTCCCTCGACTCGGCGTCTAACCTATATATACCTGCACATGTACATTATATATCCATTTCCAAAGTGGAAAGAATTGTGCTGCAAGTTGTCTGGAGTGCCGTCAGCCTCACTTTGCCGATGAACTGGTCGAGTGGCATCATCGCATCGAGCATCGCACGAGACGAAAGGAGACTGGCCTTCAGGCACTGCCCGAGTTCTCTGATCAGCAGGAGGGACTGCTTATATCACCACAAGAGGTACAGGTACAGAATATGCAATGAACATGAAAGTACATGTGCATGTACTATGGATAGAGATGCACATACAAATGTATACATTGTACATGTACATTGTACATTTTACATACATGTAGGCTCATTTGTAGCATATATGTCTGGGATTGCCATGGACTGTCCCGGGATGTCCCATGTCCCCTATCTGACAACTAGTTTACCCCGTCTGAGGAGCAGCCACAGCCCCTCCCCATCAGTAAAGGGGGTGGAGCCGAATGCATGGTGAGGCTCCACCCCCTTTTGATGGGGAGGAGGCTGGGCTCGCGACGAAGACTACGCGGAAGATGATATGCACATATATATGTATGTGGTATATAGATACATAGGAATCATGGGACATCCTGGGACAGTCCACAGCAATCCTGGACATATCTCATTTGTAGATGTACAATGTACATGAGGGTTTCATACAGAATTTATGTTGGGGGGGGGGGGGGGGGGAGGACGTCTTACATGTAGATAACCAGTGGGTATACAGTACACCATTTAGGGTGATGATGTTTATTACATGCAAAGTCCAAAATCTGAGGGGGGGGGGGCGGGGACTCAGGCTAGGGGAGGATATCCCCTTTCCCGCTCCCCTCTATATAACCCGGCCTGTACATGGAAACAGTATTAGTTAATTGACCCTTTAACTAGTATACATGTACATGTGCACTTGTGTGTGAATGTAAACTCATGGAATCCCACAATGAGCAAGGAGCATACCACTTCTAGCCTCGGTTCCCAAGCCTTCCCCGTTACAAGGCCTAGGACCAAGGCTATACCACTTCTACGTATGTGTATGTGTATACATGCTGTTGTATATCACAGCAGTATAGGATGTACATGTATTATTGTGCCGGCATGTTTACATACATACAATGTATGCATTTTTACCCCGCGGCTGCGCATGCGCAGAGCGGGGTTAAGCAATCGGTTCTGTCTGTCTGTCTGTCAGTCGTCAAAAAAATATTGAAATCTGTCCTCTCCGCACAGTATACGGCTTTAAAGAACATTGGAATAAGAGAAAAACGTATTTACTTCCCTTCCTGGGCGCCAGTTTCGTCCACATGGCTCTTTCTCGGGAGTGCTAGCCGTTCCAAAAATTAGTGAAGTTTGCCCCGCCTACCGAAATTACAAATTACATGCACATACGGATGGAATGCACGGATGGTCTTTAAAATTACGGAGAGCATGCACGGGGTAGCCTTATACGGTCAGTATAACGTGGTAGTTTATTTGTGCAGAGAGAAGCCCGACTGAACTCACCGCAGGGTACGTATTCTTCTAGTTGTGTATGTGATTCTTGTATATGTATTTTCAGGACATTACTCACTATTCATCTCTGAGGGTGTCCATTGTGGAGCCCCTTCAGGCTGTGCTGAACGATGCCTCAGACTCCTTCACATGGACTGTAACTGTCAAGGGAGAGGTACGTACATGTCATGTACATGGGCGAGCTGTGTTGTGTTGATTTGTCGGTGTTGTGTTGCCTTGCCTTTCTTTCTAAGCATCTCATGGATGATTATGTCATGTACACTAGCTGTACGAGCCAGTCCCCTCTGCATGAGTATCCACAATATACATAAACATGTACACATATACACTTTTGAGGGGTTAAAGTACTGTACACTGTAGATGTACATGTACATGTACGTAGAAACTAAAGAGGATCATTGTCACAGTTGATGTGGGGATTTGTGTTGGCTGTTCGCAGAGTGTGCCTTAATTGTAGCTTGACACTACAAGTCCATTGGTTTTCTCCCTCTCTCCCCTTCTCCCCTCCCTCTCCCCCTCCCTCCCTCCCTCCCTCCCTCCCTCTCTCCCTTCCGTCCCTCTCAGAACTGGCAGACTCTATTTGGGATTCACATCAAAAGCTCAACAACTCATGTCTTCCACATCACTGACCTGGAAGATGCCAACAGACAGAGTTCAGGAAACAGCCAGGTACGTGTACAATGTACATGTATACGTATATATGTACATGTATATGTGCATAGTAAGCGTACCAGGTTTTTAGGAGGGTGCAGGGGGGGAATTAACCCCCCTGAAAGTGGCTTGGCCCCCTGAGATGGGCTGAGTCCCCCCCCCCCCGGAAAATTTTCTAGAAAAATCCCTGTGTACATGCATATCAAGAGTATGCAATAAGAGAGGGAAGATAGTATGGTGTTTACACTTCAATGCTCTTATCTTGTGTAGAATGACAGTGTTAACTGGGCTGTATTGTCACCAGATGATGCTATCTTATTAGGTACATATACATGTAGTACACATACTAATGTACATTATTCACATATGCTCTTCAGAGCATTTCTTGCACCTGTTGAAGATTTTAGGATTTTGTACATGTTGCATGCCCCTCCCCCCCCCCCCCCCCCCCCCCAAAGTCTGTT
Organism: Theonella swinhoei; assembly: GCA_963970385.1. NCBI lineage: Eukaryota > Metazoa > Porifera > Demospongiae > Tetractinellida > Theonellidae > Theonella > Theonella swinhoei. The sequence goes on from OZ019946.1 coordinate 8,731,389, forward strand.
TTGCACTTTTATCATTCCGTGACAGTCACTTCCTCACATACTCCATTCATAACTGTACATGCACATGTAATTTCTTGATGATTCCATGGTTCCATTGTGTGCAGGGAAACTCTCGTTCTCTGTACGAGCCACGCCTGACAAAGTGAGTGAGAACTACAGCTGTCAAGTCTGCCTAAACCTCGGCTTCAGGCAGTATGTCTACATCAGTCTCGCTCTTATTGTTAAAGGTATGATATTCATTGACTACATACATGTATATATTGTATGTGCTACTGTATGTACATGTGCAGTTATTGCTCTGGGCATGGCAGGACTACGTAGGTAATGATGTGGTGGATGAATCTCATTAGTTCTGAAACCACTGAACCACTAGTGTTCTGGTGTGTTGTATATAAACCAGTGGTGTGCTAGACGAGCTGTGCGTATTCCCTGCTGATGAGAGCTAATAAGCTCCAAACAGCACTGTCCAGGGATTGCTTAGCTTGTCTGGCCCCACCAGATATGTTTTTTTCATGTATGTACGTATAATATACATATACGTATACATATACGCATAGACATAGAATACATACATACATGTACATTTTGGGGTGTTTGCAGTTACATACAATTCCTTGATCTGGATACTTGTGTCACAGAAGAAAATGTCCTGATTTCATTAGTTCCATTGTTAGGATAGTGGAATACTTTTTTCTGTACAGATATGTATCTTTTCCATGCTCGTCTTTCCGCTGCAGATCCAAAGTATGATCAGCCAGTGCCACTTGCCACGTCACTTCCTCTGCAACAAGAGCAACCCTTAATTGGAGAAAGTATGATCACTGCAGAGCAGTTGGAACCACAGAAACCAATAGACATTGAGGAGCCAAGTCTAGGGATGACCTCGGGGTCAATTGCATCTGACCCTATCCTACAGAACAGTCTACAGAGTGTGGTGAACTCGAAGTTGGGAGTACCTGATTCCCTTTCACCAGACCCCCTTCAGATCAGTAGCAGTGCACTGGGTGAGGTAGTGGAGTTGAATGAGATGAGGTCTAAATCCCCAACCAGAGAGGGCAGTGTTCCCCAGTGGCAAATGTCAGACTCTGATGATGATGATCTCGGCATTGAAGCAGAGGTTAGAACTGTGCATATTCATTTACATGAGAAAACCATATCTGGTGGGGTCAGACAAGCTAAGTAATCCCTGGACAGTGCTGTTTCGAGCTTATTTGCTCTCATCAGCAGGGAACACGCGCAACTTGTCTAGCACACCACCGGTTTATATACACAAGGCGCACCAGAACACTAGTGGTTCAGCGGTTTCAAAACTAATGAGATTCATCCACCACATCATTACCTACGTAGTGCCTGCCGCACCCAGAGCAATAAACTGGGCAAGGCCCCTTACGTGTATGTGCATGTGTGGCTGGGATAATTTTAGGTCGCGAGGTACAGTACATGTACAAGTATATGTTCCATAGTTCATCCTGCATATTGGGATATGTCCATGCAAATAAACTGCTCTTAAAGGTGTACTTTATAGTGCTTTCATTTCCATTATGGCCAGGAAATCAATCTTCGAGTGAACAAATACATATTAGCTAACAGGGTCCAGTTTACTATGCTATATATGTGCCATATGCATGTAAAAGTAATGAATACTTCATGATTTGGTTTTCTTATTGTGCTACATATATACATGTACATGTATGTACAATGTATGCATTTCATATTGCATGTGTGCTCTCTCTCACAGGACACCACTCTACATCATGAGCCCATTGAGGATCAAATATATTCACTCACAGATCATCTGGCTTCTGATGAAGTCACATCTATGGACATACATGTACAAAGCAACACAGACGTAAGTTTATGTTGATGATGCAATCCCTATTGTTGGCATGTGGGAGCAAGCTCACCTACATGTAATACAGCTAGAAAGATTTCTACATTTTTCTTTAAGAATTACTGTTTCAGGAGAGTTGTGTTGTGTTGCTTTGCCTCTCTGTTGTGTTGTTGTTGTGTTGCCTGGCCATCTCTTCATGTGATTAACCCTCAGTGCGCATGCACAGCGAGGGTTATTGTAGTTGGGTCTATCTGTGTGTCTCTGTGTCGGTTAATCAACATCTCACCTCTAGAGTGTCTTTTCGTCCTGAAAACAATATAAAGTACTCAACAGGCAACGAAGGTGAAACAGTACATGTGGATTTCTCTGAAACTGCTCTGTTGCGGAGATACACATGGTATGGCTATCCATGGAGTCTGCCATTTTGGAAACTGCGCATGCGCATTATTAGCATTTCAATAGTGTGCGCATTTCAAGGATTTGTGCACACATGGCACTGAGGGTTCTGCACTTTAGTGCATTCATTATACATATGGTTCATCATCAAATTCCAAATATCATTTTTACACTGTAAGGTTTGACATGATGCACGTGAACAAGATATTTATTTTCCTAATGTGCAACTATGTGAGTTTGCCCCACTTGCCCACAAAGTGATCATTTATTCATCTAATAAAATATAATAACAAACACCAATCTGATGTACATGTATATGTCATTGCAGTAGTAAGCTCCCCGTAGTGATCGGCAGGTGGAGTGAGCCCACCTAGTCATTCCAAAAAGCCAATTTTCATTAACTGCGTACATTTTTACCTCCGAAATACGGACAACCTCTAAACACCGGACAGCGGACAAACGCCATGCCCCCATGCTCTACCCCTCCGATTTCATTTCTAAGTGATTTTAATCACCACACATACTGTAATGTTTTACGTGAGTTCTAATTTTACGTGTAGACAACAGGTGTGCTCGTTCCACTTGCCAAGAATGCACTGCATTCATGTAGTAATGTATTGTCCACCTGTCATTCTACCAGTACATGGAGTGTCATGTGTATTATGCTATGTTTCTCCTGCAGATTTGAATTCCTTGTGAATCCTCAGTACCTACTGCACACATGGACTTTGTATACCAAGTATACTGGAACTTTGTAGATATTTGAGTGCACATTTTGACAAGTACATGAACCTTTCACATGCATTGATATTTGAAGTGTATTTTAGTGGTCTTGTTTTAGTTAGTATTCTGTTTCTCTTGTGGTTACTTAACAAAACACTAATTGGCAAGCAGGAGCGAGCCTAGTCATGAAAATGGGCTGATTTTTCATGTATGTACACGTATACTGCAGATTTCAGTCCGTTTGAACATTGCGTATTCCGTGAGTGTAGCGTGACTGTAGCAGTAGCAACTTCTTGTACGGGGATCTTCACGGAAGTGTTTCTGGGCCTCAGTACACACACCCTTACGTCTTTACCATTCTCTTGTAGGCTGCCACATACGAGCGTTTGTCAGGGTAGTTGGAGGGACTCGGTAGTACTGTTTCCGTGGAGTTCCGTACGTGTACATGAAGTTACTACGGCTACAGTCACGCAGCATTCACGGAATACGCAATGTTCAAACGGAAGTGAAATCTGCAGTATGTGACGAGTCACATGATATAATATTACACTTTAAAGGTCAGTGATTGTTCTACAAACTGCTTAGCTTTTTTGCTACTATGCACACAGTTAAGTAAATATTTTTTGCTACTATACACACAGCTAAATAAATTGATACATGGCATCCTAATCTTGCCGCGCGCTCTCGTTTTTGCTGTATGCACGCAATTATAGTGAATTCTGGGCGGGGACACAGAGGAGTCGGCGCGTGCAGCCCCTCAATTAACGGCCAAATTTTCCGTGCGGAGAGACAGGGCCTGAGTACATGCGGGGCTAACAATGTCAGCGATCGGACGAACTCCCTCGGAGATGGCGAGGATACGAAAGAAGAGGCGAGGAGAAAGAGATGGCCTCGAAGTACGGCCTAGTTTTACGGTATTAGTTTGGTGGATACTCTTGCTGTACTACTACTGTGAAACTTGACCTTTTTGTGTTTGAGGAGGTGAAATAATCGGCCTTGTTCAGAAACCTCCTCTCGTTCGGAACCCCCCACCCCTACTGTACTTATCTTATACTTTACTGCTGGACTCGGTGAGCTAGACTGAGGCCATGAGATAGACAGAATGCCACTAGTGTTGCTACACCAGACTAGAATGCAACAGGAGGCCTAGGCCATAGACCTTAACATCGATTATTGACCTCATTCTCTTCTATGTCCATATTGCTGCTTCCTTTTTTACTGTGTAAGGCACTATAATCCACACTGAATGTATACCTAGTATGTGACTTGAATGTAAGGATAAGTCCAACACATGTAGTTCAGTTGGTCTCGATCAAGGAGTTATACTGTCTCTGGTTGATCTGTAAGATTTTTTTGGAATGTACATGTACTTGCAATTTCATGACACAAGTGTCTCTGTCAAGACTTTTTTCAGATTGTAGTATCTTTTCAAGTTTTACTGAATAACCGAACATTTCAACCCATGGGTCTTCATCAGTGGCACAACTGAACAAAACTACTGAAAAAGGTCTTGACATTGTATTTTACGTAGTAATGAATCGATACAACACAAGTGTCTCTACAAACAATTCAGTCAGCTATTCTCCAGCCCTATTTTTTATGTTTTGGAATTCCTGTTTTAGAAACCTGTTGAGCTGCACAAGGCGGACCAGCGGTGGGTGCCGGGTAGAGAGAGTATGAAGTATCTGAGTGGGGAGGACAAGACAACCACTGAGCTGTACAGGAAGTTTCAGGCCATCTTAAACAAACTTACACGACAGAACTTCCAGACCCTTGCAGAGCAATCTGTCATGTTGACTATCAATACAAAGGAGAGGTTGGGAGGAGTCGTCAATAAAATCTTCACCAAGGTTTGGGGAGACAAATTTTGAGGGTCTCTATATGAAATATACTGCATAGAAACCCTCTGGTGAAAATTTTCATTGTTGTAGGCACTAGAGGAGCCGATGTACAGTACTGCTTATGCCAACCTGTGCCGAGTCTTGTCTCCAGTCAAGGTTGAATGGACCCAGGATGGGAAGACTAAGTTCACAACCTTTCGCCGAGTCCTCCTGACTAAGTGTCAGCAAGAATTTGAGAAATCCGATAAGGATGATGAAACTCGTAAAGAAATGATGGCTGCTATAGAGAATGCCGAAACGGTGAGGCAGACTAAGGCCAGACTCCCTGGTATGAGGACACCTCAATAAACAAGACACATTTTACTGTCCCAAATACTAACGTCTCCGACCTCTGAAATCAGGACACCTCACTAATTATAGGACACTCTCTTCATTCCAAGAGTGTTCTTATGTGTCTGATTCACTGTGTATGTGTCCATGTGATGACTTTAGGAGGAGAAAAGGGAGGAACTGGTCGAGAAGTTGAGGATTGCAGAAACAAAGGCACGGAAATGGTCACTAGGCAACGTCAGATTCATTGGAGAGTTGTTCAAACTGAAAGTAAGCTGATATGACTTGTTAGACAGAAACACTTCAAACTTACATGACATTGTAGTAGTAAACATTTCTCCCTGTTCTTACCCATATCCTCCTGTCCTTCTCCACCCCCTCTCTCTCTCTCTCTCTCTCTCTCTCTCTCTCTCTCTCTCTCTCTCTCTCTCTCTCTCTCTCTCTCTCTCTCTCTCTCTCTCTCTCTCTCTCTCTCTCTCTCTCTCTCTCTCTCTCTCTCTCTCTCTCTCTCTCTCTCTCTCTCTCTCTCTCTCTCTCTCTCTCTCTCTCTCTCTCTCTCTCTCTCCCCCCCCCTAATTCCTTCTTGTCTCCCTCTCTCCCTTGTTCTCCCATCTACCTTCCCCTCCTCTCTCTGTGTGATTTTCTTACTCCCACCTCCCACTCTCCCTTTCCCTCTCCCTCACCCCTTTCCCTCTGACCCTCTTCCTTCCCCACAGATGCTATCTGAGGTCATCATGCATGAGTGTATAGTTCATCTCCTCAAGAGCTCCTCAGATGAGCAGTCACTAGAATGTTTTGCTACAGTTATCACTACCATTGGTAAAGATTTGGATATTCCTGATGCCAAGGTGTGAGGGAGGGAGTTGTGTGTGTGTGTGTGTGTGTGTGTGTGTGTGTGTGTGTGTGTGTGTGTGTGTGTGTGTGTGTGTGTGTGTGTGTGGATGTGAACGATTCCAGCATCATAAGTATAATATTGTTGTGCAATTTAATATTAATGAACAGCACTGAAGTGCTAAAACCTCGGCATGTATCTATAACGAGCATGCACGAAACCTTGAAAGCGCATGCGCTATTGAAACGCATTCTGATTACATGTAACAGGAAGTATACGGAGAATTTTAAGGCAAAAGATGGACTAAACTCACTGCCTTGCGTCAAGTCGTATTCCAGGTAGTGTTTGGCCTATTGTTAGCCTTTTTAGGACCCTTAGAAGGCTCTGCTGTCGAAAATATGCACAGAATGTCACTGCAGTACCCTTGTAGGATGTTATGGTTAAATAAATGACACCATAACATTTGAACGAAGCATTTATAGAAAAATCCCTTCTTATAATAGTCTGCTCCATGTTGTACCGAAGCCGTCGTTACCTCTATTTCAACATATAAGCTTACGGTGTCTGAAAAATAAGGCATCAGACAGACAGACACAGACGGACAGACAGACGCACACATAAACCAAGTACAGTAACTCTCGCTGCGATAGTTAATTAGGCCAGCTGAGTCTTATCCCATAATTTTGTGAGTGTGTGTTTGTACTGCATGTGTACATCTCTAGATGACCACACCTCTCACTGATGATACATGTACAGGTCCGTATTGATGAGTATTTCGACCGAATTCAGAGCATTATTGCAAAGGGCAAGTTATCGGGTCGAATACGATGCATGCTTCAAGATGTTCTGGAGTTGAGGGAGAACAATTGGGTTCGTCGTAGACATCAAAAGACTGCTGATGAGGTAGGAAGGGGAGGGGCCATACAGTAGTGTCTCTGATTGCACTGCAGTGTCTCTGATTAGGACCCCATGAAATGAAGACACCTCAATAAACAGAATACCCTTTGGATGTTTATGACCACAGAAATCAGGACACCTCACTATGTAATCTGGACACTCCTTTCTTTAGTGATGTTTCCTCTCTCCCTACTCTCTGTCTCTACCGCCCCCACTCCCCTCCCCCCCCACCCCCTCGCCCCCCCAGATCCAGGCTGAAATTCAGGCAGAGAAGGAACAGAAACACACGGCAAACCAGCACCAGATCTCCAGCCAGTTCAAACTTCAGTCGAGAGGAGATAACCAACAAGGCAGACAAAAATTCGAAGTAAGACGCCTAACAAGAACGCACACATGTTCATTTGTACACAGCATACAAGTATATATACAAGTATACAAGTTGCAGCTTCTCATGTACATAATAATGTATAACTTTGTTTAGGTGGGCAGGAAGGATTGGCGGAAGTTAGCAGAGGACAAGAGGAGATATGAAAAACCAACTAAAGTAGAGGCAAACAGAATTGCAGACTTACTGACAAGTCGATGTAGAGACAAGCCCAAAGAGGTACTAGTATATACTTTCTGTGGAGGAGTGTGCAGGGTGTGGGCTATTTCACTTGTCTCTGTGCAACTTTGAACTTCTGCTACAGGCAGAGCCTTGGATTCATCTTACAGATTTAATATCCCAGTTACAATCGGTCCAGACTACAGATGATGATATCATAAAGTGGATAGATGTGAGTTGTCATGTGATGGGTCATGTGACCTTTCATGTGATTACGTAATCATGTGGTTAGCTCTGGTTCATGATCACAGGAGAAGTGTGGCTCAGAGTGTAGAGGTCCAAACTTTATAAGGACATTAACTACTGCTCTATTTCAGGCATTTATCACTGGTAAGGCCCAGTAAACTACTAGTATTCTAACTCAGTAATTTCTAATAAACTCAATATTTCACTCAGTATTTCACTCAGTATCTCTCAATTGTAGGGTATGGAGACTCTGCTAGATTTAGTGCAGATGATTTCCGGAGAAGATCGATACTTTTAAAGAAATATGCCAACAGTCAGAAGGACCTGCACATGGAGATCCTCTATGCCTCGCAGATTGAGGTGGATAAGCTACATCACCCTCCACGTATGTGGTAACAAGCCTGTGTGGTGACGTGTTGGATGATAATTATGTTATGATATTCAGGGTTTAATCTAGACATATGTCCTTGAGGGGGCAAAATCAATAGTTGTAGAAACTTGGGGGGGTGGGGGGTGGGGGGTGTAGAGATTGGGACAGGCAGGAGTGGGATGTAGCAGTGTATTGGGAGGGCAACTGGAATCCTTGGGGGGGGCATTTGCCTTCCTGTGCCCCCCTGGATTAAACCCTGATATTTCTCCCTCACATTTCCCCTTTCCATTTTCTTTGATTACTCCCCTTCTTTTCTTACCTCCTTTATTCCTCCTTCCTCTCCCATCCCTTACCCCTCCCTCCGTCCCTCCCTCCCTCCCTCCCTCCCTCCCTCCCTCCCTCCCTCCCTCCCTCCCTCCCTCCCTCCACTCCCTTCCCTTCCTCCCTTTCTCTTCTTTCTCCTCCACTCTTCCCCAGAACTTCTTTTCAAAATCTTTAATATTCTGTACTGTGACTTAGAAATAGTAGATGAGGCAACATTCTTTGAATGGCGTGAACATGGAACAGAGACCATTGGAAAAGGAAACGCAGTCCATGGTCTCAAACAATTTTTCGATTGGCTTGAGACTGCAAATCCAGAGAGTGACCCCGAATCCTGATTAATTAGGAAATTAAAATTATCATTTATGTAATGCAGTCATGTGATGCCTGGCTATATACTACTGTACCGATGTGCCGCTAAGATATATACAGTGTACGGTATATGTAGTACTAGCTAGGCGCACTATAGGTAGTGAAGGTAATGCAATTACAATGGGGTATATATGAGGTATTACAGTAGTCACACATAGCAAAGATTCGCGCACGCTCGCCTGTACTGTATATGCAGCCTGAAAAAGCAATTTTATGCATGGTGCTTATTGCTTCATGTCAAGATGGATTCAAATTACTGAATGCAGAACTTAATTAAGTCTGCACAATACGATGCCTATCACCACTTCAAGACTTTCGGTCTACACTAATTCATGATCAGGACGCAAAGGTGGGACACCCTCTATGGTTTCCTGCAAAGTATATACCACTACAATGAAGAGGGATACTATCTATCGCGTGCTGAAACTGAGATTCTCAGAAAACATGTAAAGGAAATCATGCAACTAGTTAGTCCAGACGAACTGGTGGAACTTGGTTCAGGATCATCCACTAAGATGAGAATTCTAATTGAAGCAATGCACTCCACAGGTTGTCATCGATATTCACCTCTTGATATTTCTGAGACTGCCTTACAGGAAGCAGTAGATGCTCTCACTGCTGACTATGACTGGCTGGAGGTCAATGGGCAGTTGGGAGACTTTGATACAGACCTCCCGAGACTTCAACGAAAGGGGAAACGACTCGCATTTCTTAGCAGCAACATCAGCAATCATAATCTTGTATCCAATACAGAGAGAGCTGAGTTTCTGGCCAACCTAGAAAGTGTTATGGAGAAAGGAGATGCTCTGTTACTAGGAGTTGGTTTAAAGACATCCCATTTATTCTCAGTGCCTGTAATGATTCAACAGGGTTTGATAGAAAGATGACGTTGAATGAACTTCAATTCAATACCAATCTGGATGCTAACTTTCCTACAACAGATTTTGAAGATGGGACCCAGAAAAGTCAGCTGCCATTTTCTTGCTGCAGGCTAGGGGTTCACAAAATATGCTAGCATAATTTTTTGACTAGTAGGTGAAGTGTCAATGCTACTGACTAATAGGCAAAGATTGCTTTAGTCTCAGAGCAAATTCTAATGGTACTGGAGTGTGGAAGAAGACTGTGTTACCAACTGGCAGAAACATTGTGGGAGAGAGATACCTCATGGAGAGCAGCATGCAAGTTAATGCAACTATCTAGTGCTACAGCTGAAAGAGTCTTTTCAATGCTTGAGAACTGTTTTTCTAAACAGCAAACAAAATGCCTTGAGGACTATGAATAGTTTTTTCTATAAATTCTGTCAGTATAGACAAGGATACATGTAAATAGCAACAAATGCTAATACTAGATGTATTCCTGTACCCACAAGCACAAACCAAAGTAAATAAAACTACATTAATAATACAGAGAGTGTAATTTATTTCTAAATGAATGCACTCTAAAGTGCAGAACCCTCGGCGCTACGCGTGCGCGAATCCGTGAAAACGCACGCGCTATTAACGCTAATAATGCGCATGCGCGGTTTCCAAAATGGCCGACAATGCTGGAAGCGGTGTATCTCTGCAACGGAGCGGCTTCAGAGAAATCCACACAAATTTTTGACCTTCGTTGCCCGTTGATGAGTACGTGATATCCTTTTCAGGACGAACGGACTCTCCTGAGGAGAGATTTCAATTAACGGACGGACAGACAGACAGACCGACCCAACTACAGTAACCCTCGCTGCGCATGCGCGCCGAGGGTTAATGAGTAAAGTGATGCACAAACAAGTAGAAATAGTACTAGGAGAATGCAAAGCATTTGTGGGCGAGCGCAACGAGCGGAAGAGGCAAGGCCGGCTACGTTTGCGCGTTGCGCGGGGACGCATGCGCACTGACCGCGGTCGGTTGATGACATAAACTTACATACATACAAACAAAATCCCCATTGAGCTCACTAGTACGGGCTCGCTGCGCTCGCCCAATGAGGCACAACTAGGAGAATGCAAAGCATTTGTGGGCGAGCGCAACGAGCGGAAGAGGCAAGGCCGGCTACGTTTGCGCGTTGCGCGGGGACGCATGCGCACTGACCGCGGTCGGTTGATGACATACATACATACATACATACATACATACATACATACATACATACATACATACATACAAACAAAATTGCCATTGAGTTCACTAGTACGGGCTCGCTGCGCTCGCCCAATGAATAAACTAGGAGAATGCAAAGCATTTGTGGGCGAGCGCAACGAGCGGAAGAGGCAAGGCCGGCTACGTTTGCGCGTTGCGCGGGGACGCATGCGCACTGACCGCGGTCGGTTGATGACATATAAACATACATACATACATACATACATACATACAAACAAAATTGCCATTGAGTTCACTAGTACGGGCTCGCTGCGCTCGCCCAAATAGGAATTACTTCGAGCAAAAGGACAATTCAACACAAGGTTGTGATTTGCATGATGAGAAAGTGTTGTACTCAGGGTAAATATTCCATTTTCAAAGTAACATAGGTCGTGTATGATCTTAAAATATTTGTTGTAAAGTTTCAATATATGTCTTCTTGTCAAAAATATTGTTTGAATAATAGGTGATAATGTTTGAATAATAGGCAAATTTTCTTGGCATAAAAGAATAGAACTACAGGCTTAGCATATTTTGTCAACCCCTACTGCAGGCAATGTTATATGAAAAGCTTCATCAATACAGCACATTTTGAATATATAACCCAATGGGACCTGGAAAGTCAGCTGTCCTTCTCTTGCTGCAGGCACAATTAATGTGATGACTATCAAAGCAAATTTCAAAAAAAGGGGATGACATCCAGGCGGGGTTATTATGCAAGTTTTCCCGTGAACAAATCACAAAGGAATTGGCTGGTGTTGGGTTGAAAGTAACAGCATGGTACACTGACAGCAATGAGTACTGTGCACTACTTGTAGCCAGTCCAGATTTATGATAACAATGGAATGCAGATAGCTATGTGGACACACACACACACACACACACACACACACACACACACACACACACACACACACACACACACACACACACACACACACACACACACACACACACACACAGCTAGAGACTATAGTTTATTGGCTTTGTAATATATTGGTGTTGGCATTAAAGAAAAATTGACAAGCCTTGCCACTGCCATAACATAGCTAGACAGATCTAGAGCTATCACACTTGTGTAGACATAATATGCATGCAGATAATTGTTGGATCTGTTCTGTGAAAGTGTTTATAACATTCCATTTCACAGCTGCAACTCCATTTATGTGAAATTAAGTGGACTGTTCATTGCCTCACTCTATGCTTTCTGAGAGTCTAGAGAATGACACATCAGCACATGTTTCAGTAACTGGCGAGCGAGCAAGCTCACCTAGTCGTACAGCTGGCACGATTTTTCTGTGTATATAATATGAATAATATCCACTTAATTTGGAAAAACGGAATGTAAACACTTTCACAATATAAAAGATCATGTTAATTCAATCACGACAAGGTACAGAGATCCCTGCAACTGAAGCATGTACACATTTCACTCCCAATTTCATGTGCCAATCTATCAGAGAGTCATAGACTCTATGTAGGGATAGCACTGGCAATATGTTCAAGAGTGGTTTGCCCAAATACAGAGACCACTGAGTATACGAGGAAACGCATTGAACAAACTCAAACTATTCAAGCACCAATTTTATACTTATTTTGCATTAATAAATTATTATAACAAAGCATCGTATAGCACTTGCCAAATTAAGAGTTAGCAGCCACTGTTTGGAAATTCAAACTGGTAGATACCACAGCTATTTACTTTGGGAAATCTGGCTGATATCTATCTAACAACTCAGTCATGAAACTAACAAGACAACTGATGGCAAGACTAGGTGGGCTCACTCTGCTGAACCAAGCATGTCCGTGGCATGGAATGCAGTCACCAGGTTGGTTTGATAAAGTGGCATGACTCGAGAAAGGTAGTGTGGCCACCATAAATTGAATTCTTTGTGGCAGAGAGGCTCAACAAGTGTAAAGTGGCATGACTTTTAAAACGTTTGTACAACTACTCTGCTTCTTACATCTCATTGTGTTTCACAATAATGCCGCATTGGCGCAGATTTAATCGTTCGTACGCACACAGAAATGCAATCCTCTATATACGATTATGCAACAACGGTACTTCACACAATAGATAACTACTTAGTTATCTATGCCTCACACGACGTTGGCGCCCAGAAGTCTCCTCCCACGCAAAACCAAAGTATAAAACGCTCGCGGAGAAGGCCTGAAACCTAGGCTAGCTCCATGTCGAGATGGAAGTACCCAATAATCCAGGATCGTCCACGATACGGCGCCTATCACCACCTCAAGATTTTCGGTCTACTCTAATTCAGGACGCAAAGGCGGGACTGTCTAGTCACCCTCGATGGTTTCCTGCAAAGTACCGCTACGTTGAAGAGGGATCGCGGTTGTGGGAACAGATCACTGAAACGCCGGAATACTACCTAACGCGTGCTGAAACTGAGATCCTCAGAAAACATGCCAAGGAAATCATGCAACTAGTTAGTCCAGATGAACTAGTGGAACTTGGTTCAGGATCATCCACTAAGACGAGAATTCTAATTGAAGCAATGCACTCCACAGGTTGTCATCGATATTCACCTCTTGATATTTCTGAGACTGCCTTACAGGAAGCAGTAGATGCTCTTACTGCTGACTATGACTGGCTGGAGGTTAATGGGCAGTTGGGAGACTTTGATACAGACCTCCCGAGACTTCAACGAAAGGGGAAACGACTTGTAGCATTTCTTGGCAGCAACCTCAGCAATTATAATCTTGTATCCAATACAGAGAGAGCTAACTTTCTGGCCAATCTGGGAAGCATTATGGAGAAAGGAGATGCTCTGTTACTAGGAGTCGATTTAATCAAAGACATCTCAGTTGTTCTCAGTGCTTACAATGACTCCATGGGATTCGACAGAAAGTTCAAGTTGAATGCACTTCACGTAATCAATGTGAATCTGGATGCTGACTTTGTTATTGCAGACTTTGAATATGTAACCAGATGGGACTCAGAGAAGTCAGCTGTCATTTCCTCACTCCAGGCACAACGTGATGTGACAGTTACTATCAAGGCAATTTCCCTTGAGGTGAATTTCAGAAAAGGGGACGAGATTTTTGTAGGCGTATCGTGCAGGTTTTCTCGTGAACAAATTACAAAAGAGTTGGCTGATGTTGGCTTGAAAGTAACTGCATGGTACACTGACAGTACCGAGCAGTATGGACTACTTGTAGCCTGTCCATGAAGTGAATTTGCCCATTTTGCTGAACTACAAGTGCAGTTAGAGAGTGTTGTGTGGTTACTCTTAATTGCTTGTAGTTAGTGGTACTGGATATACCAGCATGCCCTGCTCTTTGATTTATATTGCTCAGCCGCTGCTGGGCTTTTTTGAAAGGTTGTAATATAATTAGTGATCAATAATCCTTAGTGGTACTATTAGTGCAGTAAACATCAAAGGAATATCCAACTGAGATGACCCAACATTGCTCTGCACAGCTAGCTACATATCCATTATAACAGGTTGATGAGTGCAGTGTTACCTTTCTGCTGTTTGCATATGTATGGGACTTCAATGAAATACCATGAAAAGAACTTGTATGTGTAATAATACTATTGTCGCTGTATAGAGTAACTAGTGTAACTTCACTACTTGTCTATCTGCAAGACTTGCCTTGACCATGTCAAAACTAGTGAAGTCAGAAGAGACAAGACCTGACAAGCAATGGAAGCCCTCTTGCCCCAAGGTTCTCTGTCACTGACATATATACGTGGGAACGTTTTGTGTTATGTAACAGTGAACCATGTCAGAAGGTATAACTATGGGAATCAACTCTTGGTTAATGTACTTTCAATATTAGTTGGAGTGACCCCTTGTATAGCTACTAAATCCATTTCTTTGTGGGAGAAAACCTTAACTATCATCGAATTGTGTTTTAAATTACAATGTAGTGCCGCATGATCTTTGCGCCCATGGCAAGGAATTCAATCAAAACCGAGGGGTCCGACACAGGCAGAAATCTCGTACGGCCTTCAACCTGAAATCACTGATGGAAGTCAGAATCAGGCCTTCACGAGTTTGTAAACCCCTGTCATTTCCTTATACTAACATAATGGTTTGGTAATTTCCGCATATTTCCGTATACTAGGCCCGTGTTTGCTGGAAATCTCGGAGAAATAAAGTTGAAATCACATCTGATTTTGAAATCTCGTACGCTCTAGAGCTCCCTGTATGACCCCACGATCAAAACAAGCCTTCGTCCCTTCGCTATGGTTACGCCCCTGAACCTATGTCAAGATGGAAGTACCCAATGTAAAATTTAAGTCGTCCACGATACGACGCCTATCGCCATCTCAAGACTTTCGGTCTACACTAATTCGAGACGCAAAGGCGGTGTCACGCAAAAAGTGGACCGGACCAAAAGTGGACCGGGGGTCCAATTATGGCAACTAAAAGCGGACCGCCCGGTCCACTTTTGGTTGCCATAATTGGCCCCCCGGTCTACTTTTCGTTGCAAAAAGCGGTCCACCCTAGCGAAAAGTGGACCGGGTGTAGTTTTAGTTCATTAGCCCGTTTGTGGGGGTATAAAAAGCATTACTAATGATACCTTTATGATTGTACTGTGCCACGACGGAGAGTTTAGGCTTTTCTGCTATTCACATCACCAACCAGGTTCGTGGCCACGTGCACGTTACTGCTACTGATTCTCTGCATTACCAGTAAAAATGGTATACTGCTAGTCATTCTCCCTCTACCTTGAAATGCTTGAAGCACTATATAGCTGCAGCTATGGTTTGCTGACTGTCGTCTGAGTAAAATACACACTCGTCCAGTTTTCGCTCTGCCAAAAGTGGACCCGGTCCAGTTTTCGCTCAGCCAAAAGTGGACCCGGTTCAGTTTTCGCTCTGCCAAAAGTGGACCCGGTCCAGTTTTTGCTCGGCCAAAAGTGGACCCGGTCCAGTTTTCACTTCGCCAATGGTGGACCCGGTCCAGTTTTCGCTCAGCCAAAGTGGACCTGTCTAGTTTTCGTTCAGCCAAAAGTGGACCTGGTTCGAGTGGAGTTTTGTTGAACAAAAGTGGGCTCCACATACAGATTGCTTTTTAGATTATGATATTAAGCTATGTGTTCATAGTTTTACTACAGCATGATAAACTCCTGACAGCGATCTACTCGTCAGTGTTGTTTGAGCCTTACCACCCTCGTTACATGCCCTTGTCAGTATATTCACACTGGCATACACATGCAGTGGCTATTCGCATACCGGTGTAGGCTTTTGTATGCTTGTTGCGGAAATGGGCTCTTGTTTCAACCCTGATGCTACAAGGCTTCCTGATGGTTCTTATAAAAACACAAAGTGGAGCCGGTCCAGTTTTTTCTCAGCCAAAAGTGGGCCCGGTCCAGTTTTCGTTCAGCCAAAAGTGGGCCCGGTCCAGTTTTCGTTCAGCCAAAAGTGGGCCCGGTCCAGTTTTCGTTCAGCCAAAAGTGGACCCGGTTCGAGTCGAGTTATCTGAAACAAAAGTCAGCACAATAGTAAAGCTGGCTTTGCTCCACGCACAGATTGCCTTTTCACGATAAATGCGCTATATTCATAGTTCTACTACAGCGAACGACGCAGATAAACTCCTGGCAGCGTTCTACTAGTGTTGTTTGAGAATTACCACCCTCGTTGTGTTAATTCTGGCGTACTGCCCTTGTCGGTGTTCACACTGGCATAGACAGTGGCTATTCGCCTACCGCTGCAGGCTTTTGTATGCCCGGACCACTTTTCGCCAAGGCGGTCCATATTTCGCAGGCAAAAATTGGACCGGGGGGTCCACTTTTTACCCCGGACCAATTATCGCGTGACAGCGGGACTGTCCAGTCACCCCCGGTGGTTTCCTCTAAAGTACCAATACGATGAAGAGGGATCGCGGATGTGGGAATGGATCACTGAAACGCCGGAATACTATCTATATATCGCGTGCTGAAACTGAGATCCTCAGAACACATGCCAAGGAGATCATGCAACTAATAGTTGGGTGACTTTGATACAGACCTCCCGAGACTTCAACGAAAGAGGAAAAGACTTGTCGCATTTCTTGGCAGCAACCTCAGCAGTCATAATCTTGTATCCAATACAGAGAGAGCTGCGTTTCTGGCCAATCTGGAAAACATTATGGAGAAAGGAGATGCTCTGCTCCTAGGAGTTGGTTAAGACATCCCAATTATTCTAGATCTTAGCGCCTATAATGATTTAACAGGCTTTAATAGAAAGATGACGTTGAATGCACTTTAATTCAATACCAATCTGTATGTTAATTTCCTACAGCACAGTCAGGCAGTAAAAGTCAGCTGAAATTTTTTTGCTGCACACACACACGCACACACACACACACACACACACACACACACACACACACACACACACACACACACACACACACACACACACACACGCACGCACGCAGCTAGAGACTATATAGTTTATTGGCTTTGTAATGTCTATTGGTGTTGGCACTAAAGAAAAATTGACAAGCCTTGTCCCTGCCATAACATAGCTAGACAGATCTAGAGCTATCACACTTGTGTAGACATAATGTGCATGCAGATAATTGTTGGATCTGTTCTGTGAAAGTGTTTACTAACATTCCATTTCACAGCTGCAACTCCATTTATGTGAAATTAAGTGGACTGTTCATTCCCTCACTCTATGCTTTCTGAGAGTCTAGAGAATGACACATCAGCACATGTTTCAGTTATTGACAAGCGATTTTTCTGTGTATATAATATGATGTGTAAATATGTACATAAACGGAGTTGCAGCTGTGAAACGAAATGTTAGTAAACACTTTCACAATATAAAAGATCATGTTAATTCATTCATGACAAGGTATAGAGATCCCTACAACTGAAGCATGTACACATTTCACTCCCAATTACTTGTGCCAGTCTATCAGAGAGTCATAGGCTCTATGTAGGGATAGCACTGGCAATATGTTCAACAGTGGTTTGTGCAAATACAGAGACCACTGAGTAGCTATACGAGGAAACAGAATGTACAAGCACCAATTTCAACTAGAAACTTTGCATTAATATAACAAAGCATCGTATAGCCCTTGCCAAATTAAGAGTTAGCAGCCACCGTTTGGCAATTGAAACTGGTAGATACCACAAGCCCAGATCTCTTCCTGTAGAACAACGGTTGTGTTCTGAGTGTGGTGTGGTAGAAGACAAGGTTCATTTTTTGTGTGACTGTATCTGTTACTCACTTCTAAGAGAGGACTTGTTTTCAATAGTCATCCCATATTTTCCAGAGCTTTCAATGCTAAGTTCAAGAGAAAAGTTCTTATTTTTGTTACAAAGAGAACATACATTGATATTGAAGGCACTAGGGAGTTTTGTGTATAGAGCTTATAAACTGCATCATTGTTAATTAAACGTATTTTTTGTTGTTGTTGTTGTTGTTGTTTTTGTTGTTGTTGTTTTACATAATTATAGCCACCCTGGCTGTAAATGTCGTTAAAAATTATGTATCCGACGATTGGCCCCACGTATAAACTGCATATGGGACCTGCAAGGCCCGGAGACCCTGCCTCTTCCGTTCGCCATCAATGCGTAGCATTCAAGATCTGATGTGCCCAAGATCTGCCCATGGGCGTAAGTACCATTGGGGGCAGGTGGGGCTGTTGATCGCGAGTCGCCCCACCGCTTTCGACATCAGTAACGCAGTTAGGACGTCGACGCGTAGCCTGGGAATAAAGACAGTTGCAAAGCGCATTAGCGCGAGGCATATGCATCTAATCCGAGTCCATATCTTGGCCAATGCGTACGTACGTGGAGTAATGGTTTAGCAATGTTATTAGCTGGAGAGTCACGGTACTTCCGCAAGTATGACGGCGTCGACGCCTAGCGCTCCATGGTGCGCTAGAGGCAACAATGCGCATGCGCATTCCTTTCGCCCCTTTCGCTAGGATCATAGATACTATACCTTACGGAACGGTTCGGTAGGGTATAGTACCTATTCTAGTTACGCCCATGCTGCTATTGTAAGGCACTTGCAATCACAATAGTCTCAATAGAAAGGAAATCCGTAGCATTTAGTCCTTATTTGTCCGGTCCCTGTGTAGGTGTCGGCTAATAGTTTTTTTTGCATGTGTCAGTGAACCATGTCATAACTCTTAGGTTTTACTATGGAAATCGACTCTCTGTACTTCAAAATTAGTAGTAGTTACCCCTTTAGTGACATGTATAGGGGACTAGTCTCGCCGTTGCCTGGTATTGACTGTTCGCGTATGAACGGGCCTTTTTTGGAAATCCGGATAAGACGGTATAGAATCTACTATGCATAACTATACTTCCGTATCTGGTATTGGGGATGTGTAAATGCAGAGCAAGTATTATGTCTTTCGCCCTAGATTCAGCAACACATATGCAGTGGTATTCTGTTTCCTGATACAACAAAATTTCTGAACGTTTTTCTAGATATGAACGAGATCAATCGCGCAATTCAGTCGATGCCAGTCCCCCCCCCCCTCCCCGGCAAAGGCCTGGGTAGCTTTGAGGCAGGTAGGGGACGTGAGAGAATTTATAAGCGATTATTTACAGTCAGAACACACCTGTACTGGTGGACTGGGAAGATATCTTGCTGTTTGTACCAAACACTACCACTTACAAAACAATTACCATTCCATGTTGTTGATTGCAACTATAGCTATTTACTTTGGGAAATCTGGCTGATATCTATCTAACAACTCAGTCATGAAACTAACAAGACAACTGATGGCAAAACTAGGTGGGCTCGCTCTGCTCATCAAAGCATGTTAGCTACACATGCATATGTCCGTGGAATACAGTCACCAGGTTGGTTTGATGAAGTGGCATGACTCGATCAAGGTAGTGTGGCCAATATAAATTGAATTCTTTGTGGCAGAGAGGCTCAACAAGTGTAAGGTGTCATGACTTTTAAAACATTAGTACTACTACTTTAACCTTGCTTCCGCTTCTTAAAACAACATCCCATTATGTTTCACAATAATGCCGCATTAGCGCAGATTTAATCGTTCGTACGACACAGAAATACAATCCTCTGCGAATATGCAACAACGGTACTTCACACAATAGATAACTACTTAGTTATCTATGCCTCACACGACGTTGGCGCCCAGAAGTCTCCTCCCACGCAAAACCAAAGTATAAAACGCTCGCGGGGAAGGCCTGAAACCTAGGCTAGCTCCATGTCGAGATGGAAGTACCCAATAATCCAGGATCGTCCACGATACGGCGCCTATCACCACCTCAAGATTTTCGGTCTACTCTAATTCAGGACGCAAAGGCGGGACTGTCTAGTCACCCTCGATGGTTTCCTGCAAAGTACCGCTACGATGAAGAGGGATCGCGGATGTGGGAACAGATCACGGAAACGCCGGAATACTACCTAACGCGTGCTGAAACTGAGATCCTCAGAAAACATGCCAAGGAGATCATGCAACTAGTTAGTCCAGATGAACTAGTGGAACTTGGTTCAGGATCATCCACTAAAACGAGAATTCTAATTGAAGCAATGCACTCCACAGGTTGTCATCGATATTCACCTCTTGATATTTCTGAGACTGCCTTACAGGAAGCAGTAGATGCTCTCACTGCTGACTATGACTGGCTGGAGGTCAATGGGCAGTTGGGAGACTTTGATACAGACCTCCCGAGACTTCAACGAAAGGGGAAACGACTTGTAGCATTTCTTGGCAGCAATATCAGCAATCATAATCTTGTGTCTACTACAGAGAGAGCTGAGTTTCTGGCAGAGCTGGGAGGCATTATGGAGAAAGAAGATGCTCTGTTGCTAGGAGTTGGTTTAATGAAAAACATCCCAACTATTCTCAGTGCCTATAATGATTCAACAGGCTTTAATCGAAAGTTTACGTTGAATGCACTTGATGTAATCAATACCAATCTCGATGCTAACTTTCCTAAAACTGATTTTGAATATGTAACTCGATGGGACTCGGAAAAGTCAGCTGTCCTTCTCTTGCTGCAGGCACAATGTGATGTGAAAGTTACCATCAAAGCACTTCCCCTTGAAATAAATTTCAAAAAAGGGGATGAAATCCAGGCGGGGCTATCATGCAGGTTTTCCCGTGAACAAATCACAAAGGAATTGGCTGATGTTGGGTTGAAAGTAACAGCATGGTACACTGACAGCAATGAATACTGTGCACTACTTGTAGCCAGTCCAGATTTATGATCGCAAAATCAATTGCAATTCAGTTATAGCTATGTGGACATAGACGGGATTCGGGATTTATTGAGTTTGTAATATTTATTGTGAAAATTTCTGTTGGTACCAAACAACATATTGTCTGGAGACAGAAATGTCACTGTTAATTAAGTAGTAGTCAGCTTTTCAGTCTATTCACAACCTTTATACTGTAATAGTCTATTCCAATGTTCTACTAGCCTTGTCCGAATGCTTAAGCTGCGCGAGCGCACGTAATTAGGTCACGGCGCTGACGTGCTGTCTCCCTGCCGGCGCGGCGCGGCGGTGCCCAATTTTCTCTGCGCGCGCCGCAGCTTACTATAGAGGGCTAGGCCCTAGGGGCTAGTATTTAGCAACAAGAGTGATGTTGTCTGTAGTGTTTGTAAATAGCAGGGCCGCAGGAGCCGGAGGGTTGGGGCGCCCCACAATTTGTGAGCCACACCTCCACCAAAAATTAAATAGCTAGATACGAGTCACTCTATGTATTGCGAGTTGCGAGTTAATTATTAACAGCCTGTACTGTAACGTCTCTGTGTGTTGTTGCCGTTGTTCTGGAATCCCGTTTGTCGCACCGTGATAAAGCGGATCTATACTGTACATACCGTAATGTTATACGTGATTCTAATTTTACGTTCAGTGACAAATTGGCGGCTCACTCCGCTCGCCAAAAATGCACATAGTTATTAACCCTCGGCGCGCATGCGCAGCGAGGGTTGAGTCTCTGCTCCTGACACGAATTCAGCTTGTCTTCGCAGATGCTGATGTCCCTCATTGCAATCAGTCAGCTTACCGGAGAAACGTTTCGTGTGCTGATGCCATCTTCGCTACACAAGAGACTATATCCAGATATATCAGTGATGGAAGTAATGTGTTCATGTGTCTGTACGACCTCCAGAAGGCTTTTGACTCGGTTGAGTATCCGATTCTTTTTCAGAGACTCTTGGATGTGGGGGTAAATGGAAGATGCTGGAGGCTAATTAGAAGCCTCTACAAAAATGCTGTGTTTAGGGTGCGTATTGGAAATAGACTGTCAAAGTCCTATGTTTTGGAAAGAGGGGTTAAACAGGGTTCTATTCTATCTCCAGCCCTGTTCTTACTAGTCATGGACCCATTGCTATCTCTGCTAGAGAGCTCACGCATTGGCCTGTCAATTAACAACTTATATGCGGGAGGCTTTATCCATGCTGATGACATTGAACACTAGCCTCCAGTTCCGACTCTCTTCAAAATCAGTTAAAAATTGTTGAAGAGTTCTGTAAACAGAATTTCTTCAGCTTAATGTGCAGAAGTGTGAGGTCGTTG
The DNA here is from genome assembly GCA_963970385.1 of Theonella swinhoei. Classification (NCBI taxonomy): domain Eukaryota; kingdom Metazoa; phylum Porifera; class Demospongiae; order Tetractinellida; family Theonellidae; genus Theonella; species Theonella swinhoei. Next base: position 8,753,688 of record OZ019946.1, read on the forward strand.
CTTTCTCTCTTGCCAGATCTGGTCTTGCCAGATCTGGTCTAGACATCAAACTCCCAGATGGTGTGTTGGTACCACAAAGAAAGCAAGCCAAGAGCTTGGGTTACTGGTGGGAAAGAGACCTACTTGCCAACTGTTGTGTGGAGCAAAACATTAGGAAGGCCAGAAGCTGTTTCTTCCACTATGGCTCACTGGGATCCTTTCAGGGGGACATCAATCCACTGTCAACGAAATCGGTTATTGATACCTGTGTCATGCCAGTACTCCTGTATGGATGTGAAAACTGGGTTCTTACTGATGCTCTTCTTCGAAAGCTAGCGTGCTTTCTAGGTTGGGCAACTAAAAGAGCTCTCAAGTGGCCTGTCCAGTACTCTAACACTGCAGCTCTGGTTTGCTTAGGGATAGAGTCCATTAAAGCTAGAATCCTTACTAAGAAGCTGGCATTCCTCAAGCACCTCCTTTCTGAGGAATCAGTTGGTGTTGGGTCTACCACTATGCACTCACTGCTAGATGACCCAGACTCCATATGTATTGTCAAAGAGTGCCGTGAACTTGAAGCCTGCTTTGCGACCCAGTTCACTGAACAACTGCTGAGTAATGCAGATGGTGTAAGCGTGAGATCCATTAAGCAGAGTATTGTAGAAATTGACAAGGAGAAAATGCTGGCTCAATGTGACACCAAAGCCCCTCTGATAGCTGATGTTTGCAAATGCGGGGGGGGGTACTTGGCCGGCGGTGTGGGACTCTGCAAGACATCTTGGGTCTCGTCATACCCTGGGTTTACAATATCTTACTCGACTACTAGCACACCATGGAAGAGGTTCCTCACCTTGTCCTAAATGTGACACTGACCTATCGGACAACACTACCTCCTTGATAGACCATGTGCTGGAGTCACATGAAGTCTGTACAAAACTTTCAGGGTTCTCCACCAAGTCTGTAATCAGCAAGATCGCAAGTAGAGACCTTACTTTTGTGTATAGATTCCATTCATTCTTCTAACTCACTGGTATATCTATATTTTTCTTTGCTTTGGCATTGTATGTATTCTGTGTTGTGCTCCTAGTAGGGCTTCTATGAACTTTTTGAACTTTTGAACTGGGTCTGTGTGTGTGTGTGTGTGTGTGTGTGTGTGTGTGTGTGTGTGTGTGTGTGTGTGTGTGTGTGTGTGTGTGTGTGTGTGTGTGTGTGTGTGTGTGTGTGTGTGTCTGTTAAGTCACATCTCACCTCTGGAGCGTCTGTTCGTCCTGAAACTTCTGTCACGTACTCAGCGGGCAACCGAGGTCAAAAAATATGTAGGGTTTTCTCTGAAACCGCTTCCTTCAAAAGTTATGGCGTTATTTGCTTACCTACGGCATCCTACAGCGATATTGCAGCGGTATTCTGCGCAACTTTTCCACGGCAGAGCTTTCTAAAGCTCTTAAAAAGGCTAACAGTAGGCTAAACGCTACCTGGAATACGACTCAATGTAAGGCAGCGAGCTTCTTTCTCTTTAGTCTCCGTCTTTTGCTCACAAATCTTCCGTATACTTTCCGTTACACGCATTTCAGTAGCGCGTGCGCTTTTCAGGATTCACGCACGCGTGGCGCCGAGGTTTCTGCAGTTTAGTGCATTGATCTCCATATTGTACACTTATCATCATTAAGATAGTACACCTAACTTAATGAATATTAATAAGCCTCCCCATGTGTCAACCTCTTCCGGCGGCCCTGAATAGCCAGCCATATGTCATAATGGAAGGACGCAATACGGATCACCCTATGGCTAAGCCTTACACGATACGGCGCCTCTCGCCACCTCAAGACTTTCGAACTGCACTAATTAGAGACGTAAAGAGAGGACTGTCCAGTCATCCCCGTTGGTTTCCTGCAAAGTACCGCTACGATGAAGAGGGCTCGCAGCTCTGCGAAAAGATCACTGAAACGCCGGAATACTATCTAACGCGCACAGAAATTGAGATTCTCACAAAACATGCCAAGGAAATCATGCAACTAGTTAGTCCAGACGAACTGGTGGAACTTGGTTCAGGATCATCCACTAAGACGAGAATTCTAATTGAAGCAATGCACTCCACAGGTTGTCGTCGATATTCACCTCTTGATATTTCTGAGACTGCCTTACAGGAAGCAGTAGATGCTCTCACTGCTGACTATGACTGGCTGGAGGTCAATGGGCAGTTGGGAGACTTTGATACAGACCTCCCGAGACTTCAACGAAAGGGGAAAAGACTTGTCGCATTTCTTGGCAGCAACCTCAGCAGTCATAATCTTGTATCCAATACAGAGAGAGCTGAGTTTCTGGCCAATCTGGGAAGCATTATGGAGAAAGGAGATGCTCTGTTACTAGGAGTCGATTTAATCAAAGACATCCCAATTATTCTCAGTGCTTATAATGACTCCATGGGGCTCAACAGAAAGTTCAAGTTGAATGCACTTCACGTAATCAATGTGAATCTGGATGCTGACTTTGTTATTGCAGACTTTGAATATGTAACCAGATGGGACTCAGAGAAGTCAGCTGTCATTTCCTCACTCCAGGCACAACATGATGTGACAGTTACTATCAAGGCAATTTCCCTTGAGGTGAATTTCAGAAAAGGGGACGAGATTTTTGTAGGCGTATCGTGCAGGTTTTCTCGTGAACAAATTACAAAAGAGTTGGCTGATGTTGGCTTGAAAGTAACTGCATGGTACACTGACAGTGCCGAGCAGTATGGACTACTTGTAGCCTGTCCATGAAGTGAATTTGCCCATTCTGCTGAACTACAAGTGCAGTTAGAGAGTATGTTGTGTGGTTACTCTTAATTGCTTGTGGTTAGTGGTATTGGATATACCTGCTGGCACTGCACTTTGATTTGTATGGCTGTTGGGCTTTTGAAAGTTGTAGTGTATAATTAGTGGTCAATAATTCTGGACTTGTTAGTGGTTGTGGTTAGTGGTATTGGATATACCTGCTGGCACTGCACTTTGATTTGTATGGCTGTTGGGCTTTTGAAAGTTGTAGTGTATAATTAGTGGTCAATAATTCTGGACTTGTTAGTGGTACTATTAGTGCAGTAAACATCAAAGGAATATCCAACTGAGATGACCTAACATTGCGCTACATATCCATTATAACAGATTGATGAGTGCAGTGTTACCTTTCTGCTGTTTGCATATGTATGTGACTTCAATGTCATTATGAATACCATTAAAAGGACTTGTATGTGATCATAGTGAACCATGTCATAAAGGTATAACTATGGGAATCAACTCTCTGTTAATGTACTTTCAAAATTATAATTAGTTGTAGTGACCAGATCCCTTGTGTAGCTACTAAATCGATTTCTTTGTGGGAGAAAACCTCAACTATCATCTAAATGTAGTGCCGCACGATGTTTGCGTCCATGGCCAGGAATTCAATCAAAACCGAGGGGTCCGTCACGGGCAGAAATCTCGTACGGCCTTCAACCTGAAATCACGGACGGAAGTCAGAAATCAGGCTTTCACGAGTTTGTAAACGTCCGGTCGTGTCCGTATACTAACATAATGGTTTGGTAACTTCCGCATGTTTCCGTATACTAGGCCCGTGTTTGCCGGAAATCTCGGAGAAATCAAGTTGAAATCACATCTGATTTTGAAATCTCGTACGCTCTAGTGGGACCCCTCGATCAAATAGCCCTTCGCTATGGTTACGCCCCTGAACCTGTGTCAAGATGGAAGTACCCAATGCAAAGTCGTCCACGATACGACGCCTATCGCCACCTCAAGACTTTCGGTCTACACTAATTCGAGACGCAAAGGCGGGACTGTCTAGTCACCCTCGGTGGTTTCCTCTAAAGTACCAATACGATGAAGAGGGATCCCGGATGTGGGAATGGATCACTGAAACGCCGGAATACTATCTATCGCGTGCTGAAACTGAGATCCTCAGAACACATGCCAAGGAAATCATGCAACTAGTTAGTCCAGATGAACTGGTGGAACTTGGTTCAGGATCATCCACTAAGACGAGAATTCTAATTGAAGCAATGCACTCCACAGGTTGTCATCGATATTCACCTCTTGATATTTCTGAGACTGCCTTACAGGAAGCAGTAGATGCTCTTACTGCTGACTATGACTGGCTGGAGGTCAATGGGCAGTTGGGAGACTTTGATACAGACCTCCCGAGACTTCAACGAAACGGGAAACGACTTGTAGCATTTCTTAGCAGCAACATCAGCAATCATAATCTTGTATCCAATACAGAGAGAGCTGAGTTTCTGGCAAAGCTGAGAGGCATTATGGAGAAAGGAGATGCTGTGCTACTGGGGGTTGGTTTAATGAAAGACATCCCGATTCTTCTCAGTGCCTATAATGATTCAACAGGTCTTAATGGAAAATTTTCATTGCACGCACTTGATATAATCAATACCAATCTTGATGCTAACTTTTCAAAAGCAGATTTTGAATATGTAACTCGATGGGACCCGGAAAAGTCAGCTGTTCTTTTCTTGCTGCAGGCACAATGTGATGTGAAAGTTACTATCAAAGCAGTTTCCCTTGAAATAAATTTCAAAAAAGGAGATGAAATTCAGGCGGGGCTATCATGCAAGTTTTCCCGTGAACAAATCACAAAGGAATTAGCCGATGTTGGGTTGAAAGTAACAGCATGGTACACTGACAGCAATGAATACTGTGCACTACTTGTAGCCAGTCCAGATTTATGATCACAAAATCAATTTGCAATTCAGTTAGCAATGTGGACATATATATCTAGATAATATCTATTGGCCCTGTAATAATTATCAAATTTCTGTTGGTACCAAACAACGTACATTGTCTGGCAATGACAGAGATATCACTGTTAGTCAGCCTTTCAGCTTTGCTCAGTCTATTCACTACCTCTATAGTCTATTCCAATGTTCAACTTAGCAGCTTTTGACTCTAGCTCGTGTACTGATGAGCGTGTATACCTTTTTTGGGGGTAGCTTTCCTCTCTGACGTAATAGATGCTCTCACTTGTGACTATGACTGGCTTGAGGTTAATGGGCAGTTGGATGACTTTGATACAGACCTTCCGAGACTTCAACGAAAGGGGAAAAGACTTGTGGCATTCTTGGCAGCAACATCAGCATGTCATAATCTTGTATGCAATACAGAGTGAGCTGAGTTTCTGGCCAAGCATTATGGAGAAAGGAGATGCTCTCTTACTAGGAGTTGATATAATCAAAGACATCTATTCTTAGTGCTTCTAATGACTCCATGGGGCTCAATAGAAAGTTCAAGTTGAATGTACTTCACGTAATCAATATGAATCTGGATGCTGACTTTGTTTATTGCAAACTTTGAATATGGAGAAGGGGACGAGATTGTTGTAGGCGTATCATGCAGGTTTTCTCATGAACAAATTACAAAAGAGTTGGCTGATGTTGGCTTGAAAGTAACTGCATGGTACACTGACAGTGCCGAGCAGTATGGACTACTTGTAGCCTGTCCATGAATTAAGTGAATTTGCCACTTTCCTGATCGAAGTGGACATGCAGTTAGATACTTATTCATATAATTGGTTAGCAACAATCCTGGAATTCCAGGAAATTTTATTGCTGTGGAAGTAGAAAGGATATACTTGTAGCAGTGATTCAGACTACCAAGATTACCACTAGCTACTTATTGTTGACCACCAATGTTTGTAGTATATATCAATAATCTTGTTAGTGCAAACTATATATAAGGGAATCACAGTAAACATCAAGGGAATATCCAACTGAGATGACCTGACATCAGCACATTGCTCTGCTACAGCTACGTAACCATAACCGATCGATGAGTGCAGTGTCACTTTTCTGCATGTGGATATATAGGGTGTATGCATCTATGCTACACTGTCAACCATCAAATGCTGGGCCATCATCACATCCGTACATGTCCAGTGCATGCCTAGTGTTTACCCAATCATGGGCCAGACCAGGTACCTTTTAATTCTCATACCAAGCAGCTGTATAGTTATATTCATATACACTTCATAGTATAACTTAGGATTTTGTTTATGATCACAGTATCCCCTGAAGTTCCATTTAATATGATTATACATCAATTGCATCTGGATTACACGCATATCACATGTACATGAAGGTTTACTGTTTGCATATGTATGGGACTTCAATGAATACCTCATAACGAACTTGTATGTGATCATGACTACCCCTTGAAGTAATAATTACATATAGTTATTATATATACTTCAAATTCCATTGTTACTATATATATAAGAGTCGCTAGTGTAACTTCTCTACTTGTCTATCTGCAAGACTTGCCTTGACCATGTCAAAACTAGTGAAGTCAGAAGAGACCTGCATTGAAGGTTCAAACTGCTGCGATGCTGGTCAAGAACGTACCACTGTGCAGCGACTGTCCCCGGCACAAGACTATCATGCTGAGCTATCAAGAGCTGTGAGAATTGGAATGGTTCAGCACCCAAGAAGTTTTCCTACAAAATATATGTACGATGAGATTGGCTCAGAGCTTGCTGAACAGGTCACAGGCCTTCCACAATACAATGTATACCGAGCTGAAGTTGAAATTCTTAAAAAGTATGCCCAGAACATTGTACAACTGGTCGTTCCAGACGAAGTAGTTGAACTGGGATCAGGAACATCGACAAAAACACGACTTATAATCGAAGCCATGCACACCACAGGATGCTGTCGATATGCTCCACTGGAAATATCGGAAACTGCCTTACGCCAGGCAGCAAATACCCTCACTACTGACTACAACTGGCTGCAAGTCCATGGGCAGTTAGGGGACTTTGACACTGACCTACCTAAACTGAAAAGAAATGGTCGTCGACTAATGACGTTTCTGGGTAACACTGTTGGAAACTTCAAAACAAAAAGTGAACGAGGAGAGTTTCTTGCAAAGTTGGCAGCAACAATTATCCCAGGAGATGCCTTGGTGTTGGGAATTGACCTCATGAAAGATGTGAAGGATATTTTTGCTGCATACAGCGACACAACTGGCCTGAGAAGAAAGCTTGCTCTTCATACTCTTGAGATTATGAATCATGAACTCAAAGCCAATTTCCGTGAAAATGATTTTGAGCCTGAGCTCATCTGGAATGATGATTTCAAAGCCTTAGAGAGGATGCTATTGGCAAAACAAGAAACAAAAGTCTCAATCTGTGAACTGGAGTTGGATGTAGAGTTTGCCAAAGGTGAGGGTATCCATCTGTGGTCTTCAACAAAGTTTACTCGTGAGGGTATATCGCAAGAGCTTGCCGATGTTGGTTTGAAGGTGGGGGCATGGTACACAGACAGTGCCAATCAATCTGCTGTACTCATAGCTCTTCCTGACACTGAATGACACTCTTGTAGTCATTGCAAGCAGAAACAAGTACATGTACTTATTGCTTACAACAGAGTATAATTATATGACAATCATGCTGTGCCAGTCTTATGCATATAATAGTGATTGGAGTGTACATGTCATGTAAGTTTTAGATATGGTATATAATCCAGAGAAGTCCTGTCACGTGGTACTCGATTGTCTGTGGTCAGCAGTGTCAGTAAATTCAGAAAGACAGTGATGATAAGTGACAGTTGGTTCTTCTTGCTGGGGAAATGAGCAAGGGAAGGTGTATATACATTATGCATGTAAGGGGGGGGTAGGGGAATGTGGGAGTGAGGGCAATATGTATCATACATGCTGCTCTCTCCCTTGCTTCTGCCCTTGCTCAGTAGCCCGCCATGATCTAATGTATGTTGTGGTAGGAATACTGTGGTGGATTACCTGTACCAAATGTATTAACAAGTAAAATATTGACACATGAAGTCAAAGGCCAGAACCCCTTGTTACAGAGAGGAGTATATGTGTTGTCTTCTTTCGCTATTATACGAATTGATATCCCATGACTGAGTAAAATTCTCAATTGTGACTGGAAGTATGTGTTTTTGCCTACTCTTGAAAATCCTTCTTCCAAGAGTGTCATTCATCACCTCTATATACTGTGGTCATCTCAGGAAGCTCTATAGAGGGATTATAATCATATTACTTTGGCTCATGTTTGCAAACATCATAACATGATTCATCAGAAATCAGGGTATCTTACTACTCACTACACCTTTTTCTCCCAATAGAGTGGCTTCAAGCATGCATAGCTTTGTGAAAGTACCGTACATCTTAGTTGTTAGGCTTGGTATTGTGAGCAGCTGAAGCATGCCTGTAATACACAGAATTCATTATTAAACATACCTTTTCTAGACAGTGTTCCATATTAATTTGCTCACCACTTTGAGTTGCATGAGCATGCATGGCTCAGCCATGAGCTCAGCCATATTTCATGTGATCACAGTGCGGATGTTAAGCAAACCCTTATATTCAGTTGAATGCTCAATCCTAAGAGAAACTTTTTCTGTACATTTACATAGTGTACATTTCTCATGTGTAATATAACATCTGCTGTACATGTATTTCTATGGCACATTCATTATTGTACTTGTGTTCTACTGTATATGTGTGTTGCCTAACATAAAGAACCATATTCAGTGAAAATAAGATAGTAGGGCATTAGTGAATACAAACAAATCACATACACACAAATATACATTGGAGCAGTAGTAGCCCAGTTCATTACTTTAGTCATGCATGCTAAAAAGGTGTATCCCAGATTATATACAAGCATGCTTGTGCCACTGTCCTCTAGTATGTGTTTCAGGATTGCTTCCGTTACTGTCACAGCTATATAGCAATTGCTTAGCATAGAACTAGAAATAAATTGTCATTGATGCAGCTGGATTATACACAGTGCACTCCATAAAATGAGAGCGATTAACACTAGGACAGTATATGGTCAGAAACAATCTCTAGCTATATAAGTGTTCTCAAAAAATATCTTGTGGCAAAAAAGAGAAAAAAGCCTCTTTAAAAGATTTAGATTTTTTTGACTCATAATGCATAATAGGGTGATATATAACACGATATATAAAATAAAGGTGTATATAAGGAGTAACACTCCTTCATAACACTTCAATATAGGTCACAGTGGTGTTGGTAGGAACTCAACCATAGTGGGAGTTCCTACCAAAGGAGAATAGATCATCTGGCCCATGAAACCCTCTAGCAATTCCGTTGTAGGTCCACTTCAGCAGCTTTGGATTGTAGTTATCTACGTAAGATAGCACAAACAGTTAGTTAACCCATGAATGAGGGTTATGGTACTTGGTCTGTGTGTGTCTGTATACCTGTAAAATAATTTCTAAGAGGGGGAGGTATATTCGGGATTGCGACTGACTGAGCTGGGATGTCACAGGATTCATATGTATTTATATATCATATTCATATGTATCTATGCATCATCTTTTGCATACATAGTCTTCATCACGAGCCCAGCCTCCTCCCCGTCAAAAGGGGTGGGGACTAATCTTTCATTCAGCTCCACCCCCTTTACTGATGGGAAGGGGCTGTGGCTGCTCCTCAGACAGGGTTAACTAGTTGTCAGATAAGACGGTCCCTGGCAACCCCAGACATATACCAGAGGGGGTTAGCTTACATGTTGAAATACAGGTACAGCTTCAATGCAACCTGCTGCAGGTGGTTTAGAAGAATATGGATTTTGCCAAACAGTATTTGTTTCTTTGATGGAACAGTTAATGTTGTTTAAACCCTAACAGGGTGCTAAACACTACCTGAAATTAATATTAAATGCGAGTGTTTCTATGTGGTCAAGGCTGTGGGGTAACCTAAAAATGAGCAGCCGTGAACAACATATTTTACATGCACATTAAATTTCTGGATTCTTAAGGGGGGCAAAGAGTTTCTAAGGCAGGCAAATGCTTCATCTTGCCCCTCCCCTTCCACAAATAAACCCAGCTCTAGTGCAGTGCAGTGAGCTTCTTTAGCCTTTTCTGTCACTGGACCAGTACATCCCTTACAATACACACAAGAGGTGGGGTTCTAATGCAAAACGTCATACACACGTACATCATCTCTAGCCTTTTTTGGGCAGTGAGGATTTCGTATTTCAGTGCTTTTATTGTAACAATACCTACCTGGAGGATCACTCCATTGACATTTCTTGAAAGGTTGGTGCAGTTTAGTGGACACTACATTCTTTTCTGGTGCCTGTGGTAGTTGCTTCTCTGTTGGCTGTGGTTCGATTACTGGCAGTTGTGGCAGTGGTGGTTTCTCTGGGGTTTTTCCAGCACTGATTTTGGGACATCCCACATTGACATATTGGGCTTCAATCTCATAGCAGTCCATCTGTTTTGGATCCCTGTACATTTGTCCAGTCACCACTGCATAAAATGATATCTCCTCACGACATTAAACAAAATGTGAAAAAGTGGAATGTACCGCCGGTTGGGTGGAAAGGCGATCCAGGAGCAATTACAAGCTCTTTGGGACAAAGCTTGGGTCGTTCTGACAACTCTGGGACAGGCAAGGACCTGTCAGTGAATTTGATCTTACCAGAACAACGCTTCTCAGGTTTGCAGGTAAAGAAAACCCCACTAAACTGAACTTCGTTAGCTTCAGTATCTGCTGACAGGTCCTCTGTGCATGGTTGTGGAATCATTACCGATCCATCTGACAAAATCAAAAATGAGTTGGCTAGATATCGATCTAAACAAGCATCTAGGTATATATTTACCTGAAATGAATTTCCTGTCACTGGCCTAAATATAAAGAATGTGGTTAATTATAACTATACATGAACCTAAAAATCGTATGTAACGATGGCCAGGTGATATTATATAACTAATACATGTGTAAAAAACGTATCTGGTGGGGACAGACAAGCTGCTAAGTGATCCCTGGACAGTGCTGTTTTGAGCTTATTAGTTCTCATCAGCAGGGAATATGAACAGCTTTTCTAGCACACCACTGGTTGTACACCTTGTAGTAGGACCTGTCCATGAATTCTCATATATTGCTAGCTAGCTATGTGTTACTATATATATCACTGATGATGTCATTAAGGATCACTACAATACGGTTTACTAGCTAGCTATGTGTTACTATATATATCACTGCTGATGTCATCACTACAATACGGTGGACGACACAAGCTAGTTGTAGCTAGTTGCATCTGAGAGAATCATGAAAACTACACACCTTACGTATTACAAAATGTGGTACATGTACATGGACCACCTGTGTCTAATAAAACGATCGTGCACTGATCACAGCAAGGTAGTCAATACTCCATGTATTTGTTATGTGTGAATATATTTTAAATAATGAGATGTAGAACTAACTTTGTCCTCGTCATCTTCCATTTGCAACGGAGACCTTGATGGGGATATCACAAATGTGGCATCATTGGAGACCTCAGTGCAGGAGACTGGTTCCATCGTCTCATCTTGGGTGGAATCATCTATATAGTGCATGTACAGCATGTTAGACATTGTTAGGCAGATACACGTGCATGCACTACATATACCAAACTTACATGTCCCTAGGGATTTCTGAGCACTCTTTGTTAGGGAGTGGCCTGAAATGGGGTGAGTAGTCCCTCCAATCAGAGCCAGTGCATCTAAATACATACGTAATTGAATCACTACTGTCTAATTGTATACATATAATGTAATACCAGTGCTTTTATCATCATCAACATCTTCATCATCACTGCACATAACAGGGGAAAATAGTTCACTGCCTGTATTTTGATTCTCATCACAGTTGGAGCAAGGCAAGTAATCTTCAGTGGAGCCTTCATTTTGAAGGTCTACGGTTGGCTGTGGTACATTTCCATGTTGTTTAGTTTTCGCGAGCATCATAACCTGTATCGCACTCTTTAGACCTATTTATGCATTTACACCAGTAGCTCCTTACCTTGCCTATTTCCTCACCAGAGGTACTAGTTTCCTGTACCACTAACACCTGTTGCTCAGCCACTACCTTCTGGGGACCCTCACCAATACTTTCCACTGGTTTTGCTGTGAAACGTGTTGGTAGATTTGACCAATGTCAATGTACAGTTGTAATATACCATTATGTTTGTGCATGTAACATCATATTACAAGTTGACTATATACACCCAGGTACTTGTAATTGTGATTGCCTATACTTGGGCATAGAGCCAATACCACCAAGGTGTAGAACACAAAGGCTTGAGGCTTCTCAATCCACTGACCTGCCAGTCCACAGCCACTGAACATTACCACTCAGCAACTAAGTCTGGTCTCTCTCTCTCTCCCCCTCCCTCCCTCCGTATCCCTCCCTCCCTCCCCCCCTCTCTCTCTCCCTCTCTCCTTTCACTGCATCTATCGACTAGTCCGCTCGCTGTCTCTTTTCCCCTACTCTTCCTCCAGACCTGTCTTTGATGCTCCCCCCCCCCCCCCCCCACACACACACACACACACACACTTGCTTACTTGGGGAATTCTCTACCCAATCCTGAGAAGCATCTTCTTTCTCTTCCTTCTCTTCTGTGATTCCATACTCTAGAAGAGACATGCATAAAGTATATGAACACACACAGCTGCAAAGTTGTTTACCTTGGGGCTTCTCTATTCCTTGCTGAGGAGAAGCAACCTCTTTGTTTTCAGATTTCTCATCCTCTATAGTAGATATATGGCTGTATATACACCTACATACACAGTGGCAAACATTTACCTGGGGATACCTCCATCCCTTGCTCACCATGAGGAGCAGTTTCTTCTTTTTCAGTATCTGAAGCAGACACATAAACAGTACTAGTATAAACAGTGATGCAAATGTTTACCTGGAGAATTATGCTGAGAAACAGCTTCTTTCTGTTTTGAATTTTCATCCTCTTCCTCTGTAGTAGAGATACACAAACAACGTACATGTATGACACTCACAAGAAGAGGGACGAGAGAGATTATTAAAGAGCAAAAATAAATGTGAGAGAGAGAGAGGAAGGGGAAGGGGATGGGGCAAGGGGGAAGGAGAGGGAGAGGGGGAGGGGGAGGGGAGGGAGAGAGAGAGGGGGAGGGAGAGGGAAAGGGAGAGGGAGAGGGAGAGAGAGGAGAGGGAGTGAGAGGGAGAGGAGAGGGTGAGCTGCAGTTTAACAGCTTTCTGCCTCACATTTGCTCTCAACACTTGCTCAGAAACCTACTTACACAGGGAAAATGGTCCATGAATACGGACTTCCACGGGGTCTAATGAGTCCGTCTTTGCACTGTGCGCACACTGTACACGCGTTGCAAAAGTCCGCATAAGTCCGTATAGATACCATGTACCACCACGGACTTACATGGTATCACCACGGACTTACATGGTATCACCACGGACTTACATGGTATCACCACGGACTTACATGGTATCACCACGGACTTACATTGTATCACAACGGACTTACATGGTATCACAACGGACTTACACGGACTTTTGCAACATGCATACGGTGTGCACACGGTGCAAAGACAGACTTCCTTTAACCCCATGGAAGTCAGTATTCATGGACCATTTTCCCTGTGTTAATGAAGCATTAACTTTGTAGGTGCTATCAAATAAAAACTTAGAAATTCAACAATTCTATTTTCAGGTGAAGATAAGTCTTAATCAAGTTGAGTGTAGAGTAGTCTGTAGACTGACATCAAGAGCTTTGTGAGCAGATAATTTATAGAGTTCTTCAAGAAACTGCTATGGCTAACATCTAGGCCTCATACAATATTTGGACCTAAGAACTATATAGGTGTATGAGGTAGAGATCACATACATAAGGAAAAGCAGCCATAAACGTGGACCTGAACGGGCACCGTCTAATGTCAAGATTGTTCGTATTTGCACCATTGGCACACCGCGCAATCTGTAGTGGAACAAATTCAACTCATGAATAAAGCGCTATTACCTATGCACTGGGCATGATAGTACAGAGTAGATGTGTGCAGCACAGAAATTAGTACTGTAGTACGCAGTGGAGTAGTCCAAATACAGACTTGCGCAGTGTGCTGACAGTGCAAATACAGACATTCTGGACATTATGCGGTGCCCGTTCAGGCCCGCGTTTATGACTACTTTTCCCTGTGATATATGCAGACACACACACACACACACACACACACACACACACACACACACACACACACACACACACACACACACCGCTGCAAAGGCTCACCTTTCATCTCTTGCTGAGGAGGATCACCTTCTAGACCTAAAGAGTAAAAACATTTTAAGTAAAATGTTGAAGGACGTAGAGATTGAAGTGCCAAAAAGCATAGAAGCAAGATGCAGCATGCAGCAGGGGATGATAGCATGCAACAATAATAACATGCGTAACCCCTTTTAGTATTTACAGCTGCAGAGATATGGGGTTACGCATGTTATTATTGTTGCATGCTATCATCACCTGCCTTTGCTTGCAAGCTGCCCTTGCTTCTATGCTTTTTGGCCCCACATCCTTCAACATTTTTTTCAATGTTTTTACTACATGTAGCAACACATGTATAAACCTATGAAGAGTGAGCTGCCTCCCTTGCATACTTATATGCATATAACTAGCTGACTGCTACATCCTGTCTTGTACGAGTATTGCCTATACTGAGTACAACAGCGGGTCCAGTTGCCTGTAACAGTTAGTCATTCAAAGAAGACACAAAGCGGCACAAAAGTAAGTTCACGTGTTCGACGCGTGAGCAAACAAGAAAATGGCATCAAAACTAACACTTGTAAGGTTACAGACCTGGAATTGGGAGGAGGTATGAAGATTTTGTGCATCAAGGATCATGTATGCTCCAGTATAAATGATTTTCGTGAAAGAATTAGAGCAATTAGTAACGCCAGTTTCGCAGTAGGCCGTTTTGAACGGAAGATGATGATGAACAATCAGCATTAATGCTAATGGGAGTGTCGGCACCATCCCTACATATAGAGTCTACTAACTCTATGATTACACATGAACAGTATAGGAATGTAAATCTTGAGACCCCCCAACTCCCCACCCACACACAGCTACAAAGTTGTTTACCTTCAGAATTTTCCACTTCATACTGACGGGAAGCAGCTTCTTTGTTTTCAGTTTTCTCATTCTCTATAGCTACGTAGTAGACATAATTATGAATGTACAGATGCATACACACCTGCCAATGTTTACCTGGGGATACCTCCATCCCTAGCTCATCATTAGGAGCAGTTTCTTCATCTTCTGATTTCTCGGCATCTATAGTAGACACATAAGCAGTATATGTACAACAGTGATGCAAAATGTTTACCTGGAGAATTATTTTTATTCTGCTAAGCACACACACACACATACACACAGTGTGTGTGTGTGTGTGTGTGTGTGTGTATGTGTGTGTGTGTGTGCACATGTACAGTAGTTGTTTACTCTGAAACTTCTCCATTTTGTGCTGAGCAATATCTACAGCAGCTTGGTTATCTTTCAATTTCTTATCCTCTATAGTAAACACACATGAACAGTATGTGACTGTACATGCATGAATGCACTGCAAAACATGATTGTTATTTTAACACAAAATGTGGTTAACTCAGTTGCATGTTTAGTCATTCATTATGTAAATGACAATTTAATTAGTCATATTAGATTGAAATAACAATACTCAGTCTGTGGGTCTATGGTATGCAGCTTTTGGCTCTCCTCTCAACGTTTGTTCAACAGCCATTAAATTGTCAGTTACATATTGCCAGACTGTAAATAGTATCATCTCCTACACAAACACTATGCATATTGGATTGGTGCCAATTTTTTCATAGGTTTGTGAATAGTGAAATTAGGTGATATAGGGGTGTGTGAGTAAAGACATTCTGAAATCTGTGAAATCGTGCAATTTGAATATTTGGCAGTATGTGCATACAATGAAACCCATCACTTACTGTCAACTCCAGCCTGCTGAGCAAGAGAGTCTTCTCCGATATCACTGAGGACCTGAGCTAGTTTCTCCCAGGTGGGTCCCAGTCTCATCCACTGCTCCATGACGTCCTGCAGACATGCCACATCTGTCTCATTGTTGGTGAAAATCTCATCGATGTGATGCTCAACAAATCCCAGCCCCTCTGCAATATCCTTCCAGCGTACTGCAACACAGTACAGCAGCTTCATCAGGTCCTCCACTGAAGGGGGAACTGCATATGAACAAGAGCATTACCATTACCTATAACTAAGGCAAACATGTGCATATTCCCTGCTGATGAGAGCTAATAAGCTCAAAACAGTGCTGTCCAAGGATCGCTGACACAGCTTGTCTGGCCCCACCAGATGTTTTTTCATGTATATACCTTGGGGTTTCTCCAACTCTTGCATAGGAATATCTTCCCTCTCTTTAGATATGTCATCTAAAGCACCTTCATATACATGGAAATGAATGGTCGCGACAACATACAGTATGTAAATAGTTGCCCACCACTGCAAGCAGTTGTTTGAGGAACAACAGTGACATATGGTGTCTTAGGCTCGTCCAGAATTATTTTCAGCTTGTGCTGTGGAGGAGGAGTTACCAACTCAGCATAGAGGAGACCATGAGGATGAGCTGCACGCTGGAGAGTAATGTCTAATGGTGCAGTCAATGAGTAATAGGACTGGCTTACCTGGGTAGCCTTGTGGTCAATGGTCTGGTACTGGACTGTTAGATCTTCCTTGATTGGCGATTGCATTC
Source organism: Theonella swinhoei (assembly GCA_963970385.1). Classification (NCBI taxonomy): domain Eukaryota; kingdom Metazoa; phylum Porifera; class Demospongiae; order Tetractinellida; family Theonellidae; genus Theonella; species Theonella swinhoei. The sequence continues at coordinate 8,770,225 of OZ019946.1, forward strand.
CCATGGATGAAGTCACTATTGATGCATACTTGGGATCCTCTTTCACTTTGACTTCATCCCCTAGTTCATCACTGACGTCCTCAATTGGCTGATCCTCCTCTAATGGTATAGCAACATTCTGACTTTGTTCCACCATAGGGTTATTACAATGTAGAACTGTGTCATAATTGTTGTTGGAAATATGTACTTGTTTCATGAGTGGTCGCTTCTGAAAATAAGTTGGCAGTGGATTACATGGAGCCAATTTATAGCTATGAAAGTGACTGTACATATTAGTTAGACACAGAGTCCAGGAATATACATGTACAGAATGCCAAGGGCCTGGACTGTAGCACCCTGTAGATATACCATTTTTAATGCAACTAGGCATTCCCTTGTGTATACAGCAGTCCTTTTTTTGTTTCTATTGATGTGATGCATCACTATGATGGTTCTTGAATCAGTTAATGTAATGGCGGCACAAATTCTGTAACAGACACCTCATCCACAGCATCTGTGGTGCCCCAGGCCTCAGTAGTGCCCTCACTATGCTCAGGAGGTATTTGCAAAAATCGTTTGCCATGCATGATCTTAGATATTGGTGTAGCAGCAAGTTGACAATGTTTCAGGCTCGGACAACTTATGTAACTTTATACATACTACATGTGCATGTCTATTACTTCTCTGTTTTTGAGCATTTATTTGTATACATGATAGTGTTTCTACAAGCCATGAGAGTTTCTGGGATCTTTGAAAAATAGATCCGACCAACCAAATTACTGGATTCAAATTTAATCATGTATGGAAACAGAAAACAAACACACACATGTACATGGAAGTACCTTCATTTGTGTTTTCCATATGATTGCAATGCCAATGACGACCAATGCAATGAGAGTCAGACATACAAGTGTAGTACCAAATATTACTCCTGATGAATCCCCACCGGACTCCTTATCAGCTACGTGAATGATAGATATTTTTAACTCTTAAGTGCAATCATCCAAGATGTATAATGAAAGAACCAAACATTTTGTACATTAAATACCTAATTCCAAAGATTATAAGAGTAAAGCCTAAGTTTGAAATTAAGTGCATGTGTACAAGGTTTATTTGGACCCTGGCTCCCATCTACAATAGAAGTATACAGAAGAAAGCAAAGGGTATATTATACTGTTTCAGCAACAGAGTATACACTGCAATAATAAAAGTTTAGTTTATTTTAACCAGTTGCATAAGAAGGCATTGAATAGACTTAGACAAGGGCAGAGACAGCCACTCAAAAGTGGGGGGGCTCGGGAGGCTCATAATGTGGAGAAGCGAAGCGAGTTGTAAAAATCCTTTACATCGCGCATGGGCAGACGTAAACCTTAGAGCTCGATCGTTTGAAGATCACCAATTTCACAACAGAGTGTGCGCATGCAAAAGGAGCGGGAGTGGGCTTGGGAACGAAGCTAATGCTCACAATAATAATATGTATCCCTGTTGCAAAAGTGGGGGGGCTCAGCTCCCTCACTATAAAAAGTGAGGGTGCCCGAGCCCCCCCCTGCCCCCCCTATTTCTCCGCCCCTGTTAGAGTGAGTACTGTTTGTTTATCTCATGTATAGTACTAAGTCACTATAATATTATTCATGATGAGATGCATATGGGAAGGAATGTATGCAATGCACCGTTTGCAAATATGAACATTACCTGGGTGGTAGAGAGACTATTCATTTATCTGATAGTCATCATTCATATACTTAGATGAGGTGAGAAGGAATGAAATGATCATCACTAAAACTACCAATATGTACCTACCAATTTTAAAGTATGGATGCAACTAAGATGACCATATATAGTTTTTAAATATTTTTACAGTGTATAGGCTAGAATAGCTCCCTGCATTACATTAGCTCATATTCCAGTTAGTGTTTAGTACCTTTTGAACAACCTCATATACCTGTGTCATCTAATGAACCACTGTATTTCACGTTAACTATAAGCTCACGTCATTGTAAAAATTATTCATCCATTACAAGAAGAGCTCACGGCTGATGAATAATGGTTAATTCTTCATGGTGCGTGACATATGTTTACGTATACATCTATACAGACACTGTAAAAATATTTTAACCCTTGTGTGTTTAATTTAGTTGCCTATGACAAGCAACTAAGACGACCAGTAAAGTGGTGAAGTGCATGTGTTAGACTTACATGTCTGTGGTGGTGGTGGATATGTCACACGTTCCTCTTTTTTCAACAATATCACAGGTCCGTTCTCAGTTTTGTTGTTACTCTTTCCAAACACAGCAAAAGTGTAATTCTCAGAGTCTTCAACAGATATAGTGACAGGAAACACAGTTGAGTGTACATAGTTCTTCACTGTCAGATAAGAATCATTATATTTCTTATAGACAAGAATGCATGATGCCTCTGGATACTCATCTGCAAATTCACATGTGATATTGATTCCTGATGCCCTCCTAGATAGCTCCGCTCTCTTCAGGAATTTGGAGTAGGGAGGCATCGAATCTGGGATATAACACAATAATAATTGGTGAGTGAAGCAAGCCCTCCTAGTGATCTGAACAGGCAATTTTTCTACATATTTATATATATATATATATTTATTTGTGACGGCACGGTAGATACCGTGATGTTATGCATGCTTCAAATTTTGCATGTGCACTCTCCCATTCGCCAACAATGTGTAGCATTCCACTAGTATATGTACAGGTATTTTGCTAAAAGGTAGTAGTACACTAAGGTCCAGTATTGCAGCAGAAATTTAAGACCTGAAATTCATTACCTAAAACCATGGTACTATTACATTCACATGGCTTTCATGTGACGTATATAATTTATTTTTGATCACATTTTATTAAGTGATACTTTGGGATCATTTATAGCCTGTTACTAGGTGGTTGCTATGTTTATAGTGGCACTATAAATCTGCCACAACACTACAAGGTGTGAAGAGTGACTATATCTAGTGTCAAGAGTGCCTATATCAGGGTGATTATATCTGATTGGTAATTACCAATTGTTGAACCACCTAGCAGCTGGCTATAAATCAATTATCACACCCCTAATCGGTATGTTGCGGTTTATAGGCCCTCTCCCCTCGGGCCTATAAACCAGCAACATACCTCTTAGGGGTGTAATAACTAATACTTATAGCATGCCTAAGGCTGAGAAAGTGCACAATTAATAATCCCCTATGCAGACAGCACTGTAACACACCAGACACCACCTCTGCATCTGACTTTGTACTGGTTTTACATGGCCCAATAAAATATATATTTTGTTACATACATTGTATATGGTATACTTGAATACCTGTTAGTGCCTCTTTTACATGCACTTCATCTACTTCAACTGCTGGCATTGTACTAGGTAGCCCATCCTGTCCAAGATCATACACAAATACTGTATAGGCAGTGTCAACATGTGGTACTGATATCATAGCTTTATCAATCTCCATAGATCGGTAATGATCTGATTCAGTTTTTTCACACTGTACGGCAATAAAAGATCCCTTAGAAAATGATCCATTAATAAATGTTACTGTTACATGGATTCCTTCAGGCATTACATCAACTTGGGCATACTGAATATCAAATGTCTCTGCAAGGAAATAGCATAAACATAAATACAACTTTAAATTTGCAGGGGTAGTTTTTAACTCACTGAAATCAAAATAAGATGTATTCACAGTCCGACTGCAATAAAAAGTGAGTTCAATATAAGCATTATACTTTCCCTTATCATGAAACTCGAATTCAAATGTGTTTTGTGAGCCCACACTGCTGTGAAAAGTCTCATTTCTGCCCTCAATATGGAGAGTGCTGTTATACATGTCGACAAAATCCTGTATGGTAGACAATAGGTAATATATGTACCTTTTTGTACATTTCATGTCAGTAATGTATTACTGCAAATATAGAAAGACATCATTTCGGTTGCATAATGCTGACTTAGTGCTTGTATGCAAGGGAGTGGCAGATTGACTGTCTATCTCGTGTAGTGCAGGTGTCTTCACAGTATTACATTGTATATATATTAATACTCATACTGTGGTTGGAATGTGTGTATGTGTATGTCTGTCTGTCTGTCTGATGCACATTTTCTCAGACACGGTAAGGTTACACGTGGAAAGGAAGGTACCAATGGCTCTGGCCAGAAATTATTGTAAAAATTGTAAAAATTTTTGTGATAGACAATTCATTCAACAATTATGGTGTCATTAGCTTACTTCTAAAGCCACCAGGCCTATTAGAGTGGGCATTTTGACATGAATGTAGTTATAGGCACCTAGAAGCTGATTAGATTCTCTCAAAATATATATATATAGATGAAATACAGCTTATCCTATTCACAAAATATTTAGCAGCATAGCCAATAGGCCATCCGACTAATAGCGCTGGTAAGCTGCATTCAATAGCAACTAATATTAAAAAAAAAATTAGTATTACAAATGATAGTAGTCTCCAATTACATGTACAGCGGCCTCCAAACTACAGAAGCACTTGTTGCAACCTGTGGACACATAAATGTACAAAAGCACATAGATTCACTTCTGTGCATGCCACATGCATGACTTCAATAAATACTTCTTGCAGAATGGATCCGATGGGTCTGTATTCAAAAACTCAACCTACCTATGGTGAAATTTGTATGCGTGCACATATTTACAACTAGTACATGTACACTGACCCTGAAGTGAACTATAATTTCATATTTTCCATTGACAATCCTAATTGCAGACTTGTTCACAACAGGAGAGTTAAGTGGTTGAATTTCTGAAAGAAAACAAACGACAACACAGCCATGGCATTAGTCCGATGAGGTTGTATATGTATATATATTCATATGTGAACTCTCACGTGTAGTTTGACTGCTCTCTCCCTGTCCAGCTCCATTGTATGGGATGACTGTGAAGTTATAATCGTGACAGGGACTGGGGTAGTCAGGACTGAAGGTGTAGTGCGTCTGTGTGAGGTTGTGGCAGTCAGTACAGGGGACGGCTGTTGAGTTTTCCTCATCTGTCCCATTGTATATGAGGACAGAGTACCAGATATCAGGATCCACACCAGTCACATCCAGGGAGAATGGAGCACCCCATGACACATTAATAGAGGAAGCACATGTATTCACATCTGTCTCCAGATTTACTACTGATGAGAGTAGTCCTGCAGTAAATATACACATCTAATACATGCTTTTCTTTGTTAGTCTGTGTGGGCAGATCAAAGGTGTTGCCTTCCCTAATCTCCATTCCATACTGTACAATTACAATAATCTTTTGGAGAGCATGTTCTTGATATGTGTAGCCTTTTACTGAGTTTATGTCTCCTAAATGTATCCTAGTGTACTCTACTTGTACGGCAAAGCTTACTCCTCCTGAGACTTCATTGGTGTGTTCAAAGTTCAAAGCTTAAACCAGCATGTGTACAAAAGGCCAACCAAGTGTGTAACTCATATAAAGACCAGTGAATTCTTCGGTACACGGTACACAAAAAAGTCACAATAAAACATGTGTGTGACATTTTTTTTCGAGGTAGAACACAGCACTTAGCTTCACCCCGTGCTGTATCAGCCTCTTGACCACAACCCTCAAGTGATGATTGCACAGAAAGAAACAGCAGTACAAGTGAAAAAATTGCATTAACTATATTATCCTCAGACTCATGATATGAACCTTGAATCATCAAAGTGACAATCCTGCTCTCTTTTACAACACCATTACTTCCAGTCACACACTGTATTGTACTTCCATTGTACACAGCTCTAGCTAGCACAGTTAGTGTGGATGAACCATTGGCTCCAAGGCGGACGTTGAAACCTTCTACATCTTTTCTGTTAGTGCTCGTTCCATTCACATTCCAGTAAGTGTAGTCAGCATTGATGGTATCACATGTAAATTTTCCTTTATGGTTCAGGAAGATGGTTAGGGCATTTGGAGATTCAGTTATCCCTGTAGCAGAATAAATATATCCAGGACGCTATCATAGAGTTTGTAGACTCTCTATGTAGGGTGGCATTGACATGCATATTAAAAGGACAGAACTCACTAATGTTTCAGTTTTCACAAATGTTAAGACATTTTTCATTTAAATGGCAGGGATGGAAGTGCCAAAGGGTGTAGAAACAAGGAAGCATCCATGCAGCAAAACAGGGGATGATGGCATGTAACGTGTAATCTCCAAAAAAATAAACGTAGGAAGGGGGTTACAATTGTTCCACGCTATTACCAACGATTGTATTGGCCAAGGATCATGTGCAGGAGAGAAAGGAATCATTTTATGCTAAAATAAAGGTGAGCACGTTTGTCAATTTTGAGGTAGACCGTTTGAAGAAGAAGATGATGATGAAGAAATCAGTGGTTTAGAAATTTTCCGTGTACCATTGTAGCGGTGTATTTTACCTACTTTGAGAGTCTTACCATGTATATAAACACCTCTAGAGCAGGTTCTCTGTCTGAAAAGGCTTATAACTGCTGCATTCAAGAGTTCTGAGCCGTTATGTTTGTTAAGGCTTAATGGGCGTGTTGGTGCCATCCCTACATAAAGAGTCTACCGACTCTCTGCTACACATTTTAGCCTAAAAACGAAGATGAAACCATAACTCTAAACTCTAATGTAAAGGGCACATTTCAATTTTTGGCTGACAAACAAACAGACAGATTGATTAAAAAAACCATCCATAGCCACATACTGTGGGTAAATAAGGTAGACAATGCTACAGTGATTTACAGAATGCACACCTACAACAAAACTGGAGAAGTATATACTACTTTAAGAAAAATTCATTCCGGAGTGTACGTGATCTTAGACCTTTTCATGGCCTCTTTGAAACTTTCTGAATGAGCACACTAGCTATATATACCAGCACTTTCATAGAGCTGGATGCCATTTCTTCCTGTCTTCTCATGTATAGAGAGTGGACCCACGCACATTAACTACTTACAGGGAAAAACATGCCCTAGCTATTAACAGAAAATGCACCCAACCAAACTCACCAAGTACATGTACATGTAGATATATACACAACACAAAAACATACATACACAAAGACATACAACCATACAGACCACACAAAGGAGGCAGGACATGTACTTTAGTTGGCGACTGAATGCTGAGGTCAACACAAAAGGTAGGTCTTGAACTCACTGAAAATTGCTAGTAACACATGTACATATACCTTGTCCCTTTTTTGGCATAACTAAATACACATGTTACTATGTACACAGTAAAACTGAAACCAGACCAAACAATTTCATACTGAAGGATGCAATCTACATTGTAAGTACATGTATATACATGTGCTACAAGCAAAGTGCATTATGTACATAGGTAATGGAAGGGATGATGGCATTCACTTGTAACCCCATATCCCTACATCTGTAGAGTGCACAATTGCCTACATACTGCATTTGTTTGGCACTACCATCCCTACGTCTTTTGTTTTTACTTTGGCACACACAATAGTGAACACGTTAACATGATAAGAACAAAGATGATCAACATACTTTGACCAAATGCATGTGTAGCTATCAAGATCAGAAGTAGGAACATCGGCACCGCTCCTGCTCCAGCTATATAAATAAAAAATGTGTTTGCCATATGAACACATGTATTCTATAGAACATGCTATGCAATCAACAATGCATGACATTCTATGGGTCTATGTATTGAAGTCTATTATAGGCCTCCATTGCTATGCATCAATAATAAAAGGCTTTAAAATCCATGACAAATCTAGATTATACCCCACATGTGAATGAGTTGGAGGTGAGACAAAGCTGCCCCGTGCACTGTGCAATGCACTGCAAATATCCATTATCTGTTGTGTATTACTATTGACCTCACAGTTGGGGGGAAGGTATATTCATCTTGTGTATATATTATAGTGCTAGGTGTGCTATGTTATTCACAATAAGGAATGTCAGGCATGTAATGTATTTTTGTGTAAGTCCTGCTTTGTGTAGATCATTCCACTGCACTAAGGTACTTGGCGGATATTGTATAGCACTCACACGGAGCCATTATTGAGTCACTCAGATGATACCAGTTAACCTAAAAATATGAAGAGATACCACATATAATGTGCTTTTTCTATGGAAATTTTTTTTAGTCATTTCACATTAATATGTCATGAGTATAAAACGTACATCAACAATTCGTCATCTATAGGCAACTGAAAATAACCCTACCACTGTGCACACCAAAAAAATCTCCAGACTTCTCCTAGCACACTTCAGGCTTTGGTCTCAGTCCCAGACCATATATCAAAGACTGCATGTGCATGTATTAGTTGTTGCATGGGCCCGAGTGCCACACAGGATATGTTGGCACACACTGTGCCAACATATCCTGTGTGAGCAAGAGGGGCCATGCAACAACTAATTTGTTGCCATTTCTATGATTTCCTAGCCCCTAACCACTCCCTTACTAGCCTTATGTAATTAGTGATGTAATAAGTGTGCCACACATGATATGTTGGCACACTTTATAGCCTTTGATCTGTTACTCTACCAGGCAACAAGTTACACTTGTGTGTTCACAATGGCCACCAAACAAATGATTTGTGAGGTTCTGCCAAAACCTATTTGGTCAGGGTCCTTATCAGACACTTAAGGGGAATCAACAACAACCATGCAACAAGATATGTATAGAAGTAGGCGGAGCCTGAAGCGGTGAGTTCCTTGGCATGTTGCTATGCTAATGTGGTGTGGTTTCAGTGTCCACTTTGAGGGGTGAAAATGCACGGGATGCTGGCAGTGTCCGTTGTCCAGACCTCAGAGGTGTCCGCTTCTCAGAGGTTTCTAATACACAGTAGTTTCAATCCGTTCCTTGGAGCTTGTCCACTATTCGGAGGTTGGCCGCTTCTCGGAGGGTCCGAGGTTCCACTGTAACAGCTTGTGCTTCTCTTAGTCAGATCTGACTCCCCCATTAGTTATATACAAGGTTTTTACTTTCAGTGTACTATTTGCAGATGACATTTAGCTCTATTATTAGCCCTCACGCATGCACAGGAGGGTTATTGTAGTTGGTCGGTGTGTATGTATGTGTGTGTGTGTGTGTGTGTGTGTGTGTGTGTGTGTGTGTGTGTGTGTGTGTGTGTGTCTGTCTGTCTGTAAACAAGTTTTCTCGTAAACCATGGCTGCTATAAGTACCAAACTTGGAGATATGAAGAAGTACACAGCAAAAATTGTTTGCTATTTTAAACATATTTATGGTTACCTCAGTTGCATGTTTCATAGATATTGTTCTTTATAGTTCCACTAGACATGAATGTCTGTGTGAATTATTGCTATGTGTATTCCTTATCATTTCTAATAGTTTATGGAATCTAGCCATTATACAACTGTAATTAACAGGACATAGAAATTTAGTGATTTTACTCACCATGTAATTTTCCTTCATACTCGGGTATGCATGCAGTTAATCACTTATTGCATCATTACATACTGGACTGCATAATTAGCACATTCCTTATTTCATACTGAGTCATATTTTAGATACATGTAAAATATGATGCAACTGAGGTAACAACACTTTGTGGTCAAAATAACCACCTATTTTTTGCAGTGTAGCATTAGCGCTCGGCACAGTTAACGTTTGGAGCAGAAAGAAGAGACCTGACCTGTGTTGAAGAAAAGCATTAAATTGCCGATTTTCGTGAACCATGATTGTTGTGATAGCCAAACATGGATATATTGACAAGCAGTATGGCTACTTCGTAATAGGAAGTCTGGAGCTGTATCGTCAGAAGTGTATCAGTGTTAGGCAGCGGTTTATACCTGAAGGCGCGCATTAATTGGATATCACAACAGCACGACTTGCTGTTAGATATATATAATATATATAAGTATGTGCAGAGCACGAAGAGAGTCAGGAGCTCTAATATATTTGCTTGGTAGTCATAACTGCGTGAGGGTTACGCACTTTACAAGTGCATTTCATTCAAGATGGCAATCACTTTCATTTCCAACTATTATTCAGGTGCCCTCCACCTTGATATCATAAATCAATTTTATATAACAGTTTAATTTACATGTATATAGTTTCAATAGAGCTAGATATACGTATGTATAGTCTCGCCAACCAGACTCTCTCAAAAGTGGGAGAGAGTCTAGTACAATTTTTATACTGAGCATTGCTGACTTTTTGTCCTAGCAATAAGTAGCTGATAACCAGTAAACACAGCCCAGCTGCACTAGATTGCTTACAATGAGAACTTGCTGCTATAGTAAGAGTGGGTGCTGATATCCATTCCAAAGTCAGCAATAAGCTTTCTGGTACTAGCTATATATGCAGAGCTAGGCTTACTATATATGCAGAGCTAGGCTTACTACATATGCAGAGCTAGGCTTACTACATATGCAGAGCTAGGCTTACTATATATGCAGAGCTAGGCTGTGTTATGTAGGATGATCTCATGACTCAGAGGTGATGATTGTTGCCACCTGGCTTTACAGATTGGGGCACCTGACTGTTCATCTAAGCCTTGAACTGGGCCATCTACAATCACTGGACTGGACCAGTGGACTGGACTGGGTGGACTGGACTGGTGGACTCGCCAAAATCATTTGTAAACTCGTTATCAGGCACGAATTCCAATAGTAATTAGAGCAATGAACTGTTGGACCCATCACATAATCACTTCTGGACACTTTCCACACATATATTAGCAGTTAGGCTAGGGGGCACATAATCACTTCCAGACACTTTCCACACATATATTTACAGTCCTGTCAAGTCTCACGCATCTGGTGTGAGACACGCATTTATATGCCATCTCACGCTCTCACACAAACACGTATGAATCACACGCAGTAGCAGAGACAAGCCCGCTAACGGATTGCCTGTCACATTGCCAGCTGTTCGTACCATTAATAGCTTCATGATCCTGAGCCATGTTATGCTTTTGAACCATCAGATTAAATGCTAAACAACTCAAAGAAGGCAACCTGGCAGTATAACCAAGAACACTCCAGCAAATAACTCAGTTCTTTTTTGTCATAACCATCTAAATGTATATGCAATGTATCATGAGCAATGTTTCATGAGCATATTTATAAATAGATGTATTCAGAATGAATGTATAAATAACCCCCCCTACTTCATGAACGCCGAGCCCCCCCACTTTTGACATGCTGTCTCTGCCCCTGCATGTGCATGATGGCAGCATGTCTCACTCATTTTGTGTCAATCTCACTCATTTTGAGTTGATGTCTCACTGCTCAAGAGAGTTTACTAACCTTGACAGGTCTGATATTAGCAGTTAGGCTAGGGGCTATGGCTAGGCTATGATATAAACTGGTAATTAGGAATGGGCGTGGCACTTCATTGCTGACCTAGCCCCTAGCCTAGGCTGCAGCCCCAGACCCCGACCCCCCTCCTCCCTCCCCCTATACAATGTAGATATATATGACTGTATAAGCATGAGTCTGGCCAGCCACACCCTCTCAGAAGTGGGAGATACTGAACTCGTGATCCATAGCTGAAAACCACAAGTTCGACTGTACCGACGTTTATTTCAGTATGGCAGCGGACATAGCTCATGTGTAGCTAGATATATGGTGTACTAGGATAGTCGAACAGCTACTAGGTATACACAAGGATTTTCCCCACTCATAAGCACTAGGAAGGGTCCCAGATATCTCATGCATGTATCACGATCACAACAACGCGCAGAGACCAGGGGCAATCTCCCGGACATCTCAAGTTTCACAATCGCACATTCGCTGATTGCCGTTATAATTACTAGCTATATTTACCTGTTCTGCCGGTAGCTACGCAGCTATCTCACTCGATGCGGGGCCGGTACAAGTACAGGGCAGCGAAGTATATACAACCAACGGCTCTGTTTACGTTTATAGCGTGCACGTGATGTTTCACCGTACAATCAATAAAAGGCAATATGCTGTACAAGGTGGATACGTTACCACTTACTGTATGCATTAGTGTACTAGAATCTGTCAAAATAGTGCACACATTCAAAAGACCATGTGCCATTCCCTACTAGTCTCGTCCCCAGACCCTTTCCGATGTATTTCGTAATACGCATGCGCGTACAAATGGGCGGAGGGAACCTTCCCTCCGCCCATTTGTACGCTCATGCGTAACCTTCCCTCCGCCCATTTGTACGCGCATGCGTATTACGAAATACATCGGAAAGGTCTGGGGACGAGACTATTCCCTACTGTGTGTCGAGTGATAGCTTGGTTTGCTCCATTGCGCTCAGCTAATCTGAATGAAGCAAGTTGCATTCAACCCACCACGCTCTCAGTCGTGTTTGCAGTACAACTGTGCAGCAAGATACATACCCCACGTGCACACAAAATGGTTGTCATGCTGGCTTTATACCGCTTCTCTATAGAAAGCAAGTGCACCGATCAAGCCTACTTATAGATCTGTGCTTATTCATTCCCCGAGGGATACCACGGGAGATGCCCAATCAACTCGGGGAATTTGGTACGGTAGGTTACATGTATATATTACCTGGGGATGCGGTGTTGCGGTATATTTTATCCCCCCAATTTTTTATCCGTGTCATTGATCAGGATATTTTATCCCCTAAGTCTAGCAGTTACATGCGACCTCAATCATCGTGTCCAGTTGGCTGTGTAGCACTCTACCCCACTGCTGTAGATTTCAGGAAGGGCAAAAATGCATGGCATTGCGCTATGATAAGGTAGCGCACTGACTTAAATTCAGCAAGGCTTTGACGGTGTAGCTGCTAGATCGGCCCTCGGTAGATCTACATGGCTGTAGGCAAGTATTTCGAGTAACAAATGATGTAGTACGTATCAGTCAATAAAAAAGCGATCAAGTGAGGATACATAAACACAATACTCATGCATTTGGAAAGCATAGTCCACGTTTCAGATTTGCATAGGCGGGGTGATGTAGCAACCACGAATGTAGTTGATCAGCTCTTTATATCGCTCCTCTGTGACTTCAGATGTAGTTGTTCAGCTCTTTATATCTCTCCTCTGTGACTTCACATCCCATAGCTACTGTTTAGTGAGCACTGACTGACTGCTGGACTGCTGGACTGCTGGACTGGGAAGCAACAGAAATATTCCCATGCAGGTATAAAATATCCTGACGTGGGATAAATTATACTAAGGATATACTATCCGCCGGATGGTATATACATCCCCCGGATAAAATATACGGGGGATGAAATATACTGTGAATATACTGTGACATCGGGGAAGCTAAAATCCACTATGACACCGGATTAGCTGCCTCGCGCTAATGTGCTCGGCAAATATAGGCTACGCATCCTACGCGGCGACGTAGTTGAACATTCATGTACAACAGATACAGAGTGAGCAATGGTGGTAGAAAGAACACAACGAAATACAGAGGTGATAGTAAGTAAGGGACAGTCATACCATTTGCTCAAAAAGTTGAACAATACAGAATAATCCATTTTCTGATGCAACGAAGCATGCAGCTAGTTTTGCAATATCAGTGAGTCTATAATTTATGAAAAGTAAAAAAAAGATTTTGCCAGTTTATCATTTTTCATAATCTTCTAACCTCTTCAGACTTCAGGAGAAGAGAAGCTGAAAATTGAATGTAGCTTACAATAAAGAAAGTTAGCACCAGCAGTCCAGCACAATGGACATCTACCCGATTTTCAATGAATAGGCTGACCGATTTGTGATGACTACTATAGGGTGTAAATTTTTGTGAGTGCTTATTTGTGCATTTCTGCATTCATCACTGGCTAATCCCAAATAAACAATCGTGCAGGCATACTCATAGGACAGCTACAGATAGTGCCAATCGATCTGTAATAGATCTACTAACAAGTAAATAAAAATTTAGAAAATTTGAAAGCAAATATAGGGATTGTATAAAAAGGAACGGAGACAAGATTGGGACACAGACATGTTATGTTATATCAACGTAACATTATGGGTACGTCGATATATCATAACATGTCTGTGTCCCAATCTTGTCTCCGTTCCTTTTTATACAATCCCTATATTTGCTTTCAAATTTTCTAAATTTTTATTTACTTGTCTCCCGTCATTTTTTTGCTTGTCTGAGGCTATTTTTTACAAGATATACATGGTTTACAGAGATGTTATCACAATGTTGATCTGTGGCTTTACCACCATATCAATTTTCACGTTTAGTGAAGCTTTTGTTGGTGAGATACAGCATTGCTTGCCTGAGGCTATTTGTTGTTATATTACATTGTTTACAGAGATTTTATCACAAAGTTGATCATTGGGGTATCAAGCTTCACTATTACACCAATTTCGATTTAAATTGTTTACAGAGATTTTATCATAACGTTGATCATTGGGGTATTAAGCTTTACCATCACACCAATTTCCACATGTAGCCTAGCTTTTGTTAGTGAGATACAGAAATGCTTGCCTGAGGCTATTTCTTGTAATATTACAAGATATTTACATTGTTTACAGAGATTTTATCACAACGTTGTTCATAGGCGTATTACACTTTATCACTATACCAATTTCCACATTTAGGGGAGCTATTGTTAGTGAGATACAGTAATCCTTGCCTGAGGCTATTTGTTGTTTTATTACAAGATTTACATTGTTTACAGAGATTTTATCACAACGTTGATCATAGGCGTATTACACTTTACCATCATACAAATTTTCACTTTTAGGGGAGCTATTGTTAGTGAGATACAGTATTCCTTGCCTAAGGCTATTTGTTGTTTTATTACAAGATTTACATTGTTTACAGAGATTTTATCATAACGTTGATCATTGGGGTATTAAGCTTTACCATCACACCAATTTCCACATGTAGCCTAGCTTTTGTTAGTGAGATACAGAAATGCTTGCCTGAGGCTATTTCTTGTAATATTACAAGATATTTACATTGTTTACAGAGATTTTATCACAACGTTGTTCATAGGCGTATTACACTTTATCACTATACCAATTTCCACATTTAGGGGAGCTATTGTTAGTGAGATACAGTAATCCTTGCCTGAGGCTATTTGTTGTTTTATTACAAGATTTACATTGTTTACAGAGATTTTATCACAACGTTGATCATAGGCGTATTACACTTTACCATCATACAAATTTTCACTTTTAGGGGAGCTATTGTTAGTGAGATACAGTATTCCTTGCCTAAGGCTATTTGTTGTTTTATTACAAGATTTACATTGTTTACAGAGATTTTATCACAACGTTGATCATAGGCATATTACTCTTTATCATCATACCAATTTTTACTTTTAGTGGGGCTTTTGTTAGTGAGATACAGAAATCCTTGCCTGAGGCTATTTGTTGTTATATTACAAGATTTACATTGTTTACATAGATCTTATCACAACGTTGATCATTGGGGTATTACACTTTACCATCATACCAATTTTCACATTAAGGGGAGCTATTGTTAGTGAGATACAGTAATGCTTGCCTGAGGCTATTTGTTGTTTTATTACAAGATTTACATTGTTTACAGAGATTTTATCACAACGTTGATCATTGGGGTATTACACTTTGTCATCATACCAATTTCCACATTTAATGGAGCTTTTGTTAGTGAGATACAGTAATCCTTGCCTCGGGCTATTTGTTGTTATATTACAAGATTTACATTGTTTACAGAGATTTTATCACAATGTTGATCATTGGGGTATTAAACTATACTACCATACAAAATTTCACATTTAGCAGACCTTTCATTAGTCAGATATAGGATTGTGTGCCCCCATTAATAATACATAGCCTGAGGCTATTTTTGTTTATTTTACAAGAAGTACATTGTTTACAAAATTTTTAACATAACGATGCACTACCCCCAGTGGAACTACATCACTGTACCAAGTTTCATGTTTAGATGTGTTACCGTTAGTGAGTTACGCTTGTTCAAGCGGAAGAAGAAGAAGAAGAAGAAGAAGAAGAAGAAGCGGAAGATGAAGAATTTACAAAATACACTTTTGTTAATTTAACCCCTTTATCATCAATCAAATTATACCATTTTATAATCACAGTTAGTTTCTGGGTATAGTTACATATTCATGTTAACAGAAGTCCAGTAGGTAGCAAACTGAAAGTGAAAGTGATGAAAAACCTTATATATGGTTTTCAATGGGGATAGACCATAGCAATCCCTATATACACAGTACTACCGTACTGTGTGATAGTTCTCTCTGTCACTCATGTAATCATTGCAAGCAGAAACAAACAACAGTTTACAATTTTATGACATAATGATAGATGTGCCAATCTTGTAATTGGAGTGTACATGTTCATTTCTGCCATATAGAATTTATATCTGGTAGTGTCTGTTAGGTCCAGAGAAGTCCTGCCATGTGTTAATACCCGATCGTCTGTGATTAGCAGTGTCAGTAAATTCAGACTGACAGTGATAATAAGTGACCGCTGGTTCTTCTTGCTGGGCAAGAGAAAGTGTACAACAAGCAGGGGAAGAGGAGTTAGGAGAAAGAGTGAGAGTGACAGCAATATGCCTGAACCACACATACTCATGCTGTATCTACATGTACCTTGGTCACCTGTGTCCTTTCTTGCTCAGTGTTCCATTCTCCATGCCATTAAAAGTCTGTCTTGTGAGTAGTGTCCAAGTGTCTTGTACCATGATCTGATGTATGTCGTGGTAGAATGCTGCCATAGCCATGCTGTGGAGTACCTGCATCAAATGTATTACCAAGTACAGTATTAACAGTGTCAATTGTAATCCAGAAATACAAGTTAGTATATATTCTAGTGTCTTTGCTGCTCATTGACCTGTGTTTCTTGGTGTCATTGACTGAGTAAAATTCTCAATTGTGACTGGAAGTCTCTAGTATGAAAGTCATCCTTCAAACGATGAGCTTCATTCATTGCCTCTACCGTGGTTGTCTCAGGAAAGCCCTAAACAGAGGAAGTGTACACAGTCATACTACATGACCTCCTGCCTGAAATACTGTTTACAATATAAATCAGGGTATCAGTACTACTTCTTCCAAATACAGTGACCTCATGCGAGTATAACTCACTATTACCTCATCAACACTGCCAATACGTGCGTAGATCTATGTAGCTTTGAGAAGGTCTCTTTTACCAGTAGTAGTGGATACATCGTAGTCTTTAGGCTAGGCCTCGCGAGCAGCATGCCTGTGATCATACATGGAATTGCCGTGTGACTAGCCCGACTGTGTTCCACATTTGCTCACCAGTTCGAGTTGAGGGTGGCTCTGCCGTATTTCATGTGATCGCAGCGGAGGTTGAGCGTGCCCTTACGTTCAGGAATGGTTGGTAGAACGCTAGGATCCTGAGAGAAACTAGTCATCGCTTACTGCTCGATTTGCGAAGTATTATAGTGAAGCAAAATCGCCTTAGGACCCCTGGATTTGCGCATGCATTATCCGTTGCTAGGAAACAAAGGTCACGTGACAACGCAGTGCACGCGCATGCGTGGCTCCTAGCCTATGTATCTGTCTTTCAGAAGTTCGTGTTAGAGAGTACATAGCTGAGGTAGGGAGAGGAGCTGTATTTGTCACAGCAACACATAAATTAATGACCCAATTTCCATTACGTAATACACTATGGAATGGAAATAATGGCCACATTTTAACCTCACTAACTACGATATTTACATGGCTCAAAAAATAACCTACTATTCGTAAGTTTAGCTCTAAAACTACCAGTTCTACTGGCACGTTCTTGTACTTCATAATTCCAACTACTGTAAGCTGTACAGCAATATACGTATCATCCACTCTGATGTTGAAAAGACTTATGCATGATTACTGTACTGATATATAGCTAAAACTCCTCAACAGTTAGACGAGTATCCTAATGGTCTGTTATATAGAAACCTGAGCGTGATGTGGTGACCAGCTGCCAAACATATACATATACACATAATTTGGAGATAAATTCTACACACACACACACACACACTGTTCTTACCAGTGTAATATCTGGTATACGGACATAGTCCGTTCGATATTACATCAATTTTTTCCCTCGGAAGTGGACCGAAGCTTGCTTCGCCCCTTCCACGGGTTGCCGTAGTATTGCACTACAACTATGTGCGGCCCATTCCCCTTTGGGGAAATATTATAATTTATTGAAACAAAAATCAGACTGTGTAAACTTTGTCAAAGGCCTGTATCTTATATGTAGGCTGTTCGATGGGACGTACCCATACCCTATAGAGCATTTTGAACTGTATGCACACATCGGAACTTGAGGCGAAGAAGTGTTGTGGGATTTTCATCCCTGCTTATATCAATATCAGCTGTTTTGGGAGCTCCTCTCCATCTCAATAATTTTATTGGCTAAAAGGAGTTCTGCATATAGCTGAACACACAGAATGGTATACCCCTCTATTCCAGTAAAGACCCCACTTGACACTTTTACACGACTCATGATCATAGCACGTGTATGCTCATGAAAGATTATACTAGGACTTTATTGACATAATATTAGGTTCATTAAAGGTACAAACATACTGTCATCAGTGCACATTAATTTTAGTGAAAAAAGCAGTGGCTAGTGAGAATACATGGATTGTGTTCTATGAGTCACCAGGTGCCCAGTGTTGAGGATCAGCCTGTGTGGAGAAACATACACATAGGTTAATCGATAACACATGTCCATTCAGTGGTACAAGAGGTTTGCTGCCATCACCAGTCACTCAATGTACCGACCGGCAGTTGAGATAGTAAAAGAACTGTGAAAACACTCTAATCAGGACAGCAGGATTATAATAATATGTACATGTAGTTCCATAAGCCCTTAAGTCTGGACAGTTGTACATGTCTACATAAAGAATCATAGATATGACTCTATGCATATTACATGTACATACATGTATAGGTGTCGCCTAGCAAGCAGACGGTCGTGGGTTTGAATCCCACCCAAGGCAGCTTTTTCTTTGAAAAATAACTGCCTTGGGCGAGTTGTGCTGTGTTGCTTTGTCTTTCTGTTGTGTTGTGTTGCATTGCCTTTCTTTCTAAGCATCTCATGGATGATTGAAGTCATATACATGTACATGTATATGTGCACACACAATGTACCATTCATTTATATGACATATTCTTTGCTTACTGATGGGATAAGTGGCTTGGACATTGTGGCCTGTGCACTAAGCCTCTTGTAAAATGCTCTGGGCTAGAAATTGAGCCTGGAAGGCCAGCCTCTTGGTCTTATCAATGACCCTCTGATAGATGGACTGTGGCTGTGTCATCATGATCACATGACCCTGAGTTAATGATACATTACTACAGTCATCATGATCACATGACCCTGAGTTAATGATATGTGGCATGACTCTGCCAACAATATGCATGTTCAAGTCTAATCGACTCTGTCAACTGTATGCATGTTCTGTCATAGTCTAATCGTCTGTGTTATCATGTTATACATACATAAATACATACATAATTGAATCGCTAGTGTCTAATTGTATACATACAAGTGTAAAAACATTTTCACTAAAATGTTGAAGGATGTAGGGATGGAAGTGCCAAAAAGTATAGAAACAAGGTCAAAGTACACCATGCATGCATTCAAAGGCAGGAGACGATAGCATGCAACAATCATAACATGCGTAACCCCTTTTAGAATTTACAGATGTAGGGATATGGGGTTACGCATGTTATGATTGTTGCATGCTATCGTCCCCTGCCTTTGAATGCATGCATGGTGTACTTTGACCTTGTTTCTATACTTTTTGGCACTTCCATCCCTACATCCTTCAACATTTTAGTGAAAATGTTTTTACACTTGTTTCACTGGTTTTTTAGTTGTGTAGCAATACATATAAACCTACTGACTTTCGTGCAGAGTTCTACCTCCCTTCCATACCTATAAGCAGGATATCTAGCAATTGTCAGTGACTCCTACAACATGTTTTGTACGAATATTGCCTACTGAGTACAACAGCGGGTCCAGTTGCCTGCAACAGTAAAGGAACGGAGCAACGTAGCCAAAAAGACAACCCAGCGCTCGAAACAGCGGCAGCTCGACGGACACAAAGTCTGCATCACTAGTGCACAAAACTAACTTCACGTGTTCGGCACGTGAGCAAACAAGAAAATGGCGTCTAAGACTAACACTTGTAAGGTTGCAGACCCGGAGTTTGACGGCTTTGGGAGAAGGTATGTAGATTTTGTGCATCAAGGATCATGTACGCTCCAGTATAAATGATTTTCGTGAAAGAATTAGAGCGATTACTAACCCGAGTTTCGCGGTAGGCCGTTTGAACTGAATTAGAAAGAAGAAGAAGAAGAAGAAGAAGATGATGAACAATCCGGGTTTTTACAAATTTCTGAGAATCACTGTAACTGTATATTTTACGTACTTTGAGAGTATTATAGTGTATAGAGCACTCACAGAGCATGTAGTTTGTCTGAAAAGGCTTAAAACATCCGCGTTCGGGAGTTCTGAGCCGTTACTTTTGTTAAGGCTAATGGGCGTGTCGGCGCCATCCCTACATATAGAGTCTACCGACTCTATGATAATGTAATACCAGTGCCTTTATCATCATCAACATCTTCATCATCACTGCACATAACAGGGGAAAATAGTTCACTGCCTGTATTTTGATTCTCATCACGATTGGAGCAAGTCAAGTAATCTTCAGTGGGCCCTTCATTTTGAAGGTCTACAGTAATTGCTGAGGCACATTTCCATGTTGTTTAGCCACCATTTTAGCAGGCATCAAAACCACTCTTTAGACCATTTACACCAGTAGCTACCTACCTTGCCTCTTTCCTCACCAGAGGTACTAGTTTCCTGTACCACTAACACCTGTTGCTCAGCCACTACCTTCTGGGGACCCTCACCGATACTTTCCACTGGTTTTGCAATGAAATTGGTCGGTAGATTTGACCACTGTCAATGTACAGTTTATGAAATCGTAATAGACCATTTATGGATTATATATAGACCATTATGTTTATACATGTAGCATCATATTACAGGTTGACTATATACACTCAGGCACTTTTAGTGCAATGTTGACCATATACCTCTTCGGTGTTGTGATTGCCTACTTGGGCATAGAGCCAATACCACCAAGGTGTAGAACACAAAGGCTTGAAGCTTCTCAAGGCATTACATTGTATCTTGTTCGTGGCTTCTCATTTTTTTCTGTAGCTTTTTTTCCAGTTGGTGAATGAGTTGTACAGACACCTTTGTTGTGATTCTCTAGACCACCACTTTACAGAAAGCATGAGCACCCCGAATATCTTCATTGAACTACAACCAAGGAAAGTCTTGCTCTCATTTACTGTTGTACTTTCTACAGACGTTTTTGAAGACACTGGGTCCATCAAATTCACACTAAATCCCTTCTTCAGTTGATAGGGCAGTACTTTGGGAGTCACTAGACCCACAGTCACTGCTAGAGGATGAACTGAAAAAAGAGCTTATGTCCATGTTCATATTGACAACACTATACTGCCTATAACTGTATCTAAGTCAAGACTAAGGTAGGACAGCTGCCTGTCATGTGGTAGATGTCATCACTGACATCATGTAGCACTATACTATACTACAAGCTTAGAATGTCCTGGTATATACACAAAAGTCCATGTGAGGCGACTTTGTATATCATAATACACTGCTACATCCCTCTCCTGCCTGTGCCAAATGTGCCCCCTCCCCCCCCCCCCCCCCCCCCAATTTTCTACAATTATATATTTTGCCCCCTCAAGGATAGATTAAATCCTGGCTATAATACATTGCAGAGTATGCCTTATAACTTTCTCTTCTAACTGAGCAATAATGCATTTGAATGGGGGTGGCAGATAAGCTGTTTACTTAGCCTGTACATACTTAAACCAAGCACGCATGAAATATAAGGTTGCAAGGAACATGATATGCACATGAAACTTGAAACCGGGGTATACTGTACAACAACAATCCTGTTTTTTGCTGTGATACATAAGTGTATATAAGTGTATAAAAATTGGTAAAGATTACACTCTTAAGTACTGAACTCCTTGCAATTGGTAACCTCCCTCTATGTTCCAGCTCAATCTGTAAGGAGCACAAGTAGTATTGTTGCCTGGCTGAGTAACAGATCAAAGGCTAAAGTGTGCCAACATATCATATGTGGCACACTTATTACATCACTAATCACATAAGGCTAGTAAGGGAGTGGTTAGGGGCTGGGAAACCATAGAAATGGCAACAAATTAGTTGTTGCATGGGCCCTCGTGCTCACACAGGATATGTTGGCACTCGGGCCCATGCAACAACTAATACTAGTTTGTATCAGTGGCGAATGCAGGATTCAGAAAAGGGGGAATTCCAGACTTGGCCGGTATAATAGCCGCGCGAGCAGATTGAAGTAGGGGGTCTGGGAGGATGCTCCCCCAGAAAATCTTAATGCTCTGAGGTCCATTTTCATGCATTCTGGGGCCTTCTGCAAAATAACATGTCTATTCAACAAGGGTACATAGAAACAGTCAATGACGTTTTTTGGTGTGACAGCTAGTGCTTGCTCGTATATACACCTAAATGCAAACTCAATATACTCTTCTCTAGTAGTTCGCTCCAATGAGTGGGTAAGTGGATCTGTTTGGATATATATTTATTCAGAATGGCAAAAAGTGGGTTCCATGGAACCCATGGAACCATGGCTAAATCCTCCACTGTGTATACGTCCAAAGCAAGTATATACATGTAGCTAGATCTTTTTGTGGTACATGTTATTACTATTGCATATATATTATACCCTCATTCCCTTTCTTGTTATACTGCACTTCTTTGATTTTTGGCACTGTCATTTATACACTTTTAACATTTTAATGAAAATGTTATTACTCCTGTAAAAGATGTAAGGAGTTTGAGGGGTTATGCATATTGTTATTGTTGCATGCCTCATCCCCTGTACATATCTTGCTGAATTATTATAGACCTGTTTCTTGCACCATCATCCATACATCACTCATTACTTTTGTATATGCTCCATTGCATACAGTAGTTCACGGTTAGTATACATGTATGTCTACATGATCCACGACAATTGTAATCCGTCAAACTTCAACTACTTCATACACTGGAGGTACATGCATTTGTTCAGTGGAGGTTCTCTGAGGCTGTGGTTGGTGTAGTTCATATGCCACATTCCTCTCCATTTGGACACTCTTCCCCTTCTCTGCAGATACAGCATCAACTTGTTAGGGAGTAATTACAATGGGTAGGTATGTACATTGTAGTTACCTTTCATTCTGTTCTTAACAATGATCATAACAGTGATAATAATCCCAAATGTGACTGATGATATCGCAATACCTACCACAATACCAACTCCAAATTCTGTAATGCAACAAGCAAACAGCATAAAAACATACAGCTTACATGTCATAGAGACTATTGTGGAGCCAACCGAAGTGTGCTTATATATATATAGTCAATGACAAGCAAACCCTAAGTATTACATAAATCATGCCCAATAGGTATGCATACTAGATAAAGCGTGGTCAGTGTACTAAGTGGCCAATCCACTTTCAGCTTTTAAACCTAAAATCAGATTGCTACACGATATTTTCGGCACCCATGGTTTCGCACTTAGATAAACGCACCAGCTAGCAGGTACTTTATACAATATAAAGTGCGTGGCAGCACTATTGATCCACCCACGGTGACACAAATCTTCAAAAAATGAGTTTGAATCGCTCACTTCTTCACCTGAAATATAAGAGCAATTCAGCACAGCAGATACAGTTTTATCATGCATAGTCACCAGAGGAGGTGATACATATTGAACATGGCACTGTTTCCTTGACGGGCACTACATTTATGTATTTACAACTACCATTAAATAAATCTTTCAGCCTGGGGTTCATTTCCACAATATAAGAGCTGACTATTGATGAGTACTGCCACCCACAGTGCTTGGAATGTTCTCATAAGTATGATTCACCTGTACATGTCCTAGGGGACGGTAGTGATGGCATTGTTGTTGGTAGTGATGTCATTGGTGATGGTAGGTATATCAACTTTATAACAGGTTCTGCTTCAATTCTATCTACTGTATTCTTTCCAAACACAGCAAAGGTGTACTTCTCAGAGTCATTAACAGGTAGAGTAATGGGAAACTCAGTTGATCTGTCATATTCCTTCACTGTCAGATATGGGTCATTATATCTCCTATAGACAAGGACACATGATGCCTCTGGATATTCATTTGCAAATTCACATCTGATAATGATACTTGATCCATTGATAGACAGGTTTGCTGCCGTCAGGAATGTGAAGATGTTAGTTGGCCATGAATCTATGGTGTTATGAGAGTTGGTAAATTCTATGTAGCGATAGCATTCAAAACACTGAACACTAGCCTGCACAAAAAATTGACAAAAATGAATGTTCACTTAGTGCTGATATGCTACACAGCCTGGGCCCTCAAATCTTTTAGAACCCTGAACTCAATATTTATGGTGTGTGTGTGTGTGTGTGTGTGTGTGTGTGTGTGTGTGTGTGTGTGTGTGTGTGTGTGTGTGTGTGTGTGTGTGTGTGTGTGTGTGTGTGTGTGTGTGTGTGTGTGTGTGTGTGTGTGTGTGTGTGTGTGTGCTAACTTACATTTTGTAGTGACATATATTCTACATGTATCTTCTGGTAATATCGCTGGCATTTCATTGATGTGTCCATCTTTCTCCAGGTCATACATAAACAGTTTGTAGGTGGAAGGAGGTACACTAATCACATCAGTCACTAACAGGTCTGAACCACTTCGCAGAAGAACTCTGAACTCATCAGGAGAGGAGTAATTATCAGACTGCAGTACTACAAAGCAGCCCATTGCAAATGAGTTGCTAATGAAGTGCACTGTTATTTCAATCTCACGACCTTCTTCTACTGTGGCCTTCTGAACATCAAATGTTGCTGCAAGAAAATGTACAATTGTAGGGGCACTGTAAGCACTACCTCACATTAGACAGATTTAGGTAGAATGCTGCATACTTCACAGCACTACATGTGACTTTGAACATGCTGTATACAAAAGGATGCGCATATTAGATGTACCTATATGAACCATACACTATGAAGAAAGGGGGTAACACGTGGAGCCTTTATCACTCAATCAGTCTACATGTACATCTAGTATATATCTCACTGAAGTTAGTGCCAGATATAGTCCTAGTTCCAGCTGCATTGCTGATTACAAAGAAAGGAGAATATCTTCTGTCACTAGGGAGTGTGAAATAAACAAAGTCTCCATCTTCCAATGAACTCTCCTCAGAGATGGTTGGGTCATTTGCATCATGTAGAGCAAAGCTACATATACTCTCCACATCACCCTATATTATCACAGCAATTACACATAGTAGAGCATAGACAGTTATGTATGTTTTGCTCAGTGGATGTATATAACTCTCATATCATATTACTCTGCTACTGATGGCAGCCAAACCATCAGTATAGCTAGTGAGCTACCTAATGCTCTAAAGTGCAGAATTTGTTTCCTCAATATTGAATCACTTACTGAAACAATAAATTGGACTCTGTATTGATCAGTCCTGCCTCCATTAGATTCAATTCTACTTATCTCCAACTCAACATCAGGATAAAGCTCTACATGAGTAATGTAGGGACATACAATATACATACTACAATAACGTATGTGCATGACCAAGAGACTGCCATAACCTCACCCAAGACAGTCATTTTCAGCTGCCTCAGGCGGGACACATATATGCATGTATGCATACATTATAGTCTCATTCACAGTAGCGCTCTCTCCTTACATATTGTTAACTGGTAGATCTAGT
The DNA here is from genome assembly GCA_963970385.1 of Theonella swinhoei. Classification (NCBI taxonomy): domain Eukaryota; kingdom Metazoa; phylum Porifera; class Demospongiae; order Tetractinellida; family Theonellidae; genus Theonella; species Theonella swinhoei. Next base: position 8,795,941 of record OZ019946.1, read on the forward strand.
TACATTGACCCTTGTGTGGTTTATTTCAGTTTGCCTATCACAGGTTGTTGATGCAACTGAGATAACCATGAGGGCTATAGTGTGCACATACAGTGGAATGTTATGCATTGTTGGCGAGCGGAAGTGCGCACGCAAAATTAGAAGCACGTATAATATTACGATATGTACATATATACAGGCATGCCAAGGCATGAAGAGGGCGAGCCTGAGCTAACAAATTATGAATGTGCATGTTGTGGCAGAGGTATACTACATGATTTTGAGCATAAGCACACATACACAAGATACAAGTTGAACAGTTAGAGAGTAATGAATGCACTAAAGTGCAGAACCCTCGGCGCGTTATACGCAGATGGTGCGCATGCGTAAAACGCCTCACGTAACGAACTCTGAGTACTATAACGGGAAGTATACGGAAGACCTTTAGTCAAAAGACGGAGAAAGACGCTCGCTGCCTTACGTATCAAGAGAAAGACGCTCGCTGCCTTACATTGAGTCGTATTCCAGGTAGCCTTTAGTCTATTGTTAGCCTTTTTAGGACGCTTAGAAGGCTCTGCCGTCGAAAATGTCGCTGCAGTACCCCCGTAGGATGCCACGGTAAGCAAATGATGTCGACGCCAAAACTTTCGAACGGAGCGGTTTTAAACAAAACCCCACAATTTTTTTGACCTCCGTTGCCCGCTGAGTACATGACAGTATTATCAGGACGAGCAGACGCTCCAGAGGTGAGATGTGACTTAACAGACAGACAGACAGACACACACACACAGATGACTACAGTAACCCTCGCTGCCCATGCAGGCCGAGGATTAATGAATCACTCCATGTATGTTGTGCACTGATACTTGCATGGATGATGGAGATGGTTTGGTATTCAAAACTGATAATTGCTGATGCTGATCCCTACAACGAATTCTTGATAAGGTTCTCCCTAACTTTCCACCTTATTTCCTCTATTGCTGGGATAGTCGAGTTTGTAGAAGTCGAATCTGCCCCTGTCAGCAGGAGTCTCGGATGCTAGAGCTCGCTGACGATTGGTGTGGAGCTAAGGCAAGCACTTTTCCCTGAGAGCTTTGCATTGCGCTGTCACAGTTTAATAAACCTTGCCTCACTCTTCTTGCCAGAACATGACGTTCCCTTTCACTGTCTGGCTTACAAGGCCTCTTTTGACTCAATCATGGCCATCAGTGTATTTGCTGATGTCTTCTTTCTGTTTCGATCCATGCAGTTCGCCTATAATCACAGGATATAACGTATATCCTAACAGGAAGCCCTCGCAGGACCAAAGAGACATACGATAAATATATTGGCCCCTCGCTCAGTTTTGAATACCAAACCATCTCCATCATCCATGCAAGTATCAGTGCACAACATACTTGGAGTGATTCATTAACCCACCACTAGGAGGGCTCGCTCTTCTCGCCAATTAATGTGTGTGCACACTATAGCTAAATGTGTTACTTGTGGACTGATGTGTAGTTTGACTGGTGTCACGTGTAGTTTGACTGCTCTCTCCCTGTCCAGCTCCATTGTATGGGATGACTGTGAAGTTATACTTGTGACAGGGACTGGGGTAGTCAAGACTGAAGATGTAGTGTGTCTGAGTGAGGTTGTGGCAGTCAGTACAGGGGACGGCTGTTGGGTTCTCGTCATCTGTCACATTGTAGATGAGGACAGAATACCAGATATCAGGATCCACACCAGTCACATCCAGGGAGAATGGAGCACTCCATGACACATTGATAGAGGAAGCACATGTATTCATATCTGTCTCCAGATTTACCACTGATGGGAGTAGTCCTGCAATAAAAGATCAGCTATATACACATCAAGTACCCCTTACACACACTTTTCATTGTTCGATTGTGTGCAGAACAATGGTGTAACCTTCCCTAATTCCATGTAATGTATGACATACTGTACATTTTTGGAGAGCACATGTTATGAGCCTTTACTGAGTTTATATTAGGGATCCTAGTATCCTTTACTTGTATGACAAAGCTTACTCCTGAGACTGGATTGGTGTGTTTAAAGTTTACCTGCATTTGAACCAGAATATGTACCCAAGTGTGTAAGAATCAGTGTAGTCTTCTATATGTACACTGTAGACAGAAGTCACAATAATAAATACTAGTTGAATGCAAAGCATTGTTGGTGAGCGGGAGAGTGCGCACGCAAAATTAGAAGCATGTATAATATTATGGTATGCATATTGCCCGTCACATATAAATATATATGTATACAGAAAAATCGGCCTGTTGACACGACTAGGAGGGTTCGCTCCGCATCAATCATATTTGATGCTGAACACAGCATTTGGCTCATGCCATGGCTCAATCTCACTCTTGATCACAACCATCAAGTGATGATTGCACAGCAAGAAGTAGCAGTGCATGTTTTCAAATCTGGCAACTACATTGACTATACCATCCTCATGCTCATGTTATAAACCTTGAATCGTCAAAGTGACAATCTCACTCTTTACTGATTCACTGTCAAAATATCCAGTCACACACTGTACTGTAGTTCCATTGTACACAGCTCTGGCTCGAATGGTTAGTGTGTATGAACCATTGAATATAAAGTGGTCGACATCTTTTACATCTCTATTTTGAACACTCGTTCCATTCACTCTCCAGGCAGTGAAGTCACCACCGATAGTATCACATGTAAAACTTCCTCTATCGTTTAAGAAGACTGTTATTGCACTTGGAGACACAGTTATCTCTGTATATGATCATACTTACATAGTAATAATATCGTACTTACATAGTGTGATAGACTCTCTATGTAGGGATGGCATTGACATGCCCATTAACCTTAAATGGTTAGATCTCACTAATGCTTCAGTTTTATAGTACTACAAGTGCAAAGACATTTTTCATTTAAATGGGGATGTAGGGATGGGAGTGGCATAGAAACAAGGAAGCATCTGATGATGGCATGCAACATGTGTAATCCCATAAATAAAAGTAGGAAGGGAGTTATGATTGTTCCACGCCATCACCTCCTGCTTTACTGCATGGATGCTTCCTTATTTCCACTTTGTAGCACTTTCATACCAACATCCTTTAACATTTAATTAACTAATGTTTTTACACTTGTTTCACTGTTTTTTCATTGTGCCAACCCCCCTTTTACTTCAGCATGGTTGAGCCCAACCTTTCTATGAAAGATGGAATGCACACATGTAAAAATAGAAAAGCCCTTCCAACAAATAAGCGAGTTCCTTAATTTATACAGTTGAGCAGGAAAAAGATGAATAATCAATGTTGTGGTCTATTTTCTGTATGTCTCATTGTAGAGGTGTATTTTACATATTTTGAAGGTCACAGCAGGTACACACATATGTACTTTTATTTCTGGAGTCTACATGATCTTAGACCTTTTCATGGCCTCTTTGAAACTTTCTGAATGAGCACACTAGCTATATATACCAGCACTTTCATAGAGCTGGATGCCATTTCTTCCTGTCTTCTCATGTATAGAGAGTGGACCCACACACATTAACTACTTACATGGAAAAACATGTATAATTATAGCACCCTAGCTATTAACAAATAATATGAAAGAAAAAAGTCACCCAACCAAACTCACCAAGTACATGTACATATTTACTTTTGATGTCGACTTACATGTACATGTAGATGTATACACCACACAAAAACATACAGACCACACAAAGGAGGCAGGACATGTACTTTAGTTGTCGACTGAATGCAGAGGTCAACACAATATTTGCAAAAGGTAGGGTCTTACACATATATACATACACATGTATACCTTGTCCCTTTTGCACAGAAGTAAAACTGTGCATGACTAAATCAGTGCTAATACACATGTTGCTATGCACACAGTAAAACTGAAACCATGCAAACAAAACAATTTCATACTGAAGGATGCATATTGGAATCTACAATTTAAATATATACATGTGCTAGAAGCAAAGTGCATTATGTACATAGGTAATAGAAGGGATGATGGCATTCCCCATATTCCTACATCTGTAGAGTGCACAATTGCCTACATACTGCATTTGTTTGACACTACCATGCCTACATCTTTTGTTTTTGCTTTGGCACACACAATAGTAAACATGTTAACATAAGAACAAAAGATGAACATCAACATACTTTGACCAAATGCATGTGTAGCTATCAAGATCAGTAGTAGGATCATCAACACTGCTCCTGCTCCAGCTATATAAATAAAATGTTTGCCATGAATGCATGTATTGCATAGAACATGTTATGTAATCAATCAATGCATGACATTCTATGGGTCTATGTATTGAAGTCTAATATAGGCCTCCATTGCTATGTGTCAATAATCCAACCTGTATTAAAAATATAACAAATCCAGATCATTCATAATTATGTATATCCATAATTATGTGGGATATACATATGAATCCCCCCACAGTGGGAGGTAAAGGGATTGTTTATAATCTTGTGTATATAGTGCTACATGGGTGACTATGTTACATTCATGCATATTATGTCAGCCATGTGATGAAACCACTATTTTTGTGGAAGTTCTGAAGCTCTGGTCCAGCTGTGTGTAGATCATTCCACTGCACTAAGGTACTTGGCGGATATGTATAGCACTCACACGGAGCCATTATTGGGTCACTCAGATGAGACCACTCAACCTGAAAATAGGAAGAGATACAATTTTTTATGGGAGTAGTCATTTCACGTTGCTAATGCCATGACCAGAAGACATTGATTGTGCACACTAAAAATGTTTCATCAAACAGTTTGTCATAGGCAACCGAAATAACCAAACGAGGCAAATTTTTTGGCAGTAGTGCTTCTCTTAGTCAGATCAGACATCTACAGGGCCGTAGGAGTAGGTGCGGCAGGTTTGACGACCGACCAAAAAGTTTAACGACTGACCAAAGAGTTTTCGTGCTGAGTGGTGTGGTGCGCCTGGTTCAGGTTCTTTTACTGACTATATAGCTTTATACATTCTCGCAAAATCGCAATTACAAGCGTAGCGGAGTAGCGTGAAGCAGGAATAGCATAAGGTTGTCGAAACCTTGCTATTTCACCCCAAAATTGTACCAGAAACCATCCGCGTCGTCTCTCACTTTGGGTACGTCACACACTTTGACTGCACCGACATTTTATTTCAGTACCAGTGGTTACATTACAGCTATGCCTAATAGAGGTGAATATACGAAGGTCGGTACAACCACAACCACGAAGCCGGAGGGCATACACAAGAAATTGTCGTAAATAGATCTACTAGGAATGTTAGATCTATCATGCTTCACAATCACAACACATGACCTGGCTGATCGTTGTCACCTGGTAACTATCTCTCTCTCCGAGAAACACCGTGGACTGGACCGTGGACTGGACCATGGACTGGACTATGGACCGAAATCTGTTGGGCTGTATGATGCAAGAATGCACGATGGTGGAAAAACTGGTTTTTCATCACTTTCGCTTTCAGTTTGCTGCCTACTGCATTTCTGTGAATATGTAACTATATATATAAATTAACTCTGATTAAAATTGGCATATTTTGCTACATGGGAGGGGTGTTAAATGTTAAAAAGTCCTTTCACCAGTATTGTTCGGTTTTGTTCATCTTCTCGTTGTTGCTGTTGTTGTCGATCCGTTTCAACAGGCGTACCTCACTATAGCAGTAGCACTAGCTTGTAAACACAAAACTTTGCACAGTTATATAGTTTCACTGTGGGTAGCACATCGTCATGTTAAAAGTTTTGTAAACAATTGTAAAATAAACAAAAATAGCCCCAGGCCATGTATTATGATGGGAGCCACACAATCCTATATCTGACTAATGAAAGCTCCATTGTGAGATTCTGTATGATGCATGGTAGTAAAGTAATAAAAAAATTAGGAGATTTGAAAGGAAATATAGCGATTGCATAAACAGGAATGTAGACAAGATTGGGACACAGACATGTTATGATATATCAACATTCCGTATATTTCCTTTCCAATTTCCCAAATTTTTTATTTACTTGTCTCCCATCATTTTCTATATAGCTAGCCTTAGATAAGTACACTTTGTAGGGCCAGTTTATATACTTGTTAGCAAACACATTAGCTAATCATTGTACTTTGTAGAGATACATAATAGTGCATGCATGAAGTGTGGCTCTTGTAGGCTCTATGTTACTTACCTGAATTTACCAGTACTAGTAAGTGAGCTGTATAATATGTGCTATGCCTGGCCATGTGCAATTACGCAATACATAAGCATGTGCACGTGCCCACACACAATAATTATTATTAGGCATTTCTAGTTGTTCTATAAAACTTTTAACATTATACTGATTACGAAAACAATAAATAACTTTACCTTTCTACCAATTTTTATGTTTAGTAGTGCATCTAGCTACTTGTCAGATAATAGAGTTTGTAGCCTGAGACTATTTAACAGAGATTTTATCACAACATTAATTGTTTGGGTTTTATACTATACCACCACACCAAATTTTACTTTTAGTGTTTTTTTTTGTTAGCAAAATAGTGCCTGAGGCTATTACTTACAAGATTATAAGATTTTATCTTTATTGGGTTAACAGGCTTTACGGCCACACTGATTTCTATATTAAATTTGTTAAATATTCTTAGTGACCTGGTAAAAGATGTATTAAGTTTTGATGTCAGCATACTCAGGCCCAGATGATCAAGAGGGAATGAGACATGATTTGGGTGGTCTGCAGTGTGAGGTTGCCAGTTAGGCAATGACCACTGCAGCTATAAGAGGGAATGAGGGGACGGACTTTTGTCTGGTGATCGTGGCTCAGTGTCTGGTGTGCTGGTTTGCTGGTCATTAGACCTGGGTTCGACTCCGGACGGAAGTCTGTCTTTCTCATTCCCTCTTGATCATCTGGGCCCGAGTATGCTGACATCAAAACTTAATATATTAAATTTACTGCTACATGTACCTTTGTTAGCAAGATAAGCAAAATATTGCCTGAGGATATTTTACAAGACGTACATCATTTACAGACATTTTATTGATATTGATCATTGGTGTATTATATTTTACCATCATATCAATTTCCATATTTAGTGGAGCTTTTGTTTGTGAGATACAGTAATGCTTGCCAGAGGCTACTTGATTTTATCACAGGTCCAGGTATGAAGCCTATAATAGTGCAATGGAGGCCTACATTAGACTCTCTCTGGCAACCATACATGACATTAAGGCAGTCAGTTTGGCAATTTGTGTGTGTCACATACATGTATATTCATATCATCCTTGAATGGGATTGATTCACGTGTGATTTATTTCTCATGCGTGAGCTGTGTATACTCTACAGTTACATATGCTGCATGTGCCAATCTTGTGCTATATGTAATTGGAGTTTCTTGTTCATGTATAATATCTGCTATATAGGTTCTATATCTGGTAGTGTCTGTTTGGTCCAGAGAAGTCCTGCCATGTGTTAATACCCGATCGTCTGTGATCAGCAGTGTCAGTAAATTCAGACTGACAGTGATGATAAGTGACCGTTGGTTCTTCTTGCTGGGGAAAGAGAAGCAAGGGAAAGTGTACAACATGCAAGGGAAGAGGAGGTAGGAGAAAACGTGAGAGTGAGGTCAATGTGTATCACACATATTCATGCTGCTCTCTCCCTTGATCACCTGCTTCTTTTCTTGCTCAGTGTTCCATTCTCCTTGCCATTGAAAGTCTGTCTTGTGAGTAGTGTCCAAGTGTCTCATACCATGATCTGATGTATGGCGTGGTAGAATGCTGCCATAGCCATGCTGTGGAGTACCTGCATCAAATGTATTACCAAGTACAGTACCAACAGTGTCAATTACAGTAATCCAGAAAAACACTAGAAATGAGTATATATTATAGTGTCTTTGCTGCTCATTGACCTGTGTTTCTTGGTGTCATTGACTGAGTAAAATTCTCAATTGTGACTGGAAGTCTGTGTGTTTGCCTAGTCTGAAAGTCATCCTTCAAACGATGAGCTTCATTCATTGCCTCTACCATGGTTGTCTCGGGAAAGCCCTGCACAGAGGAAGTGTACACAGTCATACTACATGACCTCCTGCCTGAAGTACTGTTTACAAACTCAGAAATCAGGGTATCTTACTAATCAGTACTACTTCTTCCAAAGTATGACTCACTTACCTCATCGACACTGCCAATACGTGCGTATGTAGCCTTGAGAAGGTCCCTTTTACCAGTGGTAGTGGATACATCGTAGTCTTTAGGCTCGGCCTCGCGAGCAGCATGCCTGTGATCATACATGGAATTGCCGTGTGACTAGCCTGACTGTGTTCCATATTTGCTCACCAGTTTGAGGGTGGCTCTGCCGTATTTCATGTGATCGCAGCGGAGGTTGAGCGTACCCTTACGTTCACGAATGGTTGGTAGAACGCTCGGATCCTGAGAGAAACTAGTCATGGCTTACTGCTCGATTTGCGCATGAATTATCCGTTGCTAGGAAACAAAGATCACGTGATAACACACTGCACGCGCATGCGTGGCAGCTCCTAGCCAGTGTTCACGCACATTATCTATATCTCAGTCTTTCCGAAGTTCGTGTTAGAGAGTACGTAGCTGGGGTAGGGAGAGGGGATGCCTTTTTCACAGCAACACATAAAATTAATGACCCAATTTCCATTCCGTAATACACTACGAAATGGAAATAATCGCCACAGTTTAGTAACCTCAGTGCTAACTACGATAAAAGTGTATTTACATGGCTCAAATATAACCTAGTATTCGTAAGGTCAGCTCTAAAACTACCAGTTCTATTAGCACATTCTTTTACTTCATAATTCCAACTACTATAAGCTGTACAGCAATATAAGCATCATCCACACTGATGTTGAATAAGACGATAAGACTGACGCATGATTACCATACTGATATAGCTAGAACTCCTCAACAGTTATAATTAGAAGAGTATCCCAATGGTCTGTGGGAGACCTGAGCGTGATCTAGTGACCAGCTGCCAATGCAAGCATGTACATATCCACATAATTTGGAGATAAATTCTACGCATGCGTTTGTGAATTCAATTGACACTGAAACCACAAATATCTCAGACATCTCCTGCTATAAAATTGAGACCCAGAGAACAGGTTCTATCGCTTCTCGGCTCCTTCGAGCTAAGATCAAGTAGAAATAACTGTTCTTACCAGTGTAATATCTGGTATACGGACATAATCCGTTCGATATTACATCAATTTTTTTACCTCGGAAGTGGACCGAAGCTTGCTTCGCCCCTTCCACGGGTTGCTGTAGTATTGCACTACAACTATGTGCGGCCCATTCCCCTTTGGGGAAATATTTTATTGAAACAAAAATCAGACCGTGTTAACTTTGTCCAGCTCTGATAGGTGTACTGTGGCTGTGTCATCATGATCACATGACCCTGAGTTAATGATATGTGGCATGACTCTGCCAACAATATGCATGTTCTAGTCCAATCGACCCTATCAACTGCATGCACGTTTTGTCATAGTCTATATAATCATCTGTGTTGTCATGTCATTCTGTACATGTAGATCTACCTGTCTCCACACGTCTATAGTCCCTGTACACCTACATGTATATGCATAACTTTGTCACCCAGATACACACCACATTCCTAACTTATAAAAGTGATCACCACCTTGTATGGAAATGGCTCTCTCTATTGACTTTGCATTGACTCGCACCACTACTGGAGAAACACTGTGAGTCACGCTACAACTGGCCTAGTCAGCAGGATCAATTAGACTAGAACATGTATACTGTTGGCAGGGTCATGCCACAGATACATTAGTATATAATACATTGACAACTACATCAATATAATAACGAATACTTAAGTAAGCAATTATTAGATCAGCACGTACAATCATGTATAATCATGATATACATGTCTGTATGTACATGTACAAATTGAACCTTTTTAGCATCAATTTTTGCATCAAGACGAGCATTTCTGATGAGATCGCTCAGCATCATCCTAACTCAGATTTAGCTTAGTGGCTAACATACTGCAGTGAGCAGCAGAGGAAGACAGGGAGTTAAAGGTAGGTAAAGCAGTATATGTTATTTAAATGCACATGTACATGCCTCGGTGGCTAAGTTGGTAAGAGCGTTGCCTGAAAAGTGGATGGTTGTGGGTTCGAATCTCAATCTCCAACCCAAGGCAGCCAATTTTTCTTGAAAAATGACTGTTTCAGGCAAGTTGTGTTGTGTTGCTTTGCCTTTCTTAGCATCTCTTGAAGTGATTGTCAATGATACACATACATGGCCTGCATGTAGATTATATACACGTAGCACCTGATATTGATACACTGGTGAATTCTGCAGGTTTCAAAGATGCACAGCCTTGCATTCTCAATGAAGTCTGCTCTACATGCCACCAGGAAGAAGTCTCCATCTAGAACCTGCACAGACAATACACATAGAGTGAGTATGTAGAGCACTACTACTACAACCAAAGAATTCTGTGACTGACTGTTTTGGGAAATTGGGATGGCAACATTCTCCTTGACTGGGTCCTCCACTGGATGACCCAGCAACTTGTCGTAGAGATATATTGAAACAGCATGTTCACTTATCTACAATTAGATATGAATTATGATCAACCAAAAATAGAAGTGATGATATTGTTTGTAGTGATCAATATCATGGCCTCCATTGGAGAATTAGCTCAGATGAGGGGGCCCCCACAGGGGGGAACGAAGGACATGATCTGGGGGGATCGCTTGCAAAAATTACTACAAACTACCAGTTCTACTAGCACATTCTTGAACTTGATAATTCCAACTACTGTAAGCTGTACAGCAATATACGTATCATCCACACTGATGTTGAAAAGACTTATGCATGATTACTGTACTGTATATAGCTAAAACTCCTCAACAGTTAGACGAGTATCCTAATGGTCTGTTATATAGAAACCTGAGCGTGATCTGGTGACCAGCTGCCAAGCATATACATATACACGTGATTTGGAGATAAATTCTATGCATGCGTTAATTTATGAATTCACTTGACACTGAAACCACAAATATCTCAGACACCTCCTGCTATAAATTGAGACCCTGAGGACAGTTTCTATTGCTTCTCGGCTCCTTTGAGCTAAGATCAAGTAGAAATGTTTTTCGTCTAACTGTTGAGGAGTTTTAACTCGGCTCCTTTGAGCTAAGATCAAGTAGAAATACAATAAGACAAGACCCCACTTGACACTTCATACACGACTCATGATTATAGCATGCGTATGCTCATGCAAGATTATATGACTTCATTGAGATAATATTAAGTTCATTAAAGGTACAAACACACTGTAAATCAGTGCACATTTAGTGAAAAAAGCAGTGGCTAGTGAGAAGGCATGGATTGTGTGTTCTATGAGTCACCAGGTGCCCAGTGTTGAGGATCAGCCTGTGTAGAAAAACATACACAAGTTAATCAATTATCTATTCAAACACATGTCCATACAGTGGTACAAGAGGTTTACTGGCATCACCAGTCACTCAATGTACCGACTATATACCAGGGGGTTGAGATAGTAAAAGAACTGTGAAAACACTCAAATCAGGACAGCAGGATTATATGTAATTCCATAAATCCTTAAGTCTGGACAGTCGTATATGTCTACATAAAGAATCATAGATATGACTCTATGACAAGGACATGCACATTACATGTACATATAGGCATCGTCTAGCAAGCAGACGGCCGTGGGTTCCAATCACACCAAGGTAGCTTTTCTCTTTGAAAAATAACTGCCTTGGGTGAGTTGTGTTGTATTGCTTTGTCTTTCTTTCTAAACATCTCATGGATGATTAAAGTCATATATATGAGCACACACAATGTACCATTCATTTATATGACATGTTCTTTGCTTACTGATGGGAGAAGTGGCTTGGACATTGTGGCCTGAGCACTAAGCCTCTTGTCGATGCTCTGGGCCAGAAACTGAGCCTGGAAGGCCAGCCCCTTGGTCTTATCAATGACCCTCTGGTAGATGGACTGTGGCTGTGTCATCATGATCACATGACCCTGAGTTAATGATACATTACTACAGTCATCATGACCTCATGACCCTGAGTTAATGATATGTGGCATGACTCTGCCAACAATATGCATGTTCTAGTCTATAGATCGACTCTGTCAACTGTATGCATGTTCAGTCATAGTCTAATCATCTGTGTTATCATGTTATACATACATAAATACATACATAATTGAATCACTACTGTCTAATTGTATACGTATAATGTAATACCAGTGCTTTTATCATCATCAACATCTTCATCATCACTGCACATAAAAGGGGAAAATAGTTCACTGTCTGTATTTTGATTCTCATCACGATTGGAGCAAGTCAAGTAATCTTCAGTGGGCCCTTCATTTTGAAGGTCTACAGTAATTACTGAGGCACATTTCTATGTTGTTTAGCCACCGTTTTAGCAGGCATCAAAACCACTCTTTAGACCATTTACACCAGTAGCTACCTACCTTGCCTCTTTCCTCACCAGAGGTACTAGTTTCCTGTACCACTATAACACCTGTTGCTCAGCCACTACCTTCTGGGGACCCTCACCGATACTTTCCACTGGTTTTGCTGTGAAACATGTTGGTAGATTTGACCACTGTTAATGTATATACAGTTTTATGAAATCGTAATAGACCATTATATATGTTTATACATGTAGCATCATATTACAGGTTGACTATATACACTCAGGCACTTGTAGTGCAATGTTGACCAAATACCTCTTTGGTGTTGTGATTGCCTACTTGGGAATAGAGCCAATACCACCAAGGTGTAGAACACAAAGGCTTGAAGCGTTGCATTGTACCTTGTTCTTGGGTTCTCATTTTTTTCATGTAACTTTTTTCCAGTTGGTGAATGAGTAGTCCGGACACCTTTGTTGTGATTCTCTAGCCCACCACTTTACAGAAAGCATGAGCACCCTGAATATCTTCATTGAACTCAAACCAAAGAAGGTCTTGCTCCCGTTTACTGTTGTACTTTCTACAGACGTTTTTGGAGACACTGGGTCCATCCAATTCACACTAAATCCCTTGTTCAGTTGATAGGGCAGTACTTTGGGAGTCACTAGACCCACAGTCACTGCTAGAGGATGAACTGAAAAAAGAGCTTATGTCCATGTTGATATTGACAACACTATACTGACTATAACTGTAGCTAAGTCAAGACTAAGGTAGGACAGCTGCCTGCCATGTGCTAAATGTTGTCATCACTGACATCATGTAGCACTATACTATACTACAAGCTTAGAATGTCCTGGTATATACACAAAAGTCCATGTGAGGCGACTTTGTATATCATAATACACTGCTACATCCCTCTCCTGCCTGTGCCAAATGTGCCCCCTCCCCCCCCCCCCCCCAATTTTCTACAATTATATATTTTGCCCCCTCAAGGATAGATTAAACCCTGGCTATATATATAGCTACACTGCAGAGTATGCCTTATAACATTCTCTTCTAACTGAGCAATAATTCATTTGAATGGGGGTGGCAGATAAGCTGTTTACTTAGCCTGTACATACTTAAACCAAGCACGCATGAAATATAAGGTTGCAAGGAACATGATATGCACATGAAACTTGAAACCGGGGTATACTGTACAACAACAATCCTGTTTTTTGCTGTGATACATAAGTGTATATAAGTGTATAAAAATTGGTAAAGATTACACTCTTAAGTACTGAACTCCTTGCAATTGGTAACCTCCCTCTATGTTCCAGCTCAATCTGTAAGGAGCACAAGTAGTATTGTTGCCTGGCTGAGTAACAGATCAAAGGCTAAAGTGTGCCAACATATCATATGTGGCACACTTATTACATCACTAATCACATAAGGCTAGTAAGGGAGTGGTTAGGGGCTGGGAAACCATAGAAATGGCAACAAATTAGTTGTTGCATGGGCCCTCGTGCTCACACAGGATATGTTGGCACTCGGGCCCATGCAACAACTAATACTAGTTTGTATCAGTGGCGAATGCAGGATTCAGAAAAGGGGGAATTCCAGACTTGGCCGGTATAATAGCCGCGCGAGCAGATTGAAGTAGGGGGTCTGGGAGGATGCTCCCCCAGAAAATCTTAATGCTCTGAGGTCCATTTTCATGCATTCTGGGGCCTTCTGCAAAATAACATGTCTATTCAACAAGGGTACATAGAAACAGTCAATGACGTTTTTTGGTGTGACAGCTAGTGCTTGCTCGTATATACACCTAAATGCAAACTCAATATACTCTTCTCTAGTAGTTCGCTCCAATGAGTGGGTAAGTGGATCTGTTTGGATATATATTTATTCAGAATGGCAAAAAGTGGGTTCCATGGAACCCATGGAACCATGGCTAAATCCTCCACTGTGTATACGTCCAAAGCAAGTATATACATGTAGCTAGATCTTTTTGTGGTACATGTTATTACTATTGCATATATATTATACCCTCATTCCCTTTCTTGTTATACTGCACTTCTTTGATTTTTGGCACTGTCATTTATACACTTTTAACATTTTAATGAAAATGTTATTACTCCTGTAAAAGATGTAAGGAGTTTGAGGGGTTATGCATATTGTTATTGTTGCATGCCTCATCCCCTGTACATATCTTGCTGAATTATTATTATTATAGACCTGTTTCTTGCACCATCATCCATACATCACTCATTACTTTTGTATATGCTCCATTGCATACAGTAGTTCACGGTTAGTATACATGTATGTCTACATGATCCACGACAATTGTAATCGGTCAAACTTCAACTACTTCATACACTGGAGGTACATGCATTTGTTCAGTGGAGGTTCTCTGAGGCTGTGGTTGGTGTAGTTCATATGCCACATTCCTCTCCATTTGGACACTCTTCCCCTTCTCTGCAGATACAGCATCAACTTGTTAGGGAGTAATTACAATGGGTAGGTATGTACATTGTAGTTACCTTTCATTCTGTTCTTAACAATGATCATAACAGTGATAATAATCCCAAATGTGACTGATGATATCGCAATACCTACCACAATACCAACTCCAAATTCTGTAATGCAACAAGCAAACAGCATAAAAACATACAGCTTACATGTCATAGAGACTATTGTGGAGCCAACCGAAGTGTGCTTATATATATATAGTCAATGACAAGCAAACCCTAAGTATTACATAAATCATGCCCAATAGGTATGCATACTAGATAAAGCGTGGTCAGTGTACTAAGTGGCCAATCCACTTTCAGCTTTTAAACCTAAAATCAGATTGCTACACGATATTTTCGGCACCCATGGTTTCGCACTTAGATAAACGCACCAGCTAGCAGGTACTTTATACAATATAAAGTGCGTGGCAGCACTATTGATCCACCCACGGTGACACAAATCTTCAAAAAATGAGTTTGAATCGCTCACTTCTTCACCTGAAATATAAGAGCAATTCAGCACAGCAGATACAGTTTTATCATGCATAGTCACCAGAGGAGGTGATACATATTGAACATGGCACTGTTTCCTTGACGGGCACTACATTTATGTATTTACAACTACCATTAAATAAATCTTTCAGCCTGGGGTTCATTTCCACAATATAAGAGCTGACTATTGATGAGTACTGCCACCCACAGTGCTTGGAATGTTCTCATAAGTATGATTCACCTGTACATGTCCTAGGGGACGGTAGTGATGGCATTGTTGTTGGTAGTGATGTCATTGGTGATGGTAGGTACATCAACTTTATAACAGGTTCTGCTTCAATTCTATCTACTGTATTCTTTCCAAACACAGCAAAGGTGTACTTCTCAGAGTCATTAACAGGTAGAGTAATGGGAAACTCAGTTGATCTGTCATATTCCTTCACTGTCAGATATGGGTCATTATATCTCCTATAGACAAGGACACATGATGCCTCTGGATATTCATTTGCAAATTCACATCTGATAATGATACTTGATCCATTGATAGACAGGTTTGCTGCCGTCAGGAATGTGAAGATGTTAGTTGGCCATGAATCTATGGTGTTATGAGAGTTGGTAAATTCTATGTAGCGATAGCATTCAAAACACTGAACACTAGCCTGCACAAAAAATTGACAAAAATGAATGTTCACTTAGTGCTGATAT
Organism: Theonella swinhoei; assembly: GCA_963970385.1. Lineage (NCBI taxonomy): Eukaryota > Metazoa > Porifera > Demospongiae > Tetractinellida > Theonellidae > Theonella > Theonella swinhoei. The sequence goes on from OZ019946.1 coordinate 8,812,038, forward strand.
GCTACACAGCCTGGGCCCTCAAATCTTTTAGAACCCTGAACTCAATATTTATGGTGTGTGTGTGTGTGTGTGTGTGTGTGTGTGTGTGTGTGTGTGTGTGTGTGTGTGTGTGTGTGTGTGTGTGTGTGTGTGTGTGTGTGTGTGTGTGTGTGTGTGTGTGTGTGTGTGTGTGCTAACTTACATTTTGTAGTGACATATATTCTACATGTATCTTCTGGTAATATCGCTGGCATTTCATTGATGTGTCCATCTTTCTCCAGGTCATACATAAACAGTTTGTAGGTGGAAGGAGGTACACTAATCACATCAGTCACTAACAGGTCTGAACCACTTCGCAGAAGAACTCTGAACTCATCAGGAGAGGAGTAATTATCAGACTGCAGTACTACAAAGCAGCCCATTGCAAATGAGTTGCTAATGAAGTGCACTGTTATTTCAATCTCACGACCTTCTTCTACTGTGGCCTTCTGAACATCAAATGTTGCTGCAAGAAAATGTACAATTGTAGGGGCACTGTAAGCACTACCTCACATTAGACAGATTTAGGTAGAATGCTGCATACTTCACAGCACTACATGTGACTTTGAACATGCTGTATACAAAAGGATGCGCATATTAGATGTACCTATATGAACCATACACTATGAAGAAAGGGGGTAACACGTGGAGCCTTTATCACTCAATCAGTCTACATGTACATCTAGTATATATCTCACTGAAGTTAGTGCCAGATATAGTCCTAGTTCCAGCTGCATTGCTGATTACAAAGAAAGGAGAATATCTTCTGTCACTAGGGAGTGTGAAATAAACAAAGTCTCCATCTTCCAATGAACTCTCCTCAGAGATGGTTGGGTCATTTGCATCATGTAGAGCAAAGCTACATATACTCTCCACATCACCCTATATTATCACAGCAATTACACATAGTAGAGCATAGACAGTTATGTATGTTTTGCTCAGTGGATGTATATAACTCTCATATCATATTACTCTGCTACTGATGGCAGCCAAACCATCAGTATAGCTAGTGAGCTACCTAATGCTCTAAAGTGCAGAATTTGTTTCCTCAATATTGAATCACTTACTGAAACAATAAATTGGACTCTGTATTGATCAGTCCTGCCTCCATTAGATTCAATTCTACTTATCTCCAACTCAACATCAGGATAAAGCTCTACATGAGTAATGTAGGGACATACAATATACATACTACAATAACGTATGTGCATGACCAAGAGACTGCCATAACCTCACCCAAGACAGTCATTTTCAGCTGCCTCAGGCGGGACACATATATGCATGTATGCATACATTATAGTCTCATTCACAGTAGCGCTCTCTCCTTACATATTGTTAACTGGTAGATCTAGTTACATTGACCCTTGTGTGGTTTATTTCAGTTTGCCTATCACAGGTTGTTGATGCAACTGAGATAACCATGAGGGCTATAGTGTGCACATACAGTGGAATGTTATGCATTGTTGGCGAGCGGAAGTGCGCACGCAAAATTAGAAGCACGTATAATATTACGATATGTACATATATACAGGCATGCCAAGGCATGAAGAGGGCGAGCCTGAGCTAACAAATTATGAATGTGCATGTTGTGGCAGAGGTATACTACATGATTTTGAGCATAAGCACACATACACAAGATACAAGTTGAACAGTTAGAGAGTAATGAATGCACTAAAGTGCAGAACCCTCGGCGCGTTATACGCAGATGGTGCGCATGCGTAAAACGCCTCACGTAACGAACTCTGAGTACTATAACGGGAAGTATACGGAAGACCTTTAGTCAAAAGACGGAGAAAGACGCTCGCTGCCTTACGTATCAAGAGAAAGACGCTCGCTGCCTTACATTGAGTCGTATTCCAGGTAGCCTTTAGTCTATTGTTAGCCTTTTTAGGACGCTTAGAAGGCTCTGCCGTCGAAAATGTCGCTGCAGTACCCCCGTAGGATGCCACGGTAAGCAAATGATGTCGACGCCAAAACTTTCGAACGGAGCGGTTTTAAACAAAACCCCACAATTTTTTTGACCTCCGTTGCCCGCTGAGTACATGACAGTATTATCAGGACGAGCAGACGCTCCAGAGGTGAGATGTGACTTAACAGACAGACAGACAGACACACACACACAGATGACTACAGTAACCCTCGCTGCCCATGCAGGCCGAGGGTTAATGAATCACTCCATGTATGTTGTGCACTGATACTTGCATGGATGATGGAGATGGTTTGGTATTCAAAACTGATAATTGCTGATGCTGATCCCTACAACGAATTCTTGATAAGGTTCTCCCTAACTTTCCACCTTATTTCCTCTATTGCTGGGATAGTCGAGTTTGTAGAAGTCGAATCTGCCCCTGTCAGCAGGAGTCTCGGATGCTAGAGCTCGCTGACGATTGGTGTGGAGCTAAGGCAAGCACTTTTCCCTGAGAGCTTTGCATTGCGCTGTCACAGTTTAATAAACCTTGCCTCACTCTTCTTGCCAGAACATGACGTTCCCTTTCACTGTCTGGCTTACAAGGCCTCTTTTGACTCAATCATGGCCATCAGTGTATTTGCTGATGTCTTCTTTCTGTTTCGATCCATGCAGTTCGCCTATAATCACAGGATATAACGTATATCCTAACAGGAAGCCCTCGCAGGACCAAAGAGACATACGATAAATATATTGGCCCCTCGCTCAGTTTTGAATACCAAACCATCTCCATCATCCATGCAAGTATCAGTGCACAACATACTTGGAGTGATTCATTAACCCACCACTAGGAGGGCTCGCTCTTCTCGCCAATTAATGTGTGTGCACACTATAGCTAAATGTGTTACTTGTGGACTGATGTGTAGTTTGACTGGTGTCACGTGTAGTTTGACTGCTCTCTCCCTGTCCAGCTCCATTGTATGGGATGACTGTGAAGTTATACTTGTGACAGGGACTGGGGTAGTCAAGACTGAAGATGTAGTGTGTCTGAGTGAGGTTGTGGCAGTCAGTACAGGGGACGGCTGTTGGGTTCTCGTCATCTGTCACATTGTAGATGAGGACAGAATACCAGATATCAGGATCCACACCAGTCACATCCAGGGAGAATGGAGCACTCCATGACACATTGATAGAGGAAGCACATGTATTCATATCTGTCTCCAGATTTACCACTGATGGGAGTAGTCCTGCAATAAAAGATCAGCTATATACACATCAAGTACCCCTTACACACACTTTTCATTGTTCGATTGTGTGCAGAACAATGGTGTAACCTTCCCTAATTCCATGTAATGTATGACATACTGTACATTTTTGGAGAGCACATGTTATGAGCCTTTACTGAGTTTATATTAGGGATCCTAGTATCCTTTACTTGTATGACAAAGCTTACTCCTGAGACTGGATTGGTGTGTTTAAAGTTTACCTGCATTTGAACCAGAATATGTACCCAAGTGTGTAAGAATCAGTGTAGTCTTCTATATGTACACTGTAGACAGAAGTCACAATAATAAATACTAGTTGAATGCAAAGCATTGTTGGTGAGCGGGAGAGTGCGCACGCAAAATTAGAAGCATGTATAATATTATGGTATGCATATTGCCCGTCACATATAAATATACAAGTAAATAAAAAATTTAGGAAATTTGAAGTGTAATATAGGAATTGCATAAAAATGAACAGAGACAAGATTGGGACACAGACATGCTATGTACATCAACATACCTTGTAGTACATTGATGTATATAGCATGTCTGTGTCCCAATCTTGTCTCTGTTCATTTTTATGCAATTCCTATATTACACTTCAAATTTCCTAAATTTTTTATTTACTTGTCTCTTGTCATTTTTTTACTATTGTAAGCAATAATTCTCCCTTCCATATCCATAAACATCTGACCAAGTATTGAGCTACTGTATAAATGCGTGATTAGTACTGAGGGCGTGGTTTGGTTGCAAGAAACAGCTGCGTTCACCTTTGGTCTATAAGCAAACCTGCTAGCAACGCACTATCAGTCACCAGCGCTTTGGCTTGGTGGTACATAGTATCTATATGGTATCTACGATATAAGCTTACCGAGGTACATACGTAGAGGCAGAGGCAACACACTGTACGCGTGTGCAGTGTTCTGACGGTGAGAATAGCACAAGAATCGTCAACACATCCCTGTTTTGCTAAGTGCTAGTTGCTATACAAATCGTCAACACGTTCTCTATCAGCCAGTTCACTCCGTGCCTAGTTGTTACGCGCTAGTTGCTAAGCTTTTGCGCATGCGCGGCTGGTGTGAATGACGTCATTAATGAGTCTTGTCTCATTACGTAATCGTTTTATTGTATGACGCAAGCTAACTATATACGTAAAACGTATGTATATACTATGCACGTACATTCAAAATGAATTACGTAATCGCTATATACCTATGTACATGTATTGCATTGAGAGGAGTGTTAACATCATTATTACAAGAATCACAAGGGTTAATAACATATGCTTCTGTCATGTTGCTATTAGTGATGATATCTCTACACATGCTAACTTTCAGGTTGATGGTTACCATGGTTGCTGAGTTTTGCTCATTAGTTATCCTCATTCATAATACATTGCTGGGAGAGATAACGATCAGTAGTACATGAACTACAAGGGTTAACGACAAAATTATGCCTCTATTCCCCAGTACGTAATGATACATTTTCACATGCAAAGATTCAATTTCATTGATTTTATGGTTATTGAGTTACGCTTCTTCAAGAAGAAGAAGAAGAAGAATAATAATAAGAAGAAGATGAAGAACATGGCAAAAATGTGAAAAGCACTTTTTGAGATATTACGCTTATCTTACATCACAGATCAACTATTTTTTGTTTCATGGTTATTTTTCACATATTCTTCACCTTGATATCATTAAAAGTGAAATCAACTTCAAATTGAAAGTTAAAATGAACAAAATGCTTATATATGGTTTTCAATGGGAATAGACCATAGCAATCCCTATATACACAGTACTACCGTACTGTGTGATATGTATACAGAAAAATCGGCCTGTTGACACGACTAGGAGGGTTCGCTCCGCATCAATCATATTTGATGCTGAACACAGCATTTGGCTCATGCCATGGCTCAATCTCACTCTTGATCACAACCATCAAGTGATGATTGCACAGCAAGAAGTAGCAGTGCATGTTTTCAAATCTGGCAACTACATTGACTATACCATCCTCATGCTCATGTTATAAACCTTGAATCGTCAAAGTGACAATCTCACTCTTTACTGATTCACTGTCAAAATATCCAGTCACACACTGTACTGTAGTTCCATTGTACACAGCTCTGGCTCGAATGGTTAGTGTGTATGAACCATTGAATATAAAGTGGTCGACATCTTTTACATCTCTATTTTGAACACTCGTTCCATTCACTCTCCAGGTAGTGAAGTCACCACCGATAGTATCACATGTAAAACTTCCTCTATCGTTTAAGAAGACTGTTACTGCACTTGGAGACACAGTTATATCTGTATATGATCATACTTACATAGTAATAATACCGTACTTACATAGTGTGATAGACTCTCTATGTAGGGATGGTATTGACATGCCCATTAACCTTAAATGGTTAAAACTCACTAATGCTTCAGTTTTATAGTACTACAAGTGCAAGGACATTTTTCATTTAAATGGGGATGTAGGGATGGGAGTGGCAAAGGGTCTAGAAACAAGGAAACATCTGATGATGGCATGCAACATGTGTAATTCCATAAATAAAAGTAGGAAGGGAGTTATGATTGTTCCATGCCATCACCTCCTGCTTCACTGCATGGATGCTTCCTTATTTCCACTTTGTAGCACTTTCATACCAACGTCCTTTAACATTTAATTAACTAATCTTGTTTCACTGTTTTTTCATTGTGCCAACCCCCCTTTTACTTCAGCATGGTTGAGCCCAACCTTTCTATGAAAGATGGAACGCACACATGTAAAAATAGAAAAGCCCTTCCAACAAATAAGCGAGTTCCTTAATTTATACAGTTGAGCAGGAAAAAGATGAACAATCAATGTTGTGGTCCATTTTCTGTATGTCTCATTGTAGAGGTGTATTTTACATATTTTAAAGGTCACAGCAGGTACACACATAATTATGTACTTCTGGAGTCTACATGATCTTAGACCTTTTCATGGCCTCTTTGAAACTTTCTGAATGAGCACACTAGCTATATATACCAGCACTTTCATAGAGCTGGATGCCATTTCTTCTTGTCTTCTCATGTATAGAGAGTGGACCCACACACATTAACTACTTACATGGAAAAACATGTATAATTATAGCACCCTAGCTATTAACAAATAATATGAAAGAAAAAAGTCACCCAACCAAACTCACCAAGTACATGTACATATTTACTTTTGATGTCGACTTACATGTACATGTAGATGTATACACCACACAAAAACATACAGACCACACAAAGGAGGCAGGACATGTACTTTAGTTGTCGACTGAATGCAGAGGTCAACACAATATTTGCAAAAGGTAGGGTCTTACACATATATACATACACATGTATACCTTGTCCCTTTTGCACAGAAGTAAAACTGTGCATGACTAAATCAGTGCTAATACACATGTTGCTATGCACACAGTAAAACTGAAACCATGCAAACAAAACAATTTCATACTGAAGGATGCATATTGGAATCTACAATTTAAATATATACATGTGCTAGAAGCAAAGTGCATTATGTACATAGGTAATAGAAGGGATGATGGCATTCCCCATATTCCTACATCTGTAGAGTGCACAATTGCCTACATACTGCATTTGTTTGACACTACCATGCCTACATCTTTTGTTTTTGCTTTGGCACACACAATAGTAAACATGTTAACATAAGAACAAAAGATGAACATCAACATACTTTGACCAAATGCATGTGTAGCTATCAAGATCAGTAGTAGGATCATCAACACTGCTCCTGCTCCAGCTATATAAATAAAATGTTTGCCATGAATGCATGTATTGCATAGAACATGTTATGTAATCAATCAATGCATGACATTCTATGGGTCTATGTATTGAAGTCTAATATAGGCCTCCATTGCTATGTGTCAATAATCCAACCTGTATTAAAAATATAACAAATCCAGATCATTCATAATTATGTATATCCATAATTATGTGGGATATACATATGAATCCCCCCACAGTGGGAGGTAAAGGGATTGTTTATAATCTTGTGTATATAGTGCTACATGGGTGACTATGTTACATTCATGCATATTATGTCAGCCATGTGATGAAACCACTATTTTTGTGGAAGTTCTGAAGCTCTGGTCCAGCTGTGTGTAGATCATTCCACTGCACTAAGGTACTTGGCGGATATGTATAGCACTCACACGGAGCCATTATTGGGTCACTCAGATGAGACCACTCAACCTGAAAATAGGAAGAGATACAATTTTTTATGGGAGTAGTCATTTCACGTTGCTAATGCCATGACCAGAAGACATTGATTGTGCACACTAAAAATGTTTCATCAAACAGTTTGTCATAGGCAACCGAAATAACCAAACGAGGCAAATTTTTTGGCAGTAGTGCTTCTCTTAGTCAGATCAGACATCTACAGGGCCGTAGGAGTAGGTGCGGCAGGTTTGACGACCGACCAAAAAGTTTAACGACTGACCAAAGAGTTTTCGTGCTGAGTGGTGTGGTGCGCCTGGTTCAGGTTCTTTTACTGACTATATAGCTTTATACATTCTCGCAAAATCGCAATTACAAGCGTAGCGGAGTAGCGTGAAGCAGGAATAGCATAAGGTTGTCGAAACCTTGCTATTTCACCCCAAAATTGTACCAGAAACCATCCGCGTCGTCTCTCACTTTGGGTACGTCACACACTTTGACTGCACCGACATTTTATTTCAGTACCAGTGGTTACATTACAGCTATGCCTAATAGAGGTGAATATACGAAGGTCGGTACAACCACAACCACGAAGCCGGAGGGCATACACAAGAAATTGTCGTAAATAGATCTACTAGGAATGTTAGATCTATCATGCTTCACAATCACAACACATGACCTGGCTGATCGTTGTCACCTGGTAACTATCTCTCTCTCCGAGAAACACCGTGGACTGGACCGTGGACTGGACCATGGACTGGACTATGGACCGAAATCTGTTGGGCTGTATGATGCAAGAATGCACGATGGTGGAAAAACTGGTTTTTCATCACTTTCGCTTTCAGTTTGCTGCCTACTGCATTTCTGTGAATATGTAACTATATATATAAATTAACTCTGATTAAAATTGGCATATTTTGCTACATGGGAGGGGTGTTAAATGTTAAAAAGTCCTTTCACCAGTATTGTTCGGTTTTGTTCATCTTCTCGTTGTTGCTGTTGTTGTCGATCCGTTTCAACAGGCGTACCTCACTATAGCAGTAGCACTAGCTTGTAAACACAAAACTTTGCACAGTTATATAGTTTCACTGTGGGTAGCACATCGTCATGTTAAAAGTTTTGTAAACAATTGTAAAATAAACAAAAATAGCCCCAGGCCATGTATTATGATGGGAGCCACACAATCCTATATCTGACTAATGAAAGCTCCATTGTGAGATTCTGTATGATGCATGGTAGTAAAGTAATAAAAAAATTAGGAGATTTGAAAGGAAATATAGCGATTGCATAAACAGGAATGTAGACAAGATTGGGACACAGACATGTTATGATATATCAACATTCCGTATATTTCCTTTCCAATTTCCCAAATTTTTTATTTACTTGTCTCCCATCATTTTCTATATAGCTAGCCTTAGATAAGTACACTTTGTAGGGCCAGTTTATATACTTGTTAGCAAACACATTAGCTAATCATTGTACTTTGTAGAGATACATAATAGTGCATGCATGAAGTGTGGCTCTTGTAGGCTCTATGTTACTTACCTGAATTTACCAGTACTAGTAAGTGAGCTGTATAATATGTGCTATGCCTGGCCATGTGCAATTACGCAATACATAAGCATGTGCACGTGCCCACACACAATAATTATTATTAGGCATTTCTAGTTGTTCTATAAAACTTTTAACATTATACTGATTACGAAAACAATAAATAACTTTACCTTTCTACCAATTTTTATGTTTAGTAGTGCATCTAGCTACTTGTCAGATAATAGAGTTTGTAGCCTGAGACTATTTAACAGAGATTTTATCACAACATTAATTGTTTGGGTTTTATACTATACCACCACACCAAATTTTACTTTTAGTGTTTTTTTTTGTTAGCAAAATAGTGCCTGAGGCTATTACTTACAAGATTATAAGATTTTATCTTTATTGGGTTAACAGGCTTTACGGCCACACTGATTTCTATATTAAATTTGTTAAATATTCTTAGTGACCTGGTAAAAGATGTATTAAGTTTTGATGTCAGCATACTCAGGCCCAGATGATCAAGAGGGAATGAGACATGATTTGGGTGGTCTGCAGTGTGAGGTTGCCAGTTAGGCAATGACCACTGCAGCTATAAGAGGGAATGAGGGGACGGACTTTTGTCTGGTGATCGTGGCTCAGTGTCTGGTGTGCTGGTTTGCTGGTCATTAGACCTGGGTTCGACTCCGGACGGAAGTCTGTCTTTCTCATTCCCTCTTGATCATCTGGGCCCGAGTATGCTGACATCAAAACTTAATATATTAAATTTACTGCTACATGTACCTTTGTTAGCAAGATAAGCAAAATATTGCCTGAGGATATTTTACAAGACGTACATCATTTACAGACATTTTATTGATATTGATCATTGGTGTATTATATTTTACCATCATATCAATTTCCATATTTAGTGGAGCTTTTGTTTGTGAGATACAGTAATGCTTGCCAGAGGCTACTTGATTTTATCACAGGTCCAGGTATGAAGCCTATAATAGTGCAATGGAGGCCTACATTAGACTCTCTCTGGCAACCATACATGACATTAAGGCAGTCAGTTTGGCAATTTGTGTGTGTCACATACATGTATATTCATATCATCCTTGAATGGGATTGATTCACGTGTGATTTATTTCTCATGCGTGAGCTGTGTATACTCTACAGTTACATATGCTGCATGTGCCAATCTTGTGCTATATGTAATTGGAGTTTCTTGTTCATGTATAATATCTGCTATATAGGTTCTATATCTGGTAGTGTCTGTTTGGTCCAGAGAAGTCCTGCCATGTGTTAATACCCGATCGTCTGTGATCAGCAGTGTCAGTAAATTCAGACTGACAGTGATGATAAGTGACCGTTGGTTCTTCTTGCTGGGGAAAGAGAAGCAAGGGAAAGTGTACAACATGCAAGGGAAGAGGAGGTAGGAGAAAACGTGAGAGTGAGGTCAATGTGTATCACACATATTCATGCTGCTCTCTCCCTTGATCACCTGCTTCTTTTCTTGCTCAGTGTTCCATTCTCCTTGCCATTGAAAGTCTGTCTTGTGAGTAGTGTCCAAGTGTCTCATACCATGATCTGATGTATGGCGTGGTAGAATGCTGCCATAGCCATGCTGTGGAGTACCTGCATCAAATGTATTACCAAGTACAGTACCAACAGTGTCAATTACAGTAATCCAGAAAAACACTAGAAATGAGTATATATTATAGTGTCTTTGCTGCTCATTGACCTGTGTTTCTTGGTGTCATTGACTGAGTAAAATTCTCAATTGTGACTGGAAGTCTGTGTGTTTGCCTAGTCTGAAAGTCATCCTTCAAACGATGAGCTTCATTCATTGCCTCTACCATGGTTGTCTCGGGAAAGCCCTGCACAGAGGAAGTGTACACAGTCATACTACATGACCTCCTGCCTGAAGTACTGTTTACAAACTCAGAAATCAGGGTATCTTACTAATCAGTACTACTTCTTCCAAAGTATGACTCACTTACCTCATCGACACTGCCAATACGTGCGTATGTAGCCTTGAGAAGGTCCCTTTTACCAGTGGTAGTGGATACATCGTAGTCTTTAGGCTCGGCCTCGCGAGCAGCATGCCTGTGATCATACATGGAATTGCCGTGTGACTAGCCTGACTGTGTTCCATATTTGCTCACCAGTTTGAGGGTGGCTCTGCCGTATTTCATGTGATCGCAGCGGAGGTTGAGCGTACCCTTACGTTCACGAATGGTTGGTAGAACGCTCGGATCCTGAGAGAAACTAGTCATGGCTTACTGCTCGATTTGCGCATGAATTATCCGTTGCTAGGAAACAAAGATCACGTGATAACACACTGCACGCGCATGCGTGGCAGCTCCTAGCCAGTGTTCACGCACATTATCTATATCTCAGTCTTTCCGAAGTTCGTGTTAGAGAGTACGTAGCTGGGGTAGGGAGAGGGGATGCCTTTTTCACAGCAACACATAAAATTAATGACCCAATTTCCATTCCGTAATACACTACGAAATGGAAATAATCGCCACAGTTTAGTAACCTCAGTGCTAACTACGATAAAAGTGTATTTACATGGCTCAAATATAACCTAGTATTCGTAAGGTCAGCTCTAAAACTACCAGTTCTATTAGCACATTCTTTTACTTCATAATTCCAACTACTATAAGCTGTACAGCAATATAAGCATCATCCACACTGATGTTGAATAAGACGATAAGACTGACGCATGATTACCATACTGATATAGCTAGAACTCCTCAACAGTTATAATTAGAAGAGTATCCCAATTGTCTGTGGGAGACCTGAGCGTGATCTAGTGACCAGCTGCCAATGCAAGCATGTACATATCCACATAATTTGGAGATAATTTCTACGCATGCGTTTGTGAATTCATTTGACACTGAAACCACAAATATCTCAGACATCTCCTGCTATAAAATTGAGACCCAGAGAACAGCTTCTATCGCTTCTCGGCTCCTTCGAGCTAAGATCAAGTAGAAATAACTGTTCTTACCAGTGTAATATCTGGTAGACGGACATAGTCCGTTCGATATTACATCAATTTTTTTACCTCGGAAGTGGACCGAAGCTTGCTTCGCCCCTTCCACGGGTTGCCGTAGTTTTGCACTACAACTATGTGCGGCCCATTCCCCTTTGGGGAAATATTTTATTTAAATAAAAATCAGACCCTGTTAACTTCGTCCAGGCCTACATCTAAGACTGCCTCTAGGCTGTTCGATGGGATGTACATGTACCCATACCCTACACATTTTGAACTGCATGGACACACATCGGAACTTGAGGCGAAGTGTTGTGGGATTTTCATCCCTGCCTACATCAGTTGTTTTGGGAGCTCCTCTCCATCTCGATAATCGATAATTTATTGGCTAAAATAAGAGTTCTATATATAGCTGAAAAATATTTTATTTAAACAAAAATCAGACCCTGTTAACTTCGTCCAGGCCTACATCTAAGACTGCCTCTCAATATTAGGTTCATCAAAGGTACAAACACACTGTAAATCAGTGCACATTTTAATGAAAAAAGCAGTTGCTAGTGAGAGGGCGTGGATTGTGTTCTATGAGTCACCAGGTGCCCAGTGTTGAGGATCAGCCTGTGTGGAGAAACATACACACAGGTTAATATTCAAACACATGTCCATTCAGTGGTACAAGAGGTTTACTGACATCACCAGTCACTCAATATATCCACTATATACCAGGCAGTTAAGATAGTAAAAGAACTGTGAAAACACTCTAATCAGGACAGCAGGATATATGTAATTCTGTAAGTCCTTAAGTCTGGACAGTCGTATATGTCTACATAAAGATCATAGATATGACTCTGACAAGGATATGCATATTACATGTACATATAGGCGTCGTCTAGCAAGCGGACAGTCATGGGTTCGAATCACACCCAAGGTAGCATTTTCTCTGAAAAATAACTGCATTGGGTGAGTTGTGTTGTGTTGCTTTGTCTTTCTTTCTAAGCATCTCATGGATGAATCATATACATGTATATGTGCACACACAATGTGCTATTCATTTATATGACATATTTTTGCTTACTGATGGGAGAAGTGGCCTGGAAGGCCAGCCCCTTGGTCTTATCAATGACCCTCTGATAGATGTACTGTGGCTGTGTCATCATGATCACATGACCCTGAGTTAATGATATGTGGCATGACTCTGCCAACAATATGCATGTTCTAGTCCAATCGACCCTATCAACTGCATGCACGTTTTGTCATAGTCTATATAATCACATCTGTGTTGTCATGTTATTCTGTACATGTAGATCTACCTGTCGCCACACGTCTATAGTCCCTGTACACCTATATGCATAACTTTGTCACCCAGATACACACCACATTCCTAACTTATAAAAGTGATCACCACCTTGTATGAAATGGCTCTCTCTATCGACTTTGCATTGACTCACACCACTACTGGAGAAGCACTGCGAGTCATGCTACAACTGGCATAGTCAGCAGGATCAATTAGACTAATACATGCATACTGTTGGCAGGGTCATGCCACAGATACATTAGTATATAATACATAGACAACTACATCAATATAATAACGAATACTTGTAAGTAAACATTATTAGATCAGCATGTACAATCATGTATAATCATGATATACATGTCTGTATGTACGTGTACAAATTGAACCTTTTTAGCATCAATTTTTGCATCAAGACGAGCATTTCTGATGAGATTCACTATCCATCGCTCAGCATCATCCTCACTCAGATTTAGCTTAGTGGCTAACATACTGCAGTGAGCAGCAGAGGAAGACAGGGAGTTAAAGGTAGGTAAAGCAGTATGTGTTATTTAAATGCACATGTACATGCCTCGGTGGCTAAGTTGGTAAGAGCATCGCCTGAAAAGCGGATGGTTGTGGGTTTGAATCTCAATCTCCAACCCAAGGCAGTCAATTTTTCTTGAAAAATGACTGTTTCAGGCAAGTTGTGTTGTGTTGCTTTGCCTTTCTCAGCATAAGTTATAAGCTATAATAAGTTGTGTTCATGTCGTTTCTTTTGGGTACATTTTGTATTAGCCTATGCTAGTTGTGCATCCTTGGCAATTTGCATAAAGTGTTATGTGTTATAAAAAAAATCTCTTAAAGTGATTGTCTATGATACATGTGAATTTTGCAGAAGGTTTCAAAGATGCATAGCCTTGCATTCTCAATGAAGTCTGCTCTACATGCCACCAGGAAGAAGTCTCCATCTAGAACCTGCACAGACAATACACATAGAGTGAGTATGTAGAGCACTACTACTACAACTAAAGAATTCTGTGACTGACTGTTTTGGGATGGCAACATTCTCCTTGACTGGGTCCTCCACTGGATGACCCAGCAACTTGTTCTAGAGATATATTGAAACAGCATGTTCACTTATCTGTAATTAGATATGAATTATGATCAACCAAAATAGAAGTGATAATATTGTTTGTAGTGATCAATATCGTGGCCTCCATTGGAGAATTAGCTCAGGTGAGGGGGCCCCCACAGGGGAGAACGGGGGACATGATCTGGGGGGGAGGGGTCACTTGCAAAAATTACTACAAACTACCAAGTTCTACTAGCACATTCTTGAACTTCATAATTCCAACTACTGTAAGCTGTACAGCAATATATGTATCATCCAAACTGATGATGAAAAGACTTATGCATGATTACTGTACTGATATCTAAACTCCTCAACAGTTAGACGAGTATCCTAATGGTCTGTTATATAGAAACCTGAGCGTGATGTGGTGACCAGCTGCCAAGCATATACATATACACATAATTTGGAGATAAATTCTACGCATGCGTTAATTTGTGAATTCACTTGACACTGAAACCACAAATATCTCAGACACCTCCAGCTATAAAATTGAGACCCAGAGAACAGCTTCTATCGCTTCTCGGCTCCTTCGAGCTAAGATCAAGTAGAAATAACTGTTCTTACCAGTGTAATATCTGGTATACGGACATAGTCCGTTCGATATTACATCAATTTTTTACCTCGGAAGTGGACCGAAGCTTGCTTCGCCCCTTCCACGGGTTGCCGTAGTATTGCACTACAACTATGTGCGGCCCATTCCCCTTTGGGGAAATATTTTATTGAAACAGAAATCAGATCCTGTTAACTTCGTCCAGCCCTACATCTAAGACTTCCTCTAGGCTGTTCGATGGTACCCATAAACAGCATGGCACACATCGGAACTTGAGGCAAAGTGTTGTGGGATTTTCATCCCTGCCTGTATCAGCTGTTTTGGGAGCTCCTCTCCATCTCGATAATTTATTGGCCAAAATAAGAGTTCTGTATTATTATAGCTGAACACACAAAATGACATACCTTCAGGCAGTTGCCCTCTACTCAAGACCCCACTTGACACTTTTACATGACTCATGATTATAGCATGCGTATGCTCATGCAAGATTAAATGACTTCATTGACATAATATTAGGTTCATTAAAGGTACAAACACACTGTAAATCAGTGCACATTTAGTGAAAAAAGCAGTGGCTAGTGAGAAGGCGTGGATTGTGTGTTCTATGAGTCACCAGGTGCCCAGTGTTGAGGGTCAGCCTGTGTGGAAAAACATACACAGGTTAATCAATATCTATTCAAACACATGTCCATACAGTGGTACAAGAGGTTTACTGCCATCACCAGTCACTCAATATATCCACTATATACCGGGCAGTTGAGATAGTAAAAGAACTGTGAAAACACTCAAATCAGGACAGCAGGATTATATGTAATTCCATAAATCCTTAAGTCTGGACAGTCTATATGTCTACATAAAGAATCATAGATATGACTCTATGACAAGGACATACATATTACATATACATATAGGCATCGTCTAGCAAGCAGACGGTCGTGGGTTCAAATCACATCAAGGTAGCTTTTCTCTTTGAAAAATAACTGCCTTGGGTGAGTTGTGTTGTGCTGTTTTGTCTTTCTGTTGTGTTGTGTTGCTTTGTCTTTCTTTCTAAACATCTCATGAATGAGTCATATATATGAGCACACACAATGTACCATTCATTTATATGACATATTCTTCGCTTACTGATGGGAGAAGTGGCTTGGACATTGTGGCCTGTGCACTAAGCCTCTTGTCGATGCTCTGGGCTAGAAATTGAGCCTGGAAGGCCAGCCCCTTGGTCTTATCAATGACCTCTGGTAGATGGACTGTGGCTGTGTCATCATGATCACATGACCCTGAGTTAACGATACATTATTACAGTAATCATGACCTCATGACCCCGAGTTAATGATATGTGGCATTACTCTGCCAACAATATGCATGTTCTAGTCTAATTGACCCTATCAACTGCATGCACGTTCTGTCATAGTCTAATCATCTGTGTTGTCATGTTATTCTGTAGATCTACCTGTCGCTACACGTCTATAGTCCCTGTACACCTACATGTATATGCATAACTTTGTCACCCAGATACAGACCACATTCCTATTATAAAAGTGATCACCACCCTGTATGAAATGGCTCTCTCTATTAACTTTGCATTGACTCACACCACTACTGGAGAAGCACTGCGAGCCATGCTACAACTGGCCTAGTCAGCAGGATCGATTAGACTAGCACATGCATACTGTTGGCAGGGTCATGCCACAGATACATTACATAGACAACTACATCACGAATACTTGTAAGTAAACATTATTAGATCAGCATGTACATGTACAATCATGATATACATGTCTGTATGTACATGTAAAAATTAAACCTTTTTAGCATCAATTTTTGCATCAAGACGAGCATTTCTGATGAGATTCACTATCCATCGCTCAGCGTCATCCTCACTCAGATTTAGCTTAGTGGCTAACATACTGCAGTAAGAGTGTGTACAGCAGAGGAAGACAGAGAGTTAAAGGTAGGTAAAGCAGTATGTGTTATTTAAATGCACATGTACATGCCTCGGTGGCTAAGTTGGTAAGAGCGTCGCCTGAAAAACGGATGGTCGTGGGTTCAAATCTCAATCTCCAACCCAAGGCAGCCAATTTTTCTTGAAAATGACTGTTTCAGGCAAGTTGTGTTGTGTTGCTTTGTCTTTCTCAGCATCTCTTGAAGTGATTGTCAATGATACACATACATGGCCTGCATGTAGATTATATACATGTAGCACCTGATGCTGATACACTGGTGAATTCTGCAGAAGGTTTCAAAGATGCACAGCCTTGCATTCTCAATGAAGTCTGCTATACATGCCACCAGGAAGAAGTCTCCATCTAGAACCTGCACAGACAATACACATAGAGTCAGTATGTAGAGCACTACTACTACAACCAAAGAATTCTGTGACTGACTGTTTTGGGATGGCAACATTCTCCTTGACTGGGTCCTCCACTGGATGACCCAGCAACTTGTCGTAGAGATATATTGAAACAGCATGTTCACTTACCTACAATTAGATATGAATTATGATCAACCAAAAATAGACGGAAGTGATGATATTGTTTGTAGTGATCAATATCACGGCCTCCATTGGAGAATTAGCTCAGGTGAGGGGGCCCCCACAGGGGAGAACGAAGGACATGATCTGGGGGGATCGCTTGCAAAAATTACTACAAACTACCAGTTCTACTAGCACATTCTTGAACTTGATAATTCCAACTACTGTAAGCTGTACAGCAATAGCTATACGTATCATCCACTCTGATGTTGAAAAGACTTATGCATGATTACTGTACTGATATATAGCTAAAACTCCTCAACAGTTAGACGAGTATCCTAATGGTCTGTTATATAGAAACCTGGTGACCAGCTGTCAAGCATATACATATACACATAATTTGGAGATAAATTCTACGCATGCGTTAATTTGTGAATTCACTTGACACTGAAACCACAAATATCTCAGACACCTCCAGCTATAAAATTGAGACCCAGAGAACAGCTTCTATCGCTTCTCGGCTCCTTCGAGCTAAGATCAAGTAGAAATAACTGTTCTTACCAGTGTAATATCTGGTATACGGACATAGTCCGTTCGATATTACATCAATTTTTTACCTCGGAAGTGGACCGAAGCTTGCTCCGCCCCTTCCACGGGTTGCCGTAGTATTGCACTACAACTATGTGCGGCCCATTCCCCTTTGGGGAAATATTTTATTGAAACAAAAATCAGATCCTGTTAACTTCGTCGAGCCCTACATCTAAGACTTCCTCTAGGCTGTTCGATGGTACCCATAAACAGCATGGCACACATCGGAACTTGAGGCAAAGTGTTGTGGGATTTTCATCCCTGCCTGTATCAGCTGTTTTGGGAGCTCCTCTCCATCTCGATAATTTATTGGCCAAAATAAGAGTTCTGTATTATTATAGCTGAACACACAAAATGACATACCTTCAGGCAGTTGCCCTCTACTCAAGACCCCACTTGACACTTTTACATGACTCATGATTATAGCATGCGTATGCTCATGCAAGATTAAATGACTTCATTGACATAATATTAGGTTCATTAAAGGTACACACACACTGTAAATCAGTGCATATTTAGTGAAAAAAGCAGTGGTTAGTGAGAAGGTGTGGATTGTGTGTTCTATGAGTCACCAGGTGCCCAGTGTTGAGGATCAGCCTGTGTGGAAAAACATACACAGGTTAATCAATTATCTATTCAAACACATGTCCATACAGTGGTACAAGAGGTTTACTGGCATCACCAGTCACTCAATATATCCACTATATACCAGGCAGTTGAGATAGTAAAAGAACTGTGAAAACACTCAAATCAGGACAGCAGGATTATATGTAATTCCATAAATCCTTAAGTCTGGACAGTCGTATATGTCTACATAAAGAATCTTAGATTTGCATACTTTTGAATTATCCAATCAGATTGCAGAACGCTAGGATCTTTATTTTCCGTAGAGTCCTAGTTCCTAGGAGTCTATAGTTGGCCTCTGGCTTACATGAATTACAGCAGTCACGCGCAGCTTAGCGTGCGACTTACGCGTGGTTCCTGTCCGTTTCTACGATCTACATAGCGACACGCGTCAGTTTAAATCTCATCGTCCAATGAATTTACAGCGCGCAAATCTAAACAGGTTAGACGTGCAGCGTAGGGATCTACGTGATTTAAAAGGCCACGGACAGAACAGCCCAGGGCCCTCGGCCTTTTAAATCACGTAGATCCCTACGCTGCACGTCTAACCTACATGTATATTATATAGATATGACTCTATGACAAGGACATGTACATATAGGCATCGTCTAGCAAGCAGACGGTCGTGGGTTCGAATCACACCAAGGTAGCTTATCTCTTTGAAAAATAACTGCCTTGGGTGAGTTGTGTTGTGTTGCTTTGTCTTTCTTTCTAAACATCTCATGGATGGTTAAAGTCATATATATGAGCACACACAATGTACCATTCATTTATATGACATATTCTTTGCTTACTGATGGAAGAAGTGGCTTGGACATTGTGGCCTGTGCACTAAGCCTCTTGTCGATGCTCTGGGCCAGAAACTGAGCCTGGAAGGCCAGCCCCTTGGTCTTATCAATGACCCTCTGGTAGATGGACTGTGGCTGTGTCATCATGATCACATGACCCTGAGTTAACAATACAGTCATCATGACCAGTTAACAATACAGTCATAATGACCACATGACCCTGAGTTAATGATATGTGGTATTACTCTGCCAACAATATGCATGTTCTAGTCTAATTGACTCTGTCAACTGTATGCATGTTCTGTCATAGTCTAATCATCTGTGTTGTCATGTTATTCTGTAGATCTACCTGTCTCTACACGTCCCTGTATACCTTCATGTATATGCATAACATTGTCACCCATATACACACCACATTCCTAACTATAAAAGTGATCACCACCCTGTATGAAATGGCTCTCTCTATTGACTTTGCATTCACTCGCACCACTACTGGAGAAGCACTGCAAGCCACACTACAACTGGCGTAGTCGGCAGGATCGATTAGACTAGAACATGCATACTGTTGGCAGGGTCATGCCACAGATACATTACATTGACAACTACATCACGAATACTTGTAAGTAAACATTATTAGATCAGCATGTACATGTACAATCATGATATACATGTCTGTATGTACGTGTACAAATTAAACCTTTTTAGCATCAATTTTTGCATCAAGACGAGCATTTCTGATGAGATTCACTATCCATCGCTCAGCGTCATCCTCACTCAGATTTAGCTTAGTGGCTAACATACTGCAGTGAGCAGCAGAGGAAGACATGGGGTTAATGGTAGGTAAAGCAGTTATTTACATGTACATGTACATGCCTCGGTGGCTTAGTTGGTAAGAGCGTCGCCTCACTGGAAAGTGAATGGTTGTGGGTTCGAATCTCACCCGAGGCAGCCAATTTTTCTTGAAAAATGACTGCTTCAGGCGAGTTGTGTTGTGTTGCTTTGACTTTTGCAGCATCTCTTGAAGTGATTGTCCATGATACATGAACAATCACTTGTATAGCACACTACATGCAAGAAAAAAGAAAGAGGGAAGAAATGAAAAGAAAAAGATGTAGACCAAAGAAAGGGGCACTAATTACAAACACATACAATACATACGTTATATAAAACCACACAACAGCTGCATTGGCTTAGAAAAATATCCATACCAGCCAGCCTCAACATGTACATGACCTGCATGTACATTGTGGTATACATGTAGCACCTGATGCTGATACACTGGTGAATTCTGCAGAAGGTTTCAAAGATGCACAGCCTTGCATTCTCAATGAAGTCTGCTCTACATGCCACCAGGAAGAAGTCTCCATCTAGAACCTGCACAGACAATACACATAGAGTGAGTATGTAGAGCACTACTACTTACGACTCACTACTATACATTCACTTATATGGACAAGATTCGACATGCACATTTGTGTGTATTAGCCACACAGATGTACAGTGCACTAATATGTACATATGTATATGTATATGTATGTACATGTATATGTAGAACTCCTGAGAAGGTTACTGGTGCATGTCGTGTATTGACAGTAATCATACCCATTGTTTGGTGCAATGCACTCCTGTATGTACAATGCATATGCTCAGTTATGTAAGGTGCATGTACGGCGGAACTTTGTAGGTTTTATGGGGGCACAAGACCATAGCTTCTGTGGGTACATGTACCACAAACCTGCATGAGCAGTAGCCTGTGACCCCCAACGCAGAATCATATTCAGACTATATGATACATCATCATGTATAATACGAATGAGCGGAGCAACAAAGCGTGTATACTCAGCGCGTAATATCGACACGTGAACATTGGCATGACGTACAAGGCTCGCTCCGCTCGCCGATAATTTTAGGGGGGCACGTGCCCCCTGTGCCACGGATATCAGCTTCAACAGCTTAGAGACAGAACAGCTTCGACAGCTTAGAAAATATGCATGTACATGTACCTTCTCACACTCCACAAGCTTCTGCTGGGCCATGTCAAAGTCAAACTTCACATAGAGACACTCGACAAACTCAGTGATGGGATCTCTGTACGCATAGGACTCCTGCAAAGATAGGCACATATTACAACACTCTATACGTACATGTAGCAACACATTTGTACTTGTTCAAATGAAAATGAAAATGGCTATCTTGGATTATTGTACATTTACATACATGTACATGAAATGTAAATGTACACGAAATTTTTAACAGATTAAAATACATGTATATATTTTTCTAAGCTGTTGAAGCTGGTGTGTATGTATGTGTGTGTCTGTGTATGTGTGTATATACGTACGTAGAATTCCTTTCTGTACTCTGTTTCTTTACTACATGTACATGTACTTCTTTCTGTTTTCTAAGTAGTGCCTATGCACATGATTATTCATACATGTACATGTACATGAACTATACATGGAAAAAGGTATGCACAGAGCACATCAAGCAAACGACTGACAGCTGTATCGGGCTGGTTGGCCCTCATCAGTGCAGTGTATGTGAGCCATATGCATTTTCCACAGAAACTAAGAGTGCAGAGCAATGTAGGCAAACAGCAGGGATCTGAAGTTGATGCACACACTCACTCTCTTGATGACTCGTATCAGGTCTTTGAGGATGGCCTGTCTCCGTTTGTTGGTGACTACTGCAGCCGTGATGTAGCGGAGAATGTGGGGACAACTGGTGTGGACTGCGTTCAGGTAGCTGGGAGGAGGGGAACAAAGGGAACAAGGTAAACTTAATGTGATAGTACACACATACAAACACACACCTACCTACAATGTACATTTAGACTACGGTAACTTTAAATTGACCAATCAGGTTGCGAGAAATGTGGGATCTATTTTTCATAGTCACCTCGTTAGCGGGATCTATAGTTGGCCGCTGGCCCCTAGTTCCGGGATCTATTGGCACGCTTGTTGCTAGCGTTTTGAATGTTCATTGTCCAATCAGTTTCTCCGCTGTAGTCTAAAATAGTTAGATGCACTCGTCGTCGGGAACTACGCGATTTAGAAAGCCTCGGGCCCTTGGTAGCGCCCTCGCTACGCTCGGGACGCTACATCCGGCCCTCGGCTTTCTAAATCGCGTAGTTCCCTCGACTCGGCGTCTAACTTATATGTACATGTACATGCATGTGAGTCTCGTGGTTTGATTATTTCATGTATATGACTTAGTTTGAAGTTTGGCGTCTTGGTGATTAATTTCCCGGTCTTCTTCTCTATACTAAGTTTGAGTTAGCCTGATCATCAGGTTGAGACGTTTTGGCTTGAGTTGTGTTGCTTTGTGTGTGTGATTCGTCCCCAGCCAGCTGAGCTGCCTCGGTAGCTCAGTTGGTAGAGCATCTGCCTAGTACGCAGTATGTCGTGGGTTTGAGTCCCGCCTGAGGCAGGGTTTTGAAAATAACTGTCTTGGGTGAGTTGTGTTGTGTTGTATTGTATTGCTTTGTGAGTCTCGTGGTTTGATTATTTCATGCATTTATACATGTGCTTAGCATACTAGCCTAATAGAAGAAAGAAAGAAAAGAAAGGAAACACGCTCAGCTACATTCCCGACAAACACAAAAACACCAAACATACATGTACTGACTCTGGCTTGTAGAGGAGCAGTTCAATGATGTCGTCTTGTCCCTTTGGGTGGTTGAAGAAGACAAACAGACTCCAGTGAATGAGCCAGCTTCTCTGCTGGAGACGCAGTAGGTGGGGAGTGTGGATCTACATGTATATAGGAAGGAAATGGAAGTTGTAACAGAACACAGTGAGTGAGTCCTGGCCACACAGTATGCAAGCTCCTTGCACACCTTCAACGTCAAGGTATAAGTATGTCCAGGATTGCGACGGACTGTCCTGGGATGTCCCAGGATTCATATGTATCTATAAATCACACCCGTATGTATATACATATCATCTTCGGCATAGTCTTCATCACGAGCCCAGCCTCCTCTCCATCAGTAAAGTGGGTGGAGCCTCACCATTCATTTGGCTCCACCCCCTTTACTGATGGGGAGGGGCTGTAGCTGCTCCTCAGATGGGGTTAACTAGTTGTCAGATAGGGGACATGGGACGTCCTGTGACAGTCTGGGCAATCCTAGACATATACCTTCAAAGTCACTTGAGAAAGAAGGCAGACTGACAGTATTTAGAAAAAGCTTAAACACTTTTTTATATCCCAAAGATATGCATTTCAATAGAACACTCCACCAATTAGGACACTCCATTAATCTGGACACCTCCAATCAGGGCACTCCACCAATTAGGACACTCCATCAATCAGGACACTCCACCAATTAGGACACTTCATCAATCAGGACACCACCAATCAGGACACACAGGGTCTTGCTCCCACAAATCCACCAATTACAACACTCCATCAATCAGGACACTCCACCAATTAGGACACTCCATTAATTAGCCAATCAAGACACTTCACTAATTAGGACACACTTCAGTCCACATGAGAAAACTGTGATGTTGGTACATGTACATATACATGTACATGTATATATACAATGAACCTGTAGTTGAAGTACTGTACATGTACATAGCATACCGATTCGTCAATGTGTTTTCGTAGGCTGTTGAGCTCCTCCAGAGCCGAGTCCCAGTCGGCCACTAGAATAGCACAAGACAGACGACCCCACAGACCACTGACTGTATGTTGATGATCACTGGGAGCCTTGTGGAGAGGGGGAGAGAGAGAGAGAGAGAGAGAGAGAGAGAGAGAGAGAGAGAGAGAGAGAGAGAGAGAGAGAGAGAGAGAGAGAGAGAGAGAGAGAGAGAGAGAGAGAGAGAGAGAGAGAGAGAGAGAGAGAGAGAGAGAGAGAGAGAGAGAGAGAGAGAGAGAGAGAGAGGGAGAGGGGGAGGAGAGGGAGGGAGGGGGAGGGAGAGGGGGAGGGGGAGGGGAGGGGGAGGGGGAGGGGGAGAGAGAGAGAGAGAGAGGTGCTTTGAATACCTTTGCCTTGATTTTGTACATGTATATTAACCACCTGAGCTGCATTGATAGCTCAGTATAAAGGTCAAGAATCGTGGCTTCAAAATCCCACCTGAGGCAACTCAATTATTTCATAGAAAAGTGCTCACCAACACTCGGTAGAAATAGAGGTATTCTGAGGCCTCTGTGTAGTTCCCACACTCATACTTGAACTTGGCACAGTCATACACCAGATCCACCATCTCTGGCTTGAACTGCGTAACATTACATTACAGCAGTGTACACATGTACATTTGTAATGTGAGTACATGTACATGTTACATTAGAGCAGTGTACATACATGTATATCTGCAATGTACATTACATGTTACATTATAGCAGTGTACATACATGTACATTTGTAATGTGAGTACATTCTAAGCCGACAAGACTCAAAATTCTATTTTTCTAAGCTGTTGAGGGTGGTATATATCTTCTAAGCCATCAAGGCTGTCGTGTTTTTTTTTGTGTTATATGTGTTTGTGGTTTCTTCGGTCTACATGTACATCTTTTTCTTTTCATTTCTTCTCTCTTTCTTTTTCTTTGCACGTAGTGTACTACACAGGATTGTTCATGCATGAATGTGGCTTCGAACAAGGTAGTAATACAGAAGGAACATATATTACATGTACTCAATGTAGGCCGGCATAAATTACATGAGTAAAGACCATATCTGGTGGGGCCAGACAAGCTAAGCGATCCCTGGACAGCGCTGTTTCGAGCTTATTAGCTCTCATCAGCAGGGAATACATGCAACTTGTCTAGCACACCACCGGTTTATATACGCAAGGCGCGCCAGAACACTAGTGGTTCAGCAGTTTCAGAACTAATGAGTTCATCCACCACATCATTACCTACGTAGTACCTGCTGCACGTGTACACGTATAGTAGATGTGGAATGAATGTGTGAAGAAAACGTACGTCATGATTCTGAGACAGGTACTCAAACAGTGTCAGATCCTCTCTGTGGAAGAGAAAATACGCTAAAACTGCCACTATGGCGGATCAACACATGAAGTTCAGAGTCAATGCATTCTTAATGTGGAGATATATTCATAAATTCTTGGCAGTGCCCACAGACTGTGTGAAGCAACATGCAGTATGCCTACATTATATACATGACCACATACTTTTTCTGTTCGAGATACTCCTGAACTTCTGGGTCTTCGAAGAGCTGGACTATGGGATCAATTGTTTCTTCAAAAGTGTGAAGTTTTTGTACTACATGTTCTCTTTTACTGAGCAACTCTGCAAGGAGAGGAAGATGGGAAGGGGGGGGGGGGGGGGAGAAGGGGAGGGGGAGGGAGGAAAGGGGACTGTTACATACACTGTACATGTATACACAATACATTTGTACACATACATGAAAATACATGTGTGTAGACACACTAGCAGATAGCGTACATGTATGAAAAACTAAAACATACCCTCTGGTGCAGATGAGTCATCATCATGTAGTTGCCTGTATATATCAACTGCATAGTCCACCTACGTGTACAGCAAGTACATGTGCATGTGAAGCATACGTGTGTATCATAATCATCCATCTGAGCACATACACACAATGCACACGTTACATACATGTTAGTTTACCATGTTAGTTTTGCTGAGTAATTCCAGTCTGGCTTTTAGCATGTCATTTTCTTCATACACCTGATGATGTAAAGACAATTAAATGATCATTGTAGGACGCAGTTGACGGCAACACATGATACTCTACATACCTACACATGTAATACATGTATGTATTGTTTGTATATAGGTATTCTTAGTTTTGACCAATTGATACATCACATGCTAGAATTCTGCATGGTGCGCTTCTAATAGAATAAACAACGGACGAAACTATGCACGTACACAATCTGGATCAGTGCCATATAGCCTTGAACGTACACTGCTCCCCTACGTGGTCTAAATGTTCTATGTGGAGATGGGAGCTGTGGAAGGACTATAGTACAAATGATCTATATACACCTACCTTCTTCTCAGAGAGAAACTCGAGCATGGGGAAGACCAGGTGCCGGTCCAGATAACTGCCTATGACAGAGGTAAGATCATACTGGGCCACCTCGGCCATGACTTCACAACACCGAGTCACTGTGCACGCTTGCGTACTTTGAACTACAAGTACAGTGCACGTGAGCTCTGGGCGCTTGGCGCTGAATTCAAACCATGAGAGCACACGAAGCTGAAGGCAGTCAGGTATATCTTCATTCTGGTGAGTAACGTCATGTATTGCACAATATATAGCACATTTGTTAATTGGATGGTCTGAGAAAATGATTTACATGTACACAAACAAAACCAGTAACGTATACTAACAGCTGCAAACACATATTATACCCTAGTATGCTTATAATTGGATGGTCGGGGAAAATGTATACATACATGAATGTATCACACCACAGTACACTAGTAATGGGATGGTCGGAGAAAATGATTTACATGTACACAAACAAAACCAGTAACGTATACTAACAGCTGCAAACATATAGTACATTTATAATTGGATGGTCGGGGAAAATGTATACAAACAAGAATGTACATTGTATCACACCATGGTACACTAGTAATGGGATGGTCGGAGAAAATGTATACAAACAAGAATGTATCACACCATGGTATGCTAGTAATTGGATGGTCGGAGAAAATGATTCATACCTACAACACATTGTACAATGTACTTCTCATTGGCAATGTCTTAGAAAGAGCTTTGTGGTTACTAATATTGAACTGGGAGGCGAGCTGGGTAACGAGAAGTGGAGTAGTGTGTAGTGGCCTTCAGAGAGCCACCACGTTTAACATTACCAGGGTGTGGTGGGCGTGCCGCAAAGGGTCCGGTGTGTGGAACGTGCAACGGAGACATTTTTTGGAGGCTCTCCTGCGAGTGATCTGCAGCGTCCACTCGGGCAATGGAGCTTGCGTAAGATGAGTAGCCAGAGCTCATGACAGACCTACTGAAAGAAGGTACCCTCTGGGCTGTCCCCCGGTGATAGTAGACGTCTCCGTGGGAGTGTGAGCGATTGCGGTGCTCGTCATTGTCACTGCGTGCGGGAGAGTGGTCTGTAGTGTGTGGTTGATACCGTGGTAATAATTCGTCTTTCTCTCTCATGGAAGAAAAGGCAGAGTCAATACACTGTGGGCAAATACATGTAACATGTAACATATATGAAGTGTTGCACATCATTTACAGATACACACATATCCAATCAATCAACATGCCTTTTGCGTATGTATAGTGTACATGTAAGTGTGAATGTGACTGCTTTGTGTAGTAATTAGACTTATATACATGTACATTTCGCCGTTTATGAAGGCTGCACATTATCTTAGAACATCAGCAAAAGGTGCCTCAGTGATGGTATGGTAACAGTGATGGTATGGTAACAGGGAAAATACATGTACTACACAGTACAAGACTAGTCATGTACGTGTGCATGCATTGTACGTACATGTACATATCTAGTCAGCTTGGTAACTACATGTAATTTGGTGCAGTACCTCTTCTGGTCTGGAGGCATCATCAGCAGGGTCTTCATAGATTGGAGTGTCAAGAGTGACATAGTTATGGGAGGTGTAGCTGCCTCTCTTGGTGGACAGGTAAGAATGATAGCTAGAAGAGTCCACCGACATTGTATCAGCACTCTCATTGGACGTCTGTCTGGTGTATGGGGTTCGATACACTTGTGTACTGTACTGACTCGACAGAGTGGAAGTGGGAGAGTCTATACCACTTTCACGTAGAGCACTATCACGTACCGCATTCTGTGTGGAGGCAATCATCAAGCTACCAAGTTTGACAGATTTCGGAAGCTCCTGGTCGTTCTTGCTAACAGGATTCGGAGAAGTCCCTTTGCCTTCACTTTGAACTGGGGGAAGACTGTAGTTGTACGATGCTACGAGAGCTTTCTTACCGCTTTCAGTCAGCTTTCGAGGCTCATCCGTAAGTTCTAGCAACTGAAAAGGGTGTGATTTCGGTGGTGAGTGCAGGACGGGCGAGTAAGGGGTCGGCAACTCTGAATTTCGTTCCCTATTATTCTGCCGATGACGAAAACGATTCAAAATACTCCGCGGTATTTTAATCAAGCAACGAATGACACCGTCGTTCCTCTGACACCTTGGTGTTGCAGTCACACAGTGCCGCGCGATGTCCGGCAGTGAGCTCCTCTCCTTCTTAGACAGCATCCCAGCAGGAGATTTCGTCGACAAAAGATCACCTTCGGAACAATAGGTACGATTCATTTGTGTCACTGTTGGGGCAACGGTAGTGCACTCTGAATCTGTGATCAATATGCGACCTGAAGGGACTTTATCCGACTCATTGGTACGAGGTAGACTCGCTGAAGGCTCCTCAGCTATGGGAGTACCGACGCTCAACATGCTCACCATACTCTGACGATCGACGGTGCTCCCACTGTATATAGAGAGCAATTCAGCTTCTGTCGAAGACATGGGACCTTCGAGCAAACTTGCAATCGAGGACGACGTGGAGAGTGTTTTTTTCTTGGAATAGTCCTCACTTACACCACCAGCACTCTTTGGCCAGCCTTCAATCTACATGTTCAGGAATACAACAAAGAGCATTCAAATATACATTTACACGTGTGCATAGTTTCCTTAGCCTCGGTTCCCAGGCCTTCCCCGTTGCGTGTAATTGTGCGTGTTATTAAATCGGGGAAGGCCTGGGATGAAACATCACGCGAGGGATGACGTGTAGCACGCGCCTCGTTGACCTCCAAGTCACTATACTACTCGTTTGAGAATAGAGCTAGACTTACGCCAGTGTAAAGCGTAGTGTATATAAACTCCATACTCACCAGCCATGTACGTCGAACGTCTCAGCTCTCGCGAGTATATACAATTTGTGCCAACAGCGGCGCGCACTAGTGCGTCTACCCAATGTCTACCTTCACGTGATGCTTCGTCCCAGGCCTTCCCCAATTTCAAATGTTTCCCTCCCCCGCACAATCAAACCTCTTGCAAACAGCATTATGTGTATAAGCAAGACAGCTGCATGAACGGTTAAGGTAAGTACTTCGTCACAAGTAATGCCTCGGGAAGTACTTTGTCAGTAAACAAGTAATGCACAGCCAGGTCATCATAACACCATTCAGAGGTATGCATGTACATGTATGGCGTACTAGAACTTACACATGTATGGCCTGAGGGACAGCCCCCCACAGGTGTTGTCAGAGGATCATGCTGGAGAAACAGCAAACGTCAATACATATATGTATATAGATAAATATGCACATAGTATATTAAAAAACTTCCCAATTCCATGATCGATACCTTATCAGACACATACCCGTGACTGGTATAATGCCTCCTCCCACAATAGTGCATACCTCATAATCCAAACAGACACTTGTATTGCAAAGGTGGGAGGGTGTTATGACAATTATGAAGCAGATTGTATATGCATGGTACATACCTGTGTATGTGTGTCAATGACAATTCTTTTGGTGATCTCCAAAGAGAGAACTTTTAGCTCCCTAAGACATTCCTCCTTTTCTACCATCATACTCGTGATGTAGGACTCCAAAGCCGCAGGGAGAGCCAAACTGAGGCAAACACAACCTTCCTCCACCGACCGTAACTGGAAAACGTACGGCTCCAGGCCAAGGATGTCGGCAAGGTTGGACTGAAACACAGTGATGTGTTGAAGATTAGTTGACATATAGTCCCAGTCAACTTTCACAGTGAGTCGTGTGTAGCCTGGCGGTAATCCCTTGGCTAGGCTGAATTCCGGACATTGATACGCAATGAGATCAACATAGTGCTTGCGAAGGTCGTCCTCGTATTCCGAAATGAGCTCCTTTCCTTCCTCGCCACCAAACTGCACAGCAACTTCTTTCATGAGACGATAATTGTACCAAGAGGAATACTTGCGCAGACACTCGATGAGGGTGAGGAGATCTTTAGATTCTGAAAACCCGTCCGGTTCCGAGAAGAGCTTTGTGCTACTATAGCTCTGCTTCCCTGGGTGACAGCCCAGGTATTGTAGCATCAATCGAACTTCGTCTACGAGGGCATTCTTTTGTTTCAGCAGACGGTACAGAGCCAAAACCATGCAGGCAAAACGACTCGTTATGTTCTCGTTGTCACGAGTAATTTTGTACTTGAGCAAACTGAGTTGCCGCTCGTCCAAACTCAAAGAGAGTCTTTGCTCACTCTCTAGGTTCTCAAGTCCACGGTTCGGTATCGATCTCTGGGGATGATCATCGTGCATGCTCCGAACCACACCGATATTACTCTCACTGACGCTCGATCCAAGGGATGATGTCTCCGGACTGCTCCCACTTCCCGTGTGTCCAATCCCACTGTCCACTGGTCCAGCTGGTCTGTGTCCTCTGTTCACTACAGTAGATATACAACAAAGTGGAATCATTATGGCCAGGCAAACCCTACTTAAAACCATTACATCATTGTTATTACGATGAGTAATTACAGTAATTCCCCTTATTAGCAAGAATCTCAGTGCCATATGTTCAAGCAGGTCAGTTCTGCTACTCCCTTTACAGTCCTATGTGTATAAAAATGAAGCACTGACATTCCTGTGGTTGTAACACTTTCCCCTCCAAAGAAAAATCCCACTACACTTACCATCTGCTATCTGCTGGCCCAGCCCTCTGACCTTTCATAATGTACTTCCTAGAGAAATCCCACTATATACATGTATATACCTCAGAGGTGTGTGTACCATGTATCTAGAGTAGGGGAACTCTTCTTTCCAGTATAGGTACATGTAGGAATGTCTGCACAGGGTGGCTGGGCTAGGAGACGTCAAATTCAATCTTACAATAAATATATCTTTAAAACAACACCAGATCCTTAATATTAACATGTATGGGCCCTAAAACACTACCTCACTGCACTCTAAATACACTTGGGAATAGAATCTGCTGACACACTGAAAGTACACTATATGCATTGTACTTCCATTAAATACAATAATGCAGCACCTCTCATTATTTTGTATTCGTAATACACATATACATGTGCATGTATTGGAATGAGCAGTTCACTACCGCTATACAATAGCAGGAGCATATACATGTACATGTACACGTAATGATTTTTAAGGATTAGTTTCTGCCTATATACATACACATTTGTAGTAGTGGGATTTTTCTTTGCAGGAAGTATATACACGTACATGTATCATTGAAACACTACTGAATGGACTAAAATGCACTGAATTCTGCTAACACTCTAAAAGCGTACTACAATTACTTTCTCTATGAAGACAATGTTAGCTAACGTGGCATATGTAAGTTCAAAGGTCGTGCTGTGTGAGGCTGGTGAATAATTCATTCCCGCTTGCCCACAGTGTTACTAGTATGTAAAGGGGTTAGTTTGTAAGCATGACTTGTAGTGGAGAGTGCAGCATGTAATGGGGACTTATTGTAGCAACGTCATCTTTTCCGCATAGATGATTAGTGTGGGATGGATCACGTCTATTACACAGGTATATGCATCTAATGAGCACACAACCAGTTGAGTGTTAGATTACATCTTGGAACTTGTTTCATGCTTTACACTTGAGAATACAAATATAATTGCATTATACATGCATTATTATGCATGATTAAACTCCGACATGCAAGCGGCATACTTTCACCCTGTACAAGATTTGACATCTGAATGAAGCAGCACACACAAGGTTTCCATTAGCTAAACTGAAAACTTGGGTCTTCTGTTGGGGAAACATCCTAGCGAAGGATATACACCAAACATAGCTGAACTATGAACTATGTAGGTCCTACGTTACTCTGTTGTTCTTTCTGACATCCAATCTTGAGTCACACGTACATTCCCCTTTCTTAGCTCACTTAATGCACTACTTTTTTGGGCCTAGAGAAATTCCCCTTTCTTAGCTCACCCTTTTAAAATTGTATATATTTGCACCACAGTGTGACGTTGTAACTTGGTTTATAGGCCACCACCTCACCACTAACCACAACACAACCAGGCCAATGACAGGTGTTCTTAACAAATAAAGTGTAGAGTGGGCTACACACAAGCCACTAAATGCCCACACGTAGTAAGATGGTTTCTTATCTCATCTGTGAGGACACTGCAGTGCACTAGGCTGGAGTCCTTCCTTGCTAAACCACACTGAGTTACTGTAGTAACAAGGGTTTATTATCTGACTACATCACCCACAGGACACCAATATAAAATGGAGTTTTTAAATAGGCAAACAGTTCACCTTCCTGTGTATTAAAGGCAGACACCTACTCTTTTGAGTTTATAGCACAACGAATTCCAGGTACATATACATATAGTCTCACTGCTACTGAGCATATGTCTCAAAGTTCTACTATTGACAAGCATACACTGTACACATAGTTGTACATAGTACCAAATTACCGGGAACAGGCATATGCTGTACAGTTTGTCTCAGTGACTCCACATTCTTCTCCTCCATCACAGCCTCAAGCGTCTCACAGAGGGACTCATGGCCAAGGTGGATGTCGTCTTCCTTCAAGGACATCTTAAGAACTTCAAGAAAAATCTCCGCATGATTTGGTCCCTTTGTTTTAAGAAAAGACACAAACTTATCGATAGCTTGTCCCCTTGGGTTTACAGGAGAAATCTCCACTTGTTCAAGTTCAGCTTCCGTCAGTAGATGTTTCGATCTCAGGAACGGCCTGAGATTGGAAATGTTGAGGCTTTTCTGTAAATCCACCGAAATACGATCTAGTTCGCTCCATTCACCTCTCTCGGCCATTGCCTCTGCAATAGTGCACAAGTACATGTAGCTATGTATAAACACTGCATATCGCGGCCTAAGCCTAAGCAACCATTGAGTATACAATGTCTCAAAGTCCTTTGCCTAGCTAAAAACTCACTGCGTTTTCTCTATATTTTCCCAGGCCGAATTACAGCTCTGCAATTTCACACAGTAAATAGCCTCAGCTCAGGCCTTGGGGACAGAACCTCTATTTATGAGCCGTCTGCGGGATTTCCCTTGGTTGCATGCACTTCGTGAACGGCGCGGATGCACGTCAGCTCACTATGGCAACCACTCTGCATCCCCCACAATCCAGTGACGTCTCGTCTGTCTCGCAAGTGGGACTACTCTGTACTGTCAGTGCACCATCACCACTAAGAGTTACCCTCTGTGCGCATGCGCAGGAGTTATGATTCCTGACTGTGTATTTCTATCTCAATCCTTATCTTAGCAGTACACACCATTCAGTTATTGTCATATATATAATCTCCAGAAATGGAATATAGTTTCTATTACTATTACTTGATTCAATAGTGTACAGGCACACATTGAAATAAACTTTGAATAATCATCACACAAGGTACATGCATAATGTATAATTGTCAACATAGCTCAAACACCTGATTCACAGAACTACTAATACGGCACCCACCAGAGGCTCTAGATGTGCTGGGAAATGCTTCATTACCACCCCTTTTTGACAGTCTTTGCATTCCTGAAGGGAGGTGTTTACACACTGCTGTAGGGCTACTGTGTACCCCCGACTGCTCAAGGGCAGAATTCTTAGTCCTTTGAAAGGGATTTACTTCCTGATGTGAAGTAATGTCCGGACGCATTTTGGTGAGTGGGGATTTTGGTTGATAAACAGTTCCGGCGAATGTGGAGGAGTCTGATATTTTATGAGACAAGCGGAGATGGCTTCTTGGAATGCAGAAGGTATTTCCTGTCTTTGTCATTACCTCTATCCAGTCCTCTCGATCACTTAAGACTTTAACCCGGAGGCCTCTACGAATGGTGACCATGGGGTTTTCTGGAGTGGGGACATAATCATGTATGACAGTCATTATCTTTCCATGTTCCAGTGGCAATTTTGTGGTGGGGCTCGGGGGTTTTCCTGTGAAGACGTGATCTTTGGTTCGTGGAATTTGATTAGTAGCAAGTGCATCAGAATTGGCGTCATTTGTGTTCTCAATATGCTGCATGTAAGACAGTGGTTCTGAGTTCTTTCTTGAAAAGCACAAATGACTAGCTGGAATGTCAAACTGGGAGCCTGTTTTGGTGACGACACGTAGTGTTTTACCATCTGGAGACGAGTGCAAAACCCTGACCCTCAATCCTTTTCTAATTGTGTAATCAACATTGCTCTTTTGTGGAACATAGTTTTGCACAACAGTCATTAGTTTTCCTGAGTATGATATTGGCTTAGAGTGAATTTGATTTCCAATTGGCAGAGTTCTTCCTTTCGATTCAGTGATCATCTCTTTTTTGGGGGCACGGGATATACTTGAACCAGTAACAGCAGAATACTTATCTGAAGCACGCTCTGGGGCAG
Organism: Theonella swinhoei; assembly: GCA_963970385.1. Taxonomy (NCBI): domain Eukaryota; kingdom Metazoa; phylum Porifera; class Demospongiae; order Tetractinellida; family Theonellidae; genus Theonella; species Theonella swinhoei. Next base: position 8,846,660 of record OZ019946.1, read on the forward strand.
TTGAAGTTGATTTGTGGTCATTAAGAGCAAGTGGTGACGCTGGAGTACTTCTCTTTCTTTTGGGTGGTGGAGTAGGTGGTGATGGCTTGTGAAACTTACTCCGAGATGATGATGGAGCGTGATCTGATGGATTTCTTACTGTACTGTTTTGGTCATTTTGTTGTGCTTTTTTCATCGTGGCAACTACCGTGCATTTCTTTTGCATTGGACTAGTGTCTCCTTTCTCATGTGTTAGTGTTCCATTAGTGAGAAACCTTGGAGGTTTCTGTTTCAATTTGATGGGAAAATCAGCCTGAAAAGGTGAATAGGTTAGCTCGACCCATTTCTGGAACATTTTCTCTGATTTCCGAGTAAGACGGCAATAGCTCCTTGTGAGGAGGCCAGCTTCACCATTCTCTTTCACTGCATACACCATTTCTTCATCACAGTAAAGGGCTCGTAATTTGTCTCCAGCGTCGACATTGAGTTCTCCAAGAGGTTTACAGTCGTAGCAGTCTTGAATTGCAACCATTTCGATTGGTATGTGACCATGGTGAGCTTTGCCTGGACTTGCAGCACTAGTAAGCATTGAATGAAGCGGTGATTGGTTACATACAATACCTGGAGCATCTGGGACTGGTATATACAGTTGTGAGTACGAGAGTTGAACCAGAGTTGAATTCACACCATAGTACTTCCGGGAGATCCTGCAACAGCTGTATGGAATACATGCCAAGTGATTTGTTTCCATCTCTACAATGACTTGGCCTGATACTCGATATAGTGCTCGCACCTGCTGACCCTTCCGTACACACAACCCTTTTATCCCAGCCTCACTGTTCTGGATGGGGACAATATAAATGGATGCTGGCCATCTTTGACTGGCCCTTCCTAGCACCCTCCACAAGAACCCTTCTCGAGGTTCATCACTCTCGGCAGGAGTATTCTGACTTAGAGGAGCGGCAAGAGGATCAGAGAGATCATCAACTGAATGGGATACTCGTAACCCAATAGTACTCATTGTCTCCGATGCCCGCTGAGAGAGATCAAGGTTGGTGGTGGACTGTGCGGGCTGTGCAAGCTTCCTCAACTGCATTGAGAGATGCTGCAGATCTGCAAGCCCATCTGTAGACTGGCTCAATTCTGGAACCATTGAACTGACATGACTATCTCGCAAGTGAGCCCTTGGATAAGAAAAATTTGAGAGATCATTTATATTTTGATCACCTTGGGAATGCCGCTTTTGTTTGGGGTGTTTTACCTGTTCCTTGTGGTCATGTTTCTTTTTTGTCAGGCGCGATGAGTGTTCACCCAAATTGGATGCTGTTGCAGTCTGCTCACATTCTTTGATAGTCGTAGAGAAGTGTACTCTTAATGTCAAATCATCACTGACCACCCTTCGCTGGCTTTCTTGCTTTCCACGCTTCTTTTTTCGCAGTTGTGCCTCTCCAGCAGACGTCATTACAACTTCTTTTGAACTGTGTGAGGATTCTGTGATCTGGGACTTGGCTTTCCGTTTACGTATATGGAATCGACTCAGCAAATGCTTTCTTCGATTACTTTCTTCCTGTCTAGAAGTCAGTTTCACGACTGTTGCACACTGTGGTGATTCCAGGTCACTACTAAAGGTCTGAAAATGGGTCACAGACAACAACCTTTCCCTTTTTCTTTCTGGTTCCTGATCTGTTGAGGTTGTCATGTCAACCTTCTCCAAATTTGAGGCGTATTCTTTGAGTGATGACGTCAGGGACAATCTGTCAAGTGACGAACAACTTGCACTCCTAATGGGCTGAAGGGAGTTTAAGAGCTTCTTGTTGTGTAAACTTTCTGGCTGTTCAGGAAGCGTGGTGGGTCGATTGGGATAAGGTTTTCTAGAAGGTGGGGGACCTCTTTCTCGACGACCCATAGTCAGTTTATCATGAAATGGGGTTTCATTGAGTGAGGCAAAAGAATCTATCGGGTCATCAAGATAGTAAAACTGAAGGTAAGATCTGTTTACAAGTACAGGAGATCTGGCAAGAGGAACGATAGGCAACAAACTCTGACCTTCTATATCGCAGAGTGCACCCACTGAAGTACTACCAGTATTTGATCGTTTGGTATGTGATGTTAATCTTCCTGGTGATGACTTGTCTGAAAGTGGTGACTGTAGTTCATCTGTGTCCAGCCTTGAACCATACCCACTGTCTTTTGGACTTGGTTTGCCCTTCTGCATATACAACTGCACATCTTCCCCACCAAGCTGTTGATGGCCTGGCAACAGACTACTGGACTTACTAGTAGATGTGGATGCATATTTTCTGATATGCGATCGATTTGAACGGTCCTTGCTGTAGGTAGAATCCATTCTAGAACTATTCTGCCCTACAATCTCTCCTGGCAATGATCTACTACTGGTCTGTATAGAGCTAGGGCCATCTGTATCAGTGAACACACTGTCATTGGACTGTATAGAACTCGAGAACGATGCATCGCGTTCGTGGAACGCTTCCTTTGACTTGGCAACTGACGTTGACATGTTGACAGTCTGTAACAAAGGATGCAGAGAGGATGTTGCAATGTGATATACAGGAACAACTCAGCCATATGATTACATTATCACATGTTTATGTATACCCACTATAAATATTAATGATTATAGTATTGTCAAGGGACAAGTAGCTAGTTTATACACACTTATAGTTATACAGATACCAGCATGGTGTGTGTGTGTGTGTGTGTGTGTGTGTGTGTGTGTGTGTGTGTGTGTGTGTGTGTGTGTGTGTGTGTGTGTGTGTGTGTGTGTGTGTGTGTGTGTGTGTGTGTGTGTGTGTGTGTGTGTGTGTGCGTGCGTGCGTGCGTGGTAATGCATAAGTACATTTTGTAGTTAAAAGCAGAGGAGTGCAACTCAACACTAATTGCAATAATTATCTGCATAGCAATTTTAATTTTTGAGTGTGCCATATATATACACCCTTTTATTAAGAAATGAGGGAGCTGGTGGCTTGCCAAATGTAACCTAATAAGTATTACTGCAAGTAGTGTGCCCAATCCTACATATAGGATTCAAGTATGCAAACAGTGTCATTGAAGATGGAGGGATAGTATCTCTGTTAAAGTTGTGGAGTCTGAACATACCAACATACCAAATACAAACAATGACATTTCTTATTACTGCTAGTGCCAGAGTGCATTACTGCTCTTATTAAGTGAGACAGGAGTGCAGTGTTGTGACTCAGTCACAGACAAATATAAAGCATTCTTAGACTCTTGTACAACTGTGTCAGTGGTTACCTGCATATTTTGGTGAAAAGAATTTAGAGCATCACTCTGTGCACTGGTTGCGGTATGCTTCAAGTCTTTACGGCTGTCCAAGTGATCAGCTGCTGACTTCTTTGTATTATCAATGGGCAACTTTTCTGGTCCACGAAATCTAAACCCCACTTTATTGTCTAATCCATTGTTGATCGAAACATTTTTCACTGCCCTCTCTCTCTGCTTCTCATTCTTTTGCCCTCCTCTCCCTCTAGCTCTTCGGTAACCTCTCCTACTGCTCCCTGGATTCCCAACGTAATGGGGAGTTGTGACATCCATTTTCAGTGATGTTTCTACATTCACATTTGCAGGGAATGAATCCATGTTGTTCTTTTTCAATAATGAACCTATAAACAGGTAAGCAATCTTTTGACACATTTGTATACATGCATCTCTCTTTTGTTACTATTACTTCATGAAAAAGTGCAATGAAGCATAGCTATGTGTATGTGAAATGTTGGGTTAGGTGAACTAATACACTCAACTATACACATACAATGATGGTTAACATACAGAACCACTGTATGTAGTGCCAAGAGGTATATATACACATGCATTTGGCTGTGTAAATTGAGTTGTGTGGGAGTTACACATGGTATAATTACCAGCTGATTATTACTCCTACCTACTCTTTCGACTAGCTGACATAGTTATAGTTTGGGGCAATTCTGTACTAATTTGAGCAATGCAGGCATTACTCTAGGAGAGTCACACAGGTGCAATGTATGTGTGTGAACCAAGAAAAGAATGTGGCTTAGAAAATATACACATATTAATATACACATACTGAACATTTCCTGTCTGTTTCCCTGCGCAGTGCATTGCTTAGAAGTTTCCCACCACAAGCTTAAAGTACATCCCCATCCAATAGTCTAGGCTGCGATAGACCTATGCTTGTGAATCTCTATACTGTAAAATATGAACCTACTAACTCTATGAAACATTGGCATGCAGACACAAAACTATACACAACTTGTTTACAGAGTGACACATAATACTGCTTACAGCTGCTTACAAGACATAACACACACAACACTAAAGTCGATGCACACACGTGATACCTAGACTGCATAATGCACATACTAAACTATACACTTACTGTGCACTGGAATGGGGAGGGGGAGGAAGGACGGTAATTGGCTTTTATAATGCACAAGGAAGCTACTTTGGCAAGAGACCAAGAGTTAGATAAAATACCAGACTATTGATTAGTATACTACATTGTTTGTGTATATAATCATGCATGACCCTGATTGGCTTGCAGCACTAATGTGACAGATAATCAGTTAAAATTCAGAGGCTTTCACAAATGCATACAGACATTAGCTATGTCAAGAAGTATCCTTGGTATGCATTGAAATTGTAATTGTGCCTAATGTTATCGTGTTGTTATCATGTTGTTGACCGAGATGCTGTTATGACAGATGTAGATGTGTACATGGATAAATTGGAACTCAGCATCAACATGTGTGTAACAACAACTACACATTTGGTGAGGCAGCACACCTGAAACCTTGGGTAGCTATAACCCCACTTCCTGTAAACATCTATGTACAATCGGGCAAGAAATGACACCTTTTTGCACTCGAGAAACTCTTATCGTGGAGCAGCACTCACGAGATCAGTTTTACACACCTATACTGTATTGAAATTGGTCTGTTGACACAACAAGCTGACTTCCTAGGTCAACAGGTGATGGCCCATAACAGAGCACATATCAGTTGAATGGGATATTATACACTGGGAAACTGTGACCTGGGTTATGATTGAGTAATGGTCCAGCACTAAGATTGTTGATATACACAAAAGGATTATCTTAAACATGTATATACTTGTGACTGGGTTTCTAACACTCTAGAGAAATTAACTGGTTGCCTGCCAAAGCATGCCCACACTGTCTCTTCTACTGTCTACAAACACTTACAACAACACTGAATCACATCATGTGAATAGTAATATCCATGTACATGAACACTCAAGGCAACTATTGGTGTAAATGGAAACATTACCCTTTCTGTGGCATAGTCCCATCTCATGTACAGAAATATATGGGCTACATAGTTTATATTATCATGGAAACAAACTATATAGGATCGTTTGTCTCACCAGCGTTAGTACACTCTTGAAAGCCCTCATCACATATTCCATCTCTGGAGTTGCTACAAGGTTCTGGGGCATACGACTTTAGCTCTTGGTGTAGTGTGGTTACTGCCATGTAGAGGCTGTCTGTCTCACTGATGGTGAGGCTTGGA